>JAREIL010000017.1:3600000-4093186 GCA_030142105.1 Fusarium sp. FL617
ATCAAAAAGCCTAGCATTCCATAAACTAAGCTCGCCGACCAATGGAATATTCAATTCAGCAAGACTATTCGTTTGTAGGATATAGCATTTTGAATAAACCTTCGATATACAAGCCGCTGTTATTGTAGCATAAAAATCTTAGCCTAAAAGCGTATAACTACTATTCTTGTAGTTGCAGACAACATTGGTCTAAAAGCATGTCGACACCCCGTCCTATGTCTAGATGTATCGTGCACTGACCGGCCATCACGGGTACCTTAGAGCCGTTCTATCAGCGATGAATGCCATGTCAACCCGACGCATTCGACAGACCTGAGCAATCTGTACAATCTGTACAGTTCGAGCAGTCGACACAATCCACACAATACAAACAGTCAGAGAAGTTGGCGCAATTGTCAGTCGGTGCAGCTGGAGTAGTTGCGGCAATTCTTGCAATCATTACCTAGGGTTATCAAGATTAGAAGAGCGCCCAATTTGATCACGAAAAGGACGACATGTTGCTGTGAATAGAGAGGAAATGTTCAGTATTGACTTACAGTTTGGACAGTACAGAGAATTATTACAATCCTGCAATTGAAGCAATTGCGGCAATCAGTACAGTCCTCTACATTAATATTGGGACTTCCGGAAGACTGTTTCGCATCACGAGTACCGTGATTCCTCTATAAATCTAAATAGTCTAAGTCTGCTCGGTACGCCAAATCTTATAATAGAGCTTCATGTTAAACGAATTCCTAAAGCAACACGCCCAGTCAGGGGCATTTTTCTAGTATCTTCCCACTCCCGGACGAGATCCAATGCCTCCTCCCCTCATTTCTGGCAACGGGACGCGATAAGTGTAATCGGGATGTATAGGCTGAGGAATGGTGAGTCTTTCCTGGCTGCCTTGAAGCTTGTGGCCTCTCTCGAAGGCATCATTATATGTCGTGACATTCTCGAGGGACTGGACTTCAAGGTTCTTGACTTTATAGTGGCGTCCGCGGTGTGTGCTGTATTTGCGAAAGTGCCTAAAGTCGAGCCAGGTGACGATAGTCATGTAAAAGGCGAGATTGCTAGATTGGTTAGATGTCGAATTGCGCTTAGGGATGTTTCTTACGAACCTCATGAGAATACCAAGACCAACGATAATCCAGCTGAAGATGCAGCTAATGCCCTCGCAAAACGCCATGTTCGATCGCATCGTCATAAACACCACTGCGCCCCAGAAAACAACCTCTAACGCGTTGAGAATAACATATGCTTTGAGGCTCGACCATTTCTTCAAAGCTTGTACGTGTTCGGATAAGATCTGATATAGTATGATAACCAGGGACTTTGCACTCTAGGATGTTCCGAGTAAGTCGCCATATTCGCGATCATAGGCGGGCTAACACATACCATTCCCAGTGCCATAGTTCCTGCCCGGCCTCTTGGGGCATTCTTTGGCCGATCCAACAATTTTACCACAGATAAAACCAAAATTCCAACGATTAAGACGATTTGGAAGATGTGAATTGGAAACTTGTAACGATTGTCGAAGAGGCGAGATTCAGCTAGGCGAGCCATTATTAAATGCTGAGATAAAATAAAGCTTGTCGCTAGGCTGTACGGAGGATGGTGAAAAAGACGAAAGCGTGAATGAACGTGTGAGTAAGTGTCGGGTTTGAACGAGTACGATCTATAGATAACTATCCTGATATTTATAGAGGAAGTTCACCTCGTCCTTTGATCTCGAATTTGTCAGAGCCGATAGCGAACAAGCTTAAATCATGGCTTAGACACCAGTGCTATTTCTGTATTTCGGTCTCGGTTTAACATCTCATTGGGCCGCGGGCGCATGGTTTTAGGTCGTAGTTCAAGGCGCAGCCCAAGCGACAGTATTCGACTGGAGACGACGCTTAAATATTTCTAGTTTCATAGTGAGGATTAATTATGGGAGGTCCTATTTGAAGGCTCGTCATTGGTAACTCGAGACCTAACCACCCCAAGCTGTGGGATCATTTTGGATTGTCAGTCTGCACAGAACAAACATAATTTACCCCTGACGCACGTGCCACACACCGCGTTGTCACTAGATTCAAGGTTTGGGCTTATCAAAGTGTTGAGATGATTCGGAGATAGATTTATTGATAATCAGTCTGCTGTGTTTGCTTTCTTGTCAGCCTTTCATTCTGGGAACCCTAAAACTAGTAGGGCTTCAAGCTATTCTCGATGGTCAGACTCGACTCGAACTCCATTCATACTGGGGTAAAAGGCATAAGTAGGTGCCCCCTTCGGCGTACCCACTGTGCGACAATATCAGCCTTACAGTAAGGCTAATGTGTGGCTGCTTATTAAGGTCTCAAAGAAGTCTAAATGGTTCCAAGGAACGATGAATCCTCTATTTTATCCATGAGTCCTCAAGCTTGCAATAAAGGTATAAAAAAGTTGACTAAAAATCGTAAAAGGGAGCACCTGCTTATGCCTCCTACGGTAGTACAAATACATCTTGGCCATTTAAACCCCAAGTATAGTTCCAAACTGTTCTTTACCCGTCTATAATCAATTTATAAAGTATCAAACCCAAGGCTGCGCGACTGTTTCGGATCCCTGACTCTCCTCGCCTAAGGCGGAGTTAGCCACGGCACCAATACTCAACCAACCACCCGCAGTAACCACTAGGGCCACAATTAATTGCATTCCAAACATGAGTACCAGCCTAGTAGCAAATGTACCAGAAATAGGGTCCAAGCTGGGGTATGGAGTGAATGAGTAGGTGAGACTGTGACCAAGCCTAACCAGTTGGAATGGAAATGCTGCGCAGCCGGCTAGAAGCAAATTTCTTGCTAGCTGGAAATTTGGATGTGTTTTGAGAGACATAACCTTTTTTCCGGTCTGCCAGAGCCACCAGCCAACGCCAAAAAGCATGACGAACAACATTAAGCAGGTCCCTATCTGGTTAAGATGTTTCGACATGACTCCGCCCGGCGCTCCTTCCTTAGGCGATCCTCCGTACGTAGCCAAGGTTATGCCGGCAGTCAGAGTGAGATGAGTGACAGCAAGCATTATTTTTTCGGTCCAGCGTTTTGGAGGAAGTGGGAGCATGATGTTTCTGCAAGCACCAGTTTCTTAATCAGTAACAAATTCAGTTCACGTCCGATGGCGGCGCAACGTACACTTCATAGATGACACCAACAATCGTCAAAGACATGCAGGCAATGCTACCAGCATTGGTCATGATCACAACCGGGTTGGGGATCTGAGGCTTGTGACGATTCGCGAGCAGGTAGGCATCGGAGACAAATCGGAGTGCGAAGAAGGATAGAAAAATCGGCCAACAAACCATGCCAGACTTTCCATGCTTCCAGGTGACCCGGATGACCGGGAACAGGAGAACCGCATAAATAGCGAGGTCGGCGATGGTAAGGTTGATGATACTGGCGGAAGGAGGATCCGGCATACGTGTTGCGGACATAATGCGTCTTTGGAGTAGTATCAGAGGCAGAGGGAATGCGAGATAATTGCCTCTTTCTTCTGAAAAGTGAGGAAAACTTGGATGGGAATATGCAGAGACCTGAAAACGAAATATTGGATTGGGCCTGGTCATAAGCTGTGTTTAAGTTCATTAGTAGCTGTCCGAGACCGAGCCCGAAACCGAGACCGAACCCGGTGCATTGACGTGCCTGTCAGCAGCTAACTTCATACGGCTACCTTGCACTTGTTTCTTTCTTTATTTATATTAATCTTGAAACATGGCATATTTGTAACATACTAGCCGGATGCAGCTTTAAAGGGGACTGTAAAGTTTATAATGTTGTCGGACGCGTAATCATAATTACCACAAGCACTACTACGTTGTAGTTCGGTAGAGCGTATCTCTTAACTTGTATTATTAATATGCATTCTGAAAATGGACAGTTCTCAGGTATATTAAGCAGGTTCTATCTTTTTCCTGCTTCATTCTTTGACACAGGGTATAATACAACTCTTATTTCTCTTACACATCCAAGTCTTAACAAATTCACGGGCGCACCGTGATAATCACCAAGTCTTCTATCTCCAAGTTGACTGAAATTTTGTTGGCCTGTTTAGCCTCTGCATCAACAGGATATCAGAATTTAGAGACTGGCTCCTGATCAAGTAAAGACGATTAAAGGTTACCTTGAGTATTGTGTTAAAGGCAAGCTTGACTGGAATAATTCGTTACAGAGCGGTTATTCGAGGAATGTTATTAAGCCTCCATAGCGGATTGCCCCTGGGTGATATGCTCGCAAGCTTCGGTACGGTTGGAAGTATTGCAAAGCCCATCGTTACTTGTGATAAATATACAGAATACAGCTTTTCATAATGTCATGACTGGGACAATGGGTGCTATTGAGCTTTCTGTAAATCATGCTGGTGAGATAATTCAGCCAAGCCTTGGCGGTTGACAAGATGTTTTACAGCTGGTGTTCCAACATGATTAGGACAACACGCATCTGGCCCATAGTAGTACAGACGCTGAACTAACAGTGTAGAGCTGGAACCTACTATGTAAGCGGGCAACAGTTAAGGTCTGCTTTTAATAATAGTAAAAAAATATAATATTTTCATTTTTAAAGTATAATATTTTATGCTTGTGCTATAACCTAATTGAAGTTTTTCCGAAGCTTCTTATTATAGTATAACTTAAAGTTCCTCCTGCGAGGCAATCCACACTAATCATATCACACACACACGACACGATCACGATGGCGGCACCAATCATGAATGATGATGCTTGTGGCGATCTTCCGATCATTTGAGTTCCTTACTTGTGATCGTGCAAGGTCGTCCTGCAAAGAACCCCACAGAATAGCATGCCTTGGCACGATCGAGCCATAGGCCCTCACAGGTACCCCCGTATGAAGCTGTCTAACTTACCATCCTTGCGAGGCCTTAGCTCCCAACAGACGGAACATGGCTCTTGCACAGACAGGCACTACTTAAAACCAGGTTATTTGAGATCCTTTAAGGAAGGGCTCCATGAGTTAGATAAATCATAAGGACTATTGTACCCATCAATCATCAGGATAAGGCTGAATCTGCGACCGAGTCTGCTGACCCCTGACGAATATCGTTCGCCGAGACTCCGAGCCAAGAGAAATCGAATAAGACAGCAACGAATGAGGTTTGATACTGACTAATGGAGTCATTGCTGAGGTCTTGGCTTGCGGCACGTTCATCGAGAACTTTGCGAAAATACCCGTGCATTACAATAGACAATGTCTGAATGGATGAAAGGGGTATGGCGGTCTATCCACAGTAAGCAAAACCGCGCGTACCTGATCCAACACATTGAATGTCGATCACTTGCTGACGATAGACGCTATCCTTTATGGGCGTAGCTCCCAATCTTCAAATGCGATCGCATTCATACTCACCTAACAAGTTATAATCCGATCGCATTTTCTGAAAGAGCCATATTTATGACGTTCACACCAATGAGTTGATTTTCATTAGTAGGGATGTCTCAGACAACTCAATAAGCCATACTTTAATAGCTACCACATAAATAGGAAGACAACGTCCAGATTGCCATGTACTTGATCAGCTTGAGGACGCTTTATTATAGCGCAACTATCAATTCAAGACAGCGTTAGAATGAAAACAAAAATGCCCCAAATATCGCTCATCTTTTCCTTTTTACTTTGTTTCACACTCTCTACTGCAACTTTCGACGGCAACATCAATTACGGTAGCCCCTCGCCCCGGCACACTCAATTCGGCGTCGACATCGACCAGATTCAGAGACGTTCGTGGAAACGCGGAAACGTTGCCTTCAAGCCCGATGAACTGAAATTCACCCATGGTGTTGCTTCAGGCGATCCATGGCCTAATAGTGTTATCCTGTGGACACGCGTTGCCCCAAGCAATGTTTCAGAGGATAGCACCGCGCCACTCAATGGCACAGAGCCTTTGTATAGCCACGAAACCAAGAAGTTTATCGATGCAGACCCTAATCCAATCTGTCTGGAATGGAGAGTATATCAACCTGGGAAAAATGACTCGAAGTCGGTTGTCAGCAGTGGAAAGGCTTACACTACGTCCGACATCGACTATACAATCAAGGTGGGTCGGTGGACTCAGAGAAACAGATGCACGACTAACCCGGTTCATAGGTCGAAGCCAAGAACCTGGAGCCACTGACAACGTATAACTACCAATTCACCATTTGTGACTCGAACAATACCAGCCCGGTTGGAAGGACCAAGACCGCACCTGGAGAGGACGACGATGTTTCCGAGATAAACTTGGCTGTGTTCTCGTGCAGCGCATACTGTACGTAGCCCTATGGCGATGTGTCTATGCGGCGCTAATAAGTAATAGTTCCGGGATACTTCAACGTCTACGGCAATGCGGCTCGAAAAGACAAACACGACTTTGTTGTTCATCTTGGCGATTACATCTACGAATACGGAACGTACATCTTTACATCCGAACGAGGCACCATTCCCCCTGGTACGACGTATACCTTGTATGACTACAGAGCGCGCCACGGTCAAGTAAGTGACTTCAATCCACCCGATGGGCTCAACTAATGACCTATAGCACCGGTCCGACCCAGATCTTCAACTGTTGTCGCAAAACTCTGCCTGGATATCAACATGGGACGACCACGGTAAGACTCATCGGCCAGGGCCAAAGACAATCAAGGCTGATATCATACAGAGCTCGCCGACAATGCTTATAGAGATGGCTACGTCGACTACTTTGACTTCCCGGATACCTTTTTTGGCAAAGGTCCCTCGGTGGCCACAGATACGCGTAAGGCCAACGCGGTCCGCGCATACTTCGAATGGATGCCAATCAGGTGAGTACAATGGTCGATTCTAACATTAAAAACGAAGCTAACCAAGCTAGGCAAACAGATCTTGATGATGGCCTGCGAGTGTGGAGGAACTTCAAGTTGGGCAAACTGATGGATCTTGTGATTCTTGATACCCGACTTTACGACCGTAGTAAAGGCTCTGACTGTGAGTACCTGGCGTTATGATCAAAAAGGTATTATTAATTTGACATGAGGTAGATTCAAACGACGATTACATCGAAGAACACAGCGACGACCCAAGCCGAACACTTATGGGTGCTCGGCAAGAAAACTGGTTCTATCGTACGTTGTCCGAGTCAAAGGAGCGCGACGCAACTTGGAGGGTGATAGGTAACCAAATTGTCTTTTCACGCATCACAGGTGAGAAGGCGGAGGCAAACGCAGGAGGGTGGGATACTTGGAGTGTGAGTTCAAGTATTTTTCCAGGGTCAGGGTTGGACCATGCACTGACGATTTTAGGGCTACGTGGCGAATCGCAACAGAACTTTGGATCACCTATACAAGAACAACATTGACAATAACATCTTCTTATCAGGCGATAGCCACATGAATTGGGTACCATCCAATATGATTCTTATTAGTCATCGCATTTTGACACAGTCTAGGTATCCGACCTGGCTTGGCTGGGCACCAAGGACTACGACCCGGAAACCGGAGAGGGCGCTATCGGGGTAGAGTTCGCGGGTACCTCTGTCACCGCATATAGTTCAGCAGACTTCAGGGTCATTGAGCCTGATGCTGGAGATTTCTCACGGAACGTCATCTCGGAGAATGAGGAGATGTTCTGGCAAGAAGGTTATTATCGTGGGTACTTTCATCTCTCTATCACACCAGAGAAGTTATCAGCCCAGTTCTTCGGTATGTCTATCAAGCAAAACGGATGCCCCTTGACGCTATTCTAACTATACCACAGGGTCTCCTTCGATAGCTACTCCGAATGGATGGGACATTCCTCTCGCAAACTTCACTGTTCTTCCTGGCGAGAACCACATCCACCGAGAGAAGGAAGGCAACCGAGCCGAGGCTGGGGCTCTCAAGTCTGGCGAGGTCAAACAGACAAACCTGACCCTTGATACTGAGACGGGTAAATGGGAAGTTCGGGGTTTCGATAAGATGTATCTCAATGACCAGCCTGAGTTTTTGCGTGGAGGCTAGTGAATTTTTGTACTTGGACGCGCAAAGCGATGAGGTAGAGAAGTCTGTGTTCTTACAGAGAGCCAGGGGGGTTGTTTGTAAGGACTGACGTGCATATTGCCTGGACATTTAGATATTTTTATATACTTGCTTGCTGCTGGCTTAGTGATTTTTATCTGTCTTAAATACTTGTGTCTTTAACAAGTTAGTAGCTGAGATTTCTCGCGGGTCCTCGGAGCCACTCTCAGAAGCGCTCCGTGCTCACGGTCCATAATAGGGTCCTAGAGCTGCTCTCAAGTGCTTAGGCATCGTCGCCGCAGTGAAGAATGAGTTTATAGTTTTTGTTATCACTACAGTGAGCACATACGACCAAAGGTAGTGGAAAATACGGGATCCCGTCCGCTCTCCCATAGTCAAGCCACTAACCGGCGGATTAGTAGTTGGGTCGGTGACGACCAGCGAATCCCCGCTGTTGTATGTACTTTTTGCCCATGCGATCCCTTTTCTTTGTGGGGATCGAGAGGTGAGGTTTCTATCTCGTCTCATCACCGTAATGAAGTGGCGACGTATGACCGCCATTTTTTAAGAGTGTATTAAGGCATATTTGGAGTACCTGATTAGACCATAATGCACACTTATTTAGTCGAATTGACATATTATGGCTTTGTTAATGAATCCGTGTGTTATGCGAGCTGCCCGGATTATCTTGCGCGGATGGAATAAGCCCCATCTACCCCAGCAACAATCAAGAAATCACATTCTATCTGGACACCAGCTGGTTTGCAGTTACCGCTCACGGCCCATAAGCATAATTTTAGAAGATACGATATTTTTTAAGTGCAACATAACATTCTATGGCCCAGAGCCATATCACCTCCATATCATTCGTTAAGCACGACCTTCTCTGTAAGGCGTTCAACCAGGACCCTGTGATCTATAGCTAACCTCCCTTTCGAGCAGCCTTGTTTCCTGATCAAAATCCTCACCAGTTGACTTACCCCTCTTCCAGACAGCTGGAGCGACCACCAGCCCTATTTGCTTGGATTTCTGAGCCGGGTCGCTCTTTTCCATCTGTTGAGGATCTTTGAATCTCCAAATCACTCGCCCAACCTGGCGGCTGGTTTCCTTGTCCAATTCAAAAGCTTGACTGATGATGGCGAAGAGCTGTTCTCTGAGCCCTTTCTCCTGATCCCTTCTGATCAGGTCACGAATCGTGTTCACCATATAGTCGACATGCTGAGTTATTCTGGCTTTCATGTCGGCATCGACTCTTTTCAAGTCCAAGTTCTCCAGGAACATGGCAGTAGTAGTAGCGGTCCAAGTCTGGAACTTCCGCTCAGCTTCAGGGTCCGACCGTGATAACCCTGTCTGAGGATCGACTTCAAATGCTATTGGAATCAGCGTGAGCATCATATTGAACCCTTACCATGGAAGCACTTACATGGTCGTAATCCCTCCCGAAGACCGCGAAAGTGTTGAGAGTAGTTTCTACCAACCCATTCGAATTTGTGAAAGACTTCTTTGACGATAACTCTCCAGACGAATGCCTGGATGAGTTGATAGCAGTTTGCTGGCGATGTAATATAATAACTAAAAGCGCGATCTGAGCCAGTGCCTTCCAGGTGGTCCTTGTAATTTCTTAGGGAATAATAAGTAATTTTATTGTTTCGTAAACATCTGCCGTCAAAGAATTGGATCGAAAAATCGCGAATAACGAATCTCAGATGATTGATGAGCTCAATCAGATACTCATCCGTTACCTGGTAGAATCCTTGCCCGTTAGCTCGAAACTTGTTAAGCTCTTTGCCTGTATTCTTCCAGAGCTTGCGAAACTTTGCTACATCTTCGTCTTTCTCGTCGATGGCTCTGTTGAGGTCTTCACACTCCAGCTGGAGGTCTTGAATCTTCTGGTCTTTCTCTTGCAGCCCAGTTTTAAGACTTGCCATCTGCGCTTCTAGAGTGTCTTCAACCAGCTTCTGATGTTGTTCCATCTGACAGTCATCGATTTCCATTTTGTCCCTTTCCAGGGAGTCTTCGGTAGACGCTGTCTGCGACAACAAGCCCTGCTGAGCACCCATTTCTTCGCTGTTGGTATTGGATCGTGTGATCTGTTGCCAATGTGAATAAGAGGACGGGATTCCTGGGTCATCTGTCAAGATTCTTACCGTCTCACGGTTCAACGCCATTCTTCAAGTAGGTTGGCCGGTAAAGGCCGTGGATCGATGCTGATTCGTTGAATCCTTGCGGGTTGCTTTGGTTCATCCGTAGGCTATCTACTTAGATATATGACTTAGATTGAACGTTAGCTCAGTCAAGACCATAGATATCCAGGGTTGGCATAGTTCATACTATTTAATTCATGGAGGTCAAGTGGGGAAAACGCGAGTTGAGTCTGGGCGCACAAGTCTCCAACAAGAGTGTCAACACTCCTAAAGCAGAGCTCGGTTATTAAGCGATGGTTTCAGCCTCATATCTTGGCTGATGTGATACGAAATCAGGCTCGGAGTCTCTCGGAAGGTGAGCGGTATCTGTTATACGCCTGGTTAGAGCAAAGGTTGAATACATTGAGGCGAAGCAAGGCTCCCGCATGATCGGATGACCGTTTAATCATGGATTCTGTCGAGGCCACGTCACCTGGTGTAGTCGATCATCAGAATTCTGTTAGTACAGGAACTTTGACAACAAGCACACTTCCGTCAAGAGCCGGCCAGGTGGTCAGACTGCAGAACCGCCTACATCATGCTGAGACTTGGTGAGATATGGAGGGTGGGATGAAAAGCCAGTAATAGTCACGAGCCCGACGCCAGCTGATATTAGAGTATTCGGTCGCTCGTCTGCATGCATGATTCCACGAATTGAGAGTGTGTACCTCAAGAAGTCCTAGAGTCTGACCACCAAACTGGACTACATCTCTTGCTACCTTCCAAACAGGGAATTTCCAGCCTCAGTCTCAGCCGAAGCGTTGCTTCGCCTCAACTTCAAGAGAGAGGTGGCGTCGCACTTCCGCAGCCTGCTTTTTAATCAGCCGCACAAGTCCGCAAGGTTGAATCAGGCTGTGAGTGCCACCTAACGATTGGCTCATACATCCGAAGGGATGTTTGCCGAATGAAACATCATTGATGTCAATACGACCTTGACATCAGCGGGTAGACACCAACGTCTTGAAATAGACCAGGCTGGGAATTTCAACTAGTGATTGGAGCACACGGTCTAGTGGATGTCTGTCGAATGAGACTTTTTTCGTATCATTGTAACCTTAAAATCAGGCTCTGAGGGGTTCGCGATCTCACAGCCTAATTCACAAAGCCTACGAAGCACCTGGGTCTCGATCGGGCTGGGAGCCTGATTTTGTGATTGGATATGTACTATATATAGTCTGATTGTCGTTTATCAGAATGACACATCATTTGCATTATTGGATTTTCGGAAATCACGTTCTGCAGGGATTGCACTCCCGCAGCCTGATTTCCAACACACCCCCAAAATCTCAGGGTATAGCTCAGGCTGAGAACTAAATGGCGTCTCCACGTGAACGGTACTGAATATCCCTCTAGAGCAATTGGGTTTAAAAATTACCATCTTGCCCAGTTCCTTCCAGTTGTACGCATAAACTACAAATTGGTTCAATAACGCAAAGCAAACAGACTTGAACTCGTCTACCCCTCAGTTCCAAGAGAAGTTTGACAATACCACCCAAAATGCGAAATGACTATGCTCGTGCCCGATCAACGGTGGCAGAAAATGGCTCCGATTCCGAGGATGAGGATGGTGTTCTAGTCATTGGTATCGACTTTGGAACAACGTGAGCATCGTACAAGCTTCACCACCATGACCATTGCTAATGTAGACAAACTTGTAGCTATTCTGGCGTTGCATGGGCTAGCAAAGATGATTTCGAGCAGAAGCATATCAATCTGATCACCTCATGGCCAGGGTCCGGCCGCGAGGAAGGCAAGACCCCAACTGAGTTATACTACGAGGATGGCAAGATCAGTTGGGGGTTCGAGATCGAAAGTGATACGGATCCTATCAAGTGGTTCAAGCTCCTTCTCTTGAAAGAGGAAGACTTATCTCCTGAACTCCGGTCTTCTGAATTCCTCCTACGTGCTCGCAAGATGATGCGAGAAAATGAAAAAACTGCCACCGAGCTGATCTCGGACTATTTACGCAAGATCTGGAAGCACACGCTCGAGACCATCAACAAGGATCGCGGTGCAGCGGTTGAATCACTGCAGTTCCACGTTGTCATTACTGTCCCAGCAATCTGGAAAGACTATGCAAGACAGCATATGACGGAAGCAGCCAAGAAAGCAGGGATCTTGGATCGTCGAACCGCGGGAAAGACACGGCTGACGTTCGCTCCCGAGCCAGAAGCTGCTGCCCTTTCGACTCTTTGCGAGCCAGGGCGACGAGTAAAACCAGGCGAGGTTTATTTGGTGTGTGATGCAGGTGGTGGTACAGTTGTGAGTCGCCGATATTTAGTTGTGCACCGTGTCGTGTTCTAAAATGTCATCTTTAGGACTTGATTTCCTACAAGATTGGCTCAGTCAACCCAATCCAGATGGAAGAAGCCGTTGAAGGGACTGGTAAGTCTTACCCCAGTGCGCTGTTTGTTCGATGCCAAGCTAACCCCGCTTCTCTGGGACAGGCGGTCTTTGTGGTGGAATCTTCATCGACGAGGATTTTGAGGTCATCATCAAGAACCGGCTAGGTCGGCGATGGGATAAGCTGAGTAAAGTGGGTTCCAAAGAGCTTCTTAAAGGAGAGTGGGAGCTCTCTATTAAGCCGCAGTTCAAACCTACCAGCTCCAGCAAAGAATACTTAGTCTCCATCCCAGCAGAGGCCTTCCAAGGCAAGGGTCTCACAGATACGACAAAGGAACCCCATATCAAGAATGGTCGCATTCATTTCAATGAGTATGTCATACTTCAATCTTAACAAGCTTACCAAATCTAACTAAGGCTATAGATCTCACATCAGGAAGGCATTTGCTAAAGTTTTTACCGAAATTGATACCCTAATTGATGCTCAAGTCCGCAAGGCCCGAGATAAGGGCTATGCTCTGAATGTCAGTAATGTTCCTGATCTGCTCACTTTAACTTATTCTGACGTTCGGTGGTGCTATATAGGGTATCATCCTTGTTGGAGGCTTGGGTTCAAGCCCATACTTATATGATCACTTGAAGAGGCGACACGAACGAGCTGGTATCAAAATCCTGCAGTCAACTGGGATGAGGCCGTGAGTAAGGCCCGCGATACTTTAGGAATTTAACTAATTCTGGAACATCTAGACGCACAGCAATTTGTCGGGGGGCTGTATACAAAGGTTTCCACGATGGCGCGGCTTCAGCGATCCATGGAGGTGGTCACTTTGACCAACTTCAACTACCCATCTCCGTCACGTCTACGATATCAAGAGCCAGCTACGGACACGGATTCTTCGAGGCGTTCGTAGAAGGCAAACATCTAGAAAAAGATAAATGGTGGAACGAAGCAGAAGGAAGATATGAGGCCGTCAATCAAATCCGGTGGTACCTGACTAAGGTGAGTATCTGCTGATCCTCTCTATAAATCGCAAGTCGTATGCTAATCCTGATTACAGGGGGAGAATGTGTCTACAAAGGAACTCGTATCGCATGACTTCTATCATCTGTACAAAGAAGGGGATTTCAAAGGCAGCTTCGAACTGGAGCTCTACCAGTGTGATGAAGATTCCCCGCCCCCTCGGAGAGAAAATAGTGTGAAGAGTTTCACGAAGATTGAGTGCAAGACCGACCTATCGTGGTCTGATCTGGAGGATTTTCGGAATGCCAAAGGTGCAAGTTTCAAGAAGTTGTGGTTTGATGTTAGAATGGTTCCATCTGGGGCAGCTGTTGAGTTTGCCGTCTTTGCTAATGGGAAAAGGATTGGGAAATCCAATGTCAACGTTCACTACAAGTAGGTTTGGAACAATTTCATTTCGAGTTGCGTCAGGAATTCATCATGAACGGATTATTTTAAAGCGTAAGCAGACCTTGATGGTTGCCCCCTTACATAGTAAGCAAATAAAGAAATGTATATACTTTTGTCCGACAAAGTTCCACTAAGATATGAAGACGGCACACAAAGAGTCATGGGACAGCGTTTCCAAGCGAAGCGACATACTTGTTATATCTGATTGCTCAAGCACTATTTGGAATCATCTCGAAGCTACTGCTATGGGTAGTTATGTTAGTCTTTCGAAAAAGGCGGGTTTCATTAGTTCTGCATGAGCAAGTCGTGCTAAAACCCGGCAGTTAGCGTTCTGTTTGACCTGAGTTCAGTCCCGTTTTTCGGGCGATCGAATCAACAACCGTTAGAATCAGTTCAGACAAGTCCGAATTAGACCAATTTGTATTAATCTATATAAGTTAAGCCGACTGGCATGACTCTATATTTAGAGCTGGCTATTATGTAGTTGAGCGATTTGGTAAAATAGTACTTAGCCAACCAAGCAGCTTCCGGGTAAGGCGGCTCAAAAGGTTATATTTTCTCTTAAATCACAGAAAACCCACCCCAACTTGAATTAATGTAATCAAACAAACACGTTGGACTAGATTGATGTAATTATCTCAATTTGAATTGTTTAAATTGATCTTGAATCGAGAAGACTTAATTTGATCGAATCGCTCCCTGAAGTCGCCTTGTTATCACAACTCAAATTTCACGTACCAACCGCAGCAACCCGTCTCTACACGTGTGTTTCGGCAGCCCGTTTAAGATCTTGATTCATTCTCACATAACCCTCCCTTAACTCATCCAATTTTCCCATGGCCCCAATGACTGGCGCCAAGATGCCAGTGAAACGCTCTCCTTGAGTGAACCGTGTTGACCCTGCATCCCCCTCAACTGGCTCTAAGATGCACCAGTGTTCAGTGTCGAAGAACATCGGTGTCAAAATGCTGCCGTGCCAGCGAAGCTCTTTCTCCGGGTTCAAAGCCAAGACGGTGTTCGTGTAGGATTGGGATTTGTTGATCTCGATGATTTGCTTGCTACCCACGCACAAATTGGTATGGGGAGGCTGTACCTCGATGGATGTGACAAAAGTGTTCCATTTTGACCAGGACTTGAGATCCATCAATATCTCCCAGATTTGTGTAGGTGTTGCTGCGATGGTAATTGACTCTTGGATCTGTGGCATTTTGTTGTATTGATGCAGTTGAGATTGAAGGGCTTATTGTTCTTAGATGGAAAACCACGATTTATCGATTGTAAAATTGGTTCACTATATATATGCTTAATTCGTTCGGTAAGTCGTTGTTCCTCGCTGCTTGTATTTGGAGCTATTAAGAGGTATTGAGGCGGCACGGGGTATCTTGATAGCCGTGAGCGTGTTCGCGATTTGATGACGTCGTGGACGCACGGAGGGTTGTTTGCCCGCTTTAGACAATCTAAGCCCAAAACAGTCTAGAGTTCGGCCATGGGCCAATTGCTTCTGCAATCATTCTCGGGACTTCAGCCACTTTCATCCGCCCGGACTAAATGGCGCGGTCCTCTGTCCTTTGGTCGTCCAAGACAACTGGCGGCGCGCATCGGGCGACTTGACGCTTGGATGAATGTTTCAGTTATCGCATTAATACTCAAGAAGGCTTCGGCCTTGAGTATCTTGTACGAATGATTCGGATCTATACGTTGCCATCACAACGTGATGCCTCTCATGGCTAGCCAGCCTTTGGCTTCTTGAAATCCCAACAGTGCGATCAGCCACAGCACGCCAAAGTCGTCAATGTCGTTTTTCTCAGCATCTTGAATCAACGTCATCACGTCGTTCAGTCTATACATCCTGTTAGCTAGTAGCCCTGCACCTCAACGCAAGAATACTTACTTGTTAACATCTATTAGAAAATGCCTCCTATTTTTCCATGCAAGAGCGAAATCGATAGGGTCTTGAGCATTCCACAAGTGCGCCGACATGATGACCGAACGAGTCACGGATTGGTTCTGGCTGCACCGGCCCGGCTCACCTTTCATGAAGTAATAAGTCAAGACGAAGAAGTTGATGATAGCCAGTGTCCGTCTCGCTGACTCTTGAAAGACCCAGGAAGCCCAGAAACCATGCGCCGCAAGTGCAGGATACAAGGGTATAAGGTCTAGATTTCTGCCTTGCTCTTCGGTGTACAAAGAACCGTCAAAGTCAATGTATGGGATCAGGGCATGGGCAGCCTCTTCGAGATGCGGCATGGTAGCTTCGTATGTAAAGCGAATGCGGACATCGGTTTCGGATAGACGAAGCACTTGATACATGAAGAGAGATTGTGCGTAGGCCAAGGCCTCTATTGGTGTTGTTGCTGGTGGACTCGATAGGAGATCCTGAACGCGATCTTCAATGTTATCCCGGATGACGCCAGCGTTCTTCTCATTCTTGGCTGCATGCAACGCAGCAGACGACACGGCATCTGTGGTTTAGTTGTCAGACATCGTTTAAAGTATGGATCTAGGATTTCCAATTTTGATAGATTCACCAAGGTGAGTTACGTGGGAAGGACGCACATTGCATGGACTTGGGCATCCCATCGTTGTAAAGATGAGTATGGCACCAAGGCATCTCATTTTCCAAGACCATCTGGGACGGGGCCGTCAATATTCTATCCATAATATACTGGAGCCGAGATGAAACCAATCTCGTCCTTTGAGACACAAAAACGAGCTGAGAGTGATCCAGCGCGGCTTGAGCCGTTGTAAGTAGTCGTGGATTGGAGTTAGACCCCACTGGATTGATATCTAGATCCAGGCCAGAAGGAACAAAACTGTCGTACTCGAGCGGTTCCTGGTCTTGGAACAGCTCGTTTGTGAAATCATCAGTTGGCTCTAAGATTGAATCGAGCATTCCGAGACACGAAGATCCAGAGGGTGTTTCGGTCGTATCAAACAAGGCCAAATCTTGGGTCTGGCGCTCAATCTGGTTGAAATTCCCGTTCTCCGTTGGAGGCGCGCGTCTAGCAGCTCGAGTACGGGTACTGGTATCAGGATACAGACAATCAATATTTCGCTGAAAGCACCGCCCACACGTGGGGCGCCCCTGATCACATCTCCGACGCGCCTTTTTGCAAGCCTGGCATGATTTTCGCCTGGCGGGCGGGTCGTTGCGCTCGATAGACGTCAAGGATACCATGGTCTATGGGAAAGCTGGAATTACGATGAGATGAGGTAAGTAAAAGATAGGAGGCGGAACTGCGCCCAAGACGAAGGAGACGAAGATCACGGCGGAACTCCGCCCGCTAACCCAGATAGGTAAGGTGCCGGTAGTGCAAGTAAGCAGTAGCAGTGGGTATTTGGACTGAACAGCAGGGAGATACGGAGTAGCGCAATAAAACGTAAAGATATATAAGAGTGCCTTCCCGTTGGCTCAAGAGAACAAAACAATATCATCAGAGTCATCAAAGTACAAAGAAATCACTATCAATCAATCGTTATCAACATGTCTGCACCAACTGTCTTCGTCGTCGCTGCCACAGGCACTCAAGGATCGGCAGTCTGTCGCCAGCTCCGCCAATTAGACTGGGCTGTCCACGCCACAGTGCGAAACATCGACTCAGCAAATGCTCAAGCACTGGCTAAACTGGGCGTTACATTGAACCAGGGAGACTGGGACGATGAAAATGCCCTCGATGCTGGCCTGAAGGGCTGCAACAAGCTGTTCATAGCATTTATGCCCAACTACACAGATCTAGACGACGAGCGCGTCTGGGCTCAAAGGATCCTTCGCCTTGCCAAGGCAAACGGTATCTCCGACATCGTCTACTCAAGCTCTATCAGCGCCGACGCCCCTGAGAAGCGCACCCTTCTTCCGCCCAAACACCTACTCCCCAAGAGCCTCTTTGTCAAGAACGTGATCGAGGGCCTGGTGAAGCGCGCTGGCTTCACGCACTGGACGATTGTTCGTCCAGGCTTCTTTATGACCAATCTGCTCGACCCCAAGGTTCGCATCTATCGCGAGTTGTTCGAGCAGAATACCTGGTTGACGGCTTTGACGCCCGAAAGCAAGCTCAACTTGATTGATCCCGAAGACATTGGGAAATTTGCTGTCGCGGCCCTACGCGACCCCGCCCGCTTCCATAGGCATGGTATCGATCTAGTCAGCGAGCGGTTGAATCCTGTCCAGATGATGGAGGCTCTGTCTGCCGCGAGTGGACGTGAACTGAAGGCTGCGTTTTACACTGAGGAGGAAATCGCGCAGAATATCGACAAGATTCCGTTCATTGGGGCGTCGTTGTTCTTGCGGGACAGCGAACAACTTGTTGATGCTGAGAAAGTCAAGGTATGGGGGATCCCTATGGGTACTTTCAAGGGGTTCTTGGCCCGTGAGAATGTCGCTGTGCGTAAGACGTACGCATGAAAGGGCACAGGCCGCACCTAGGCCATTGCTGAACACCGGTCTTGACTTCTTTAGGAGGAATTTTAATTTTGTCCAAGTCAGGGAGTTCAACCGGCAAGGAGTTGGGGAGGAGGGGAGGGGATAGGCAGATGAGAAGAAGCAGTTCCGTTCTTGGACTTGAGACACAATCAGATCACTCCGATCGTGAAGCTACATTCTTTGCTTAATTTTACTGATACTAGCTCAATAAGACCCCCCTGGCTGGATAACACTAGTTCGGTAGCTGATTAGTCCCAAGTGATATCTTGGACCTGCGCCATTCCATCTCTTCAAGTAGCTTGATATACTCCCGACTATCGTCACTCTCTTTCAAGTACTCCACAATACCACGATTCACTTCCATGCCATGACCCCTTAACTTTGCATATGGCCAAACTCTAAACGGTTCTGTGGCTTTCAACTTCTCGTATGCATATGCCCAAGACCCTCGCAAATCCTCATCTGGATCTTCATCACCCTCCTGGTGTGGAGCGTACGATTCCTCCCATATTATACAAATAGATCTCTTTCCTGTTTCTCTAGCAGCCTGCCAAAGTTCACCCCAGGTAGTCGCTGTCTTGAGTGTCCACCCCCCTGCCACGCAGTCTTTGAGGTGAATCTCTTCCAAATGGGGACAGCCACCACGGAGATACTCGGTCAAGACGTCAGTCGCAGTAACATTCTCGAGGTAAATTGTGCGGAGAGATGGCATCGAACCCAAAGGAAAATCCATCGATCTGTGGTCTATGAAGCCTTTCTCGTGTGCTACAATCTTCAAGCGCTCGAGTTTGCTTAGATGTTGCCACATGTCGGTCGACAAGTTCTGGAGGAAGTCCGTAAATCCATAATACACATAGGCAGGCCATGATGTCTCGTTGTATTTTCCGTACATGAAAAGAGTCAAATCCCGGAGTCCTCCCAAGAAACTCGCCCATTCGGATTTTTGCCATGTTGTGACTCGTTTCGGCATGAAATCATGGATGACTAGACGCTCGGCTTTTGAGAGGGTGGCAATATCATACCACATATCCCTCATGGTGGCTCGCCAGGCGTATACCTTTTCAAGTCGCTGAACTTTCTCCCAGACTTCCGAGGAGCGGCAAAAATGACACTTGTCTTCGGAATACTCATCCCAATATCGTTCATTATAGAGCTTGTGGTTTTTATTGGGATCAACGGTGATGATCAATGTGCGGCAACTTGGCAAGCCCTTTGACTGAATGATGTCTCTCACAACAGGAGCATCTGCTGCGTTCCTCGCCCAAACTGAAGCAGGACGGTTTTTCCAGAAAGTTTCGTAATCAAAATCTCGGGAAGGAAGCCCAGTGTCATCTTTGGCTTCTCCATCCCCGTGGTACTCTTCTTGTTGACCTTTCTGGATCATTTCATCGGCTTCATCCTCGCTGATGGATTTCTCATCACCATCGTCCTCGTCAGGATCTCCATATATTTCGCTTCGATCAGGCTCTTTGTTATTGGGATAAATGTGCATGCGCAGATACAAGTTCTTTATGAAAAGTCCATATTTTTGAGCGACATCCGAAAGGCTAGAACTTTCCGACACAGGACAGTCAATCACCATGGTGGTGTAAAGGTAAGGTGCCATGATCGTGCGCATTGTTGAGTCGGTCAGGCTAATGTGCTTTTTATCGTCCACCGTGAGCTCACTGAGAATTGGAGCGAGCAGCTCGGGCGGTAATCTGGATAGAAGATTGTTCATGATGTTGATAGTCAGCCAAATGCCAAAGATCAGTCCTGCTGAGAGGGTAGACAAGGTAGAATAACGGTAGAATATGAATGGAATTTGGACTGAATCTTTAAAAACACCTAGAGGATCGTACCCCGGTCTAGCGCTTACTTGCCCCTGATCATTCAATTGTGGCGCAGGGCTACAGTGGCTCATAATGATCTGAGGGAAGCTCTCTTCCTTCTCTCTTTTGGTGAGTGGAGAATGAAAAAAATGGCCGTTCTTGGTTTTCGCATCATCCAAAGAAGTTTCAAAGCTCGATTTAGTACAGAGCCGGTGGATAGCCCCATCCACGACTACCCCGATATACCTCAATAGAGTCCAAACCCCTCAACAACTAAGGAACGACTAGTGCTGACGACTATACTTTGACAAGCCAATAAGGTCTTTTTCCACCAAGAGGCTCCCCTGAGCCTGGCACTGCCTGTTTCAATGTCGCGCTTCTTACCTCGGTTGATTAATTCAAAGCTTGCCTGATCGACACCGTAAACCTGCTCTAGTAGTTAGCGTGCTTATGGCAGTAGAAAACAAATAAACCTGGGCCGTTCCTCTTCAAGCTCACCAAAGCTAGTCGCCAATCACCCAAGCATAATAACAAGATGGCTGGAACATTCAAACAGGAGACCACCCCTCAGCAAGCAGGACCGTCGTCCTATTCTATATCTCCACCACATGGCTGGACGATCGGTCCAGGTCAGCTTTAATGAAGAAAGAGCCAGAGTTCAGTGCTAATATTAGCTTAGCTCTAAATGGCGGCTGCGTGGCTGCAGTTATTCATGCTGTAGCTGTCAAGCATTTCACTACAGCTCTAGCCAAATACAATCAACCCGATGTCCTTACCCTCCATATCGAATATTTACGATACTGTACTACGGAAACACTCGAGGTCAATATCATCGAACTTAAGCGTGGCAGTTCCCACTGCACCACTCAGCTACAAGTCTCACAGAAAGGACAGCTAAAAGTCGTTGGCCTCGCAACGTCCACAAACTTCACTCAATCTCTTGGACCCTCCTACGACACGCAGTGGACCCTAAATCCTCCTTCTACCTCTACTCCCAACTTCCGTAAGGTTGAGGCTAACGAACCTGATGCTAAATGGGTTCCTGGTCTGACCAAAGGCGAGATCTTTCCCATGGGGAGCCGAATTCTATCCCTTTATGAGCGAGGCGGAATGCAAACTGATGGCCTAGTGGACGCTTGGCTCAGCTTTCCCGGGGAGCCTATGAATGCAACCCACATAGCTTTGATGTGCGACTTCATGCCCTCTATGGCAGACACATTACTGCGCAATGGGGAGATGTACGATGGGCGAAACAATCTCCGCAAGATGTAAGAGTGGGCAGATAAGAACCCTGGGGTTGTTTGTGAAATGGGGAACTCTCTGTCTAAGGCTGCGAATGCAGAGTTCAGCGAGAATACGATATCCTTAGATATTGAGTTTAAGAAGAGACTTCCCGAAGATGGTCTTCGGTGGATTTTTAGTCGCGTGGAAACCAAGAAGCTTCAAGGTGGGAGGATGGATATGGATGTCACGATATGTGATGAAGAAATGGACTTGATTTGTTCAGCCAAACAAGTTGTACTTGTTCTTGATGCGAAGAAAAGATATAATCATGGCGCAAAGAAGGCGAATTTATAGATGTCAGGAAACGTCGCTCTATTACAACCGGTCAAGGGCGACTTTCTTCTAGGCTAACAAATAGCTCGTCATTCGGGAACCACACAATATATACACTTGACAGACACAGAAATTGTGCATTTGAATTATGCCGCGGATGTGATCTGAACACGTAATCCGTTGTGTACCAAGCGGGGTCAAGGCAGCACTATAAGCACAAGGCTGCAACATTACGCTAGCGACTATTAAAGCGCTGTTTAGGCGTGCGATCTCTTCATTTCAGAGTCATGATAAAACAAAGCGCAAATTTAAGTTTCTGGTCCAGTTTCGGAACGGCTACTCGAGATCCAGGATAGTGCTCCACCACAATGACTATCACGCAGGTTGCATGTGTGGGTGTCAACCCCGGCATCAACATTATTAATCCTGGAACGCCAGAGGGTCAAATACTGGCTAGCATCTGGGAAAGTGTCACCACTATGGTCGGAGGTCCTCAAAGGGTGTTTTGGGGCTTAGAAGTTCTTAACCCCTCCAGAATCTGGATGTTTGTTGACTGGGACTCTATCGAACAGAGCAAGAGTTTTACCAAAGAGTAAGTAGTATATTGATAATATCGTCACGTGTCTCGTAAGATTTACTCACAGCTGACATACATCTTCTATTCATCCAGGTCTGCTCCAGCTGTCCTGAAGAACTTTTCGAAGATATGCACCCATTCAGAGTTCATCAAGCACCTCAATCTCTCGCAGTCTTCAGATGCACTACGCAGCACCATCACCGAAATCATGCTCGTTCACTTCCCAAAAGACTTCTCACAGGTTCAAAAAGACCAGTCATCCGCAAGCTTTCAGCTGATCCTGAATGACAGTTTCGGCCAATGCTCCAATGTCGACAAATTAGCTCATGGCTGGGCTGTAGAGAATAACTTCCCGGTGAAAGGTGGAAGAGGGAAATCGGGATGTGTTTTCATAATTATTATTGGCTGGTCGGGATATATGAAGCAACGAGCTTTTCATAAGACTGAAGCCTATCTCAAAGCACTGCAAGCGATACGGACACTAAGGGGGTCCACCAGTTTTCAAAGTCTTAGTAGTAACCTTTCTGCTATAGAGAGACCAAACGAATAGACCCTGTTTAAGCAAGAAGAGCAATGACCAAACCAACAAGAGGCCATATATGAGGTATTATCACCACAGCAGCATCCTCCTCGTCCTCGCTCGCCTCGTCGCTGTTGCCTCCATCATTGTTGTTATCCCCAGTCTTCTTACTTCCAGTCTCCTTAGCATCGTCGTCCTTACCACTCTTATTATTGGAGGTAGTTCCTGTTGGCTTCGCATTTGCACTGGCTACAGTAATAGGGTGTTCTACTTCGCCGTGGGTCCATGTAAAAGTAGCTCCACTCAATGGGCTGGTGATACTGCCATCGACGTTTGAGAGCGTCTTTGTTCCATTCTTCGGGAGCTCGCCAGGGTCGTAGAACTTGATCGATTTATCCTTTCCAGGTGATGTGAACTTGAGGTCTCCTGCACAGCTATACTGGTCGGTGTAGTCGGCGCATTGAGGGTAGGCTTCGTCTTTCGAGATGATTCCGTACCAATAATCGTCAACGCCGAGAAGGGATGGCTTCGTGTCTGGGCAGACGCCCCAAAAGCTAGTTTTAAAAGTCAGATAAGAGCGTGCTTTGGCAAATGGGAAGATCTTTACGTAGAAAGGATCGCGCTGTATGAACAACATTCACAGGCTTGAATAAACACGTCCATCTCGTCGTTATTGTTCTTCGCTGAGTCCCACTGCTTTTCGTTCCTGTCGATACACGAGTCTAATTCGTCCACTGCTCGATTGATAGACGTGATAACCTTGCCTAGGTTGCATGAACAGGCTCCGGGGGCATCGTCGGGCGCGGGAAAGAAAGGAATGTTTTCGTACTTCTCAGACACGCAGTTGATGCCGAGCTCGAGCACTGTGTTCTGGTATTCGCAGCTATAAACCTGTCGCAGATTATTGTTATTATTGCATGTTGAGTACCCATAAGTAGTTTAAGGCTTGCCTGATTCCAACAATGAGTTAGGGCGCAATCGATGACGCCCAAGTTCAAGGCACAGTCGCATGCATGCATACAATCTATGTTGTTGCTTTTGCAGTTATCGTTGATACAGTCGGTGTTGGAGGCTTTTGCATCCTGGTAGCACTCCTCGTAACCTTTTGGATCAACACAGACATCCGATTCGATATAGCCAAATATAGCTGCTAGGCTTGGCGTGGCGCCCAGGGCGCTGGCTAGGACCAGAACTTTCGACAACTTAAACATGGCAGCGGCAACCGGCGTGAGCGAGAAAGAAGTAGGGAAAACAGCCTCACGCGTTCGACGGCAGCCTACAATATTATATGATCACGATTCACGGAACACTTCCGCACAGATGGGGCAATATCCCTCAGGGGTCACTTCAGCTGAAAGAACAGGATGCGGAGCCTTGTTCAGGCTGTTTCAAGTGACAGGGAACTTAAGGACTGACAAAGCTAATCATGGACCCAATCGCAATTATCGCCCGAGGGAGACCTTGAAAGTCCGCCTGCCAAGGCCCAGATATCCGCTTAAGCGACCTTGTTACAACTAAAAGGGCTATTACAGGCACTCTTGTCTTCTTGGCGTGGAGTTATGGTTGGTCAAGTAGCCGATGCTAGTGGATCACCTCCACTGCGAATAGCTGAGAGCCTGAAAATCTCTCATTTTAACCGTAATTCTTGTGGGCCCATTGCTGTGTACATTCCTGTTGGTATCATCAGATCATGAGTGGGTAATGAAACAAGCCTCGTCCCATTTGCGGCGATTCCGATGCCTTACGAGATTCTACGGCAGACCTCCCGTTGTTGAGTAGAGCCATGAGAGCACAAGAATAAGAAGGTATGGGGATGGATACAAATTGGAAAGAGTGAACCAGGTAAAGCGAAAACTATAGGTGTCAATCGAACCAGCGCGTCAATGATTTGCTGGCTGAAAGAGTATGCCGCATTGAAGATCATCATCAGGACTACCATCAGGCTACTATACAATAGTCTTGCTACCACAACCATACCGCTGTTATCAGCTATGTGGTTCATCTCCTGTAAATGATACACCTGTCACTGAGTCAGTACCTGGTCTGTCATAGTATCAAGAATATCGTCTCTTGACCGACTTACCCAAAGTCGGATGCGACAATATCGGGCCCGTTAAACTTGGAATATAATGCTCCTTGGACCAAGACATCAACTGATCCCAATTTCGGCACTGGTGTTCTGTTCGCATGCTAGGCCATGGCCATCTATAATCATCTTTCCACTCATATGTATGCAGAGATATGTCTCCGTGGCACATGATCACTTGTCGAAGTAGATCAATGCAGTGATCAAAATGCTCTTGTTGGTCTGCAAGAGGGTTTGGGTCGTGGTAGTAATCGGAGTAGTAGGATTTGCGTATCTTGTTGACGCAGTGCAGTGTGTGGAAGACATCAAGGGTCGCGAGGTAACCGCCTTCCTCGTCATTCAATGGCACCGAGGTAGTGTTCGCCTTATCGAGGTCTCCTTTTTGAATGCGAAGGTTATTATCTAGGAGATTTTTGTTAGTAGTTCGATGGTGAGAGGAATGATAAGTTTGACGTACATCGGAGAAGGTTCTCCCATGCCGCATCCTGCTCTGGTCGTGGCGGTCCTCGATATTTGCCATTGTCGGCAAGGTTGTGGACAATAGTATGTTTTTCGTATTGTATAGCGATTTCTGCGGGTGCTTAGAGAAATTATCAGTATCATATCATCACATATATATAATCATTCGTTTTCTCACAATAGATCGCACCCCTCTCACAGGCACAATTCCCCCCATTTAGCCTCACAGTCCATATACATAGTAAAAGAGTGATGACACCGTAAAACGCAATGGCTGTGACATGTAAATATAATTTTATGCTTTTGTTCCGCTTCGATGTTGTGGAGGGCAAAGAAGGCAGAAGCTTTTCTTGCGACTCATCTGTGCTTAGGAGACTTTCTGTGTCTGGTGAATCTCCAGGATCATAGTCCTTTGTGAACAGGGTCTCCGGAGACATGACTGCACGTTGAAGGACGAAATAGTCTGACACTCGAGGTGATTTCTGGCCGCCAGTAAGTTGCAATGCAAAGATATGGTGAACCCAGTATGAAAAGAGTACGTGGGGTGGAATTCAAGTGGCGTATTCTTCTAAGCGCTTATCATTGTCTTGCATAACACTGGTTGCACATTTTAGCGCATCACATGGAGGATGCAAGCGATAGAGGGTTCATTGCGTCGATAGTAGCATGGGGTCTATGTCTCATGTAAGGTTACATTCACTTTCATCCAGAAGTGGGGTTCCCAGTAGGTACCGATTTTCTACCCTGAGATGACATTGTTTTGTAGAGATAGCTCTGGATTATTATTGCCTAGCCTGTAGAAATACAGGTAATCACTAACAACTATCTCAACAACTTTACAGCCAGACGAGGTTGAATCTTGGAATGTAGCATTCAAATAGAATTGAAATCTCAACAGACATCTACGGACCGAATAGTAATGACAGTCAATATTCCATGTGCTATCCCTTCCGAACTACCGCAATATTTCCAAAAAGATAGATACTTCATTCCTCTGAACGCTTTCCCCAACCAGCCTGATTATTGTACAAAATATCAGGGCTTTGAGCCTCCGAGCGCTTCCCCCACCCGGCTTGATTGTTGTATAGGATATCAGGACTCTGGGCCTCTGAGCGTTTGGAGCGTTTGCCCCATCCAGCTTGGTTGTTGTATAAAATATCAGGGCTTTGAGCTTCGGAACGCTTTCCCCACCCGGCTTGGTTGTTGTAGAGGATGTCGGGGCTCTGGGCTTCAGAACGCTTGACACTATCGGCATCCTGTGGCTGAACTGGTGCAGCGAGGACAGCGCCGAAAAAGGCGAGAGCAATCGGGAGAGTAGGCTTCATTTTGAAAATTGTTTTTAGGTAAGTTGATAGTAAGAAATGAGGTGGAATCCAATTTTCGATGGTGGTTTTGCAAAGACTGTACGATTGGATTGGGTATCTATATGAGACTACGACAGCTTGATCGTGGAATCACTGAGATATACGATCCTGGGAACGTTACAATCGAGTGATATCTTCCATTCCGCAAGGAAAATGCTCTTCGCTGAACAGCACACTTGTACTGAGCTATCTCCTCGGGCCCCGTAGGATCTGACCGATCTGCAACTTAGTGCACCCCATGATTACCAAAGTCTACTTATGCGGCCAATAGTCATAGTCTACCCCTCATGCCTGCCGCCATGTAATCCTGAAGGAACCGAAGGGCCTTTGTTGTTTTGTTCCCGCATGCGTCCGAGTTACGCGGCGTGTGAGGTTTTACGGCTTTGATAAGTCGGAAATGATACGTGATGGATGCGGCGGCTTGAAGCGGTGCTATGATTCGCTCTTTTACGCGAGTCCGATCAGGTGTAGTAGATCATAGCCGATTCAAATAGATAAGCGGGAACTGAAGATGGGGTAATGACACCTCTGAATCCTTCAGACGTACAACCTTCCCAAAGAAGAAATGCAACATTCCCACGGGATCTCTCAATGTTGCAAATCGTGAAAGGGTCTTGTGATGTTGTTTTCATCACGCTGTGCACTGTGCATCGTACGAGAAGCCTTCCTCACGCCAGCATAGTTCAAATCTTTTCCCACAGAACTTGTAGTCCACATGCAAGATATCCAACGTCTCAACTTACGCAGACCCATTGCAGCAGGACCATCAGTTTTGCTTTTCACAAGCTTCAGTAATAATTTGTGCCTGATATGCTCCGATGGAGCACATATCGACTCGTCGAGCCTCATGCGAGGAGCCATTCCTGGCTGATGAAGAAAAGGATGTTTTTATGACTCCTGGGCGATCATCGAAACGAGAAAAATGGGCGCATCTACTACCTTACTCCGGAGTGATAAACGTGATACTGCTGCTTGTACTGCTCGTTACATGGACTTTACAAGGACACCATTCGAACAAAGCGTATATTCCCAATGAGATATACTGTAAGTAACATCCTGATATGTTAACATTCCACTTGCTAATCCAACATCAGCACCTGCACAATCTGTGGTCGAGTATGAGACAGTTGTTTTCAGCGGCGGTCTTCGAGAGGAGAAGTCGAAATTTCGAGGTTCTTCTAAAGATGTAGACGATCAATGGGATGTGCTCTACAACGGTTTGTTGCCTTGCTGAGTCTTGTGAAGACATTAAACGAGTACTAACCATCTACTTTTCAGAAGTCTTGATATCACAAATTGACGCCCACACAGCTTCAAAACTCCCTAATGCAACTACACCGTTCACAAATGATACCAGTCATTATATCATCGAACTCGATGTCTTTCACCAATTGCATTGTCTTAATATGCTTCGAAAACTTGTGTACCCTGATGTTTATGAGATGGATCTTACCTCAGGCTCCGAAAAGGCTGTTGACAATATCTTCCACATGGAGCATTGCTATGAGCAATTGAGACAGTCGCTTCAATGCTCGTCGGACATCAGCACTATATACTGGGAGTGGAGTGAGAAGAAGCAGAGGATGTTTGGAAATGTCAGAACGACACATACATGTAAGAACTTTGAAAAGATCAGAGATTGGGCGGTAGAGCATAAGGCTGAGACCGATTTGGACTTCTATAAGCATGTAGAGGGAGCACCGTTGCTTCAAGAATAAGATCCAAACGCCTGATTGCCCACTGCTACACTTGGTCTCACAATAAGATGGAAAAGGATTTAGAAAAGATTGTATCAGCATAGGTAAAATACGACGTTTCCTTATTTCTCATATATCTGAGGCATTTTTGCTGGCACAACATCCGTGTGAGTTGGTAAGTAGACAGTAATGGTTAGTCCCAGGTACGCAACTGTCACTTAGTTATCGTTCTGAAGCCTCATCATGGTTCATTTTATTTGGCTTATACTAAGAAGATTATACGACATTCTTCTGTAAAAGACTCCATTGTACGACTCCGAACTTTCCAGCATTCATTTCGTACATTTCGGATATTTGACAAAGACCTTTGTGCCTGAATCTTTCATTCCTCCCGCATCACCACCTATCATCTTGACGCAATGATTCGTGTGATGATAATTGGCCGTGTATGAATCCAGCTCTTGTGAGGGATCTAACATGACTCTGTGTAGTCGTTTCCAGACATACATGCAATGTGTGACATGCCAGTCAAACGCGGTCACAAAATATACATAATCACCAGCGCCAAGCTCTTCCATGGTAAGATTCTGGCCCGATGCTGCTGTAAAGTACCAATTGCGGTCTTTATATAAATCTTTTGCGTCTTCTGCATCAAACTCTGTGAGGCAAGACTGTGGTAGCCATGCGTGGAGAACGATGCTGTAGCGACAGTCTCGTTCCCTCGCATCTTCAGGTGAGTTGCCGCAGTCACCGTGAGACCAGGACAGAGGAAGTCCGGTTTCAGGGTCAGAGCCATTGTGACTGTGCGGTAGATTGCGCGCATGTGGTGGTTCTGGCATCATCAGGGTGGAGTAGAGGGCCATGACGACTCCCATTGTTGCCAATCCAACAAGGAATGAGCTTAACAACGAGATCCATTGTCGTCTTTGTCGCACATGTTTTTGAAGCTCTTCCTCATAATCGCTGGTAGCGTCATCAATATGTGCGTACTTGATATTGTTGGGCATGTTTGAATTCGGAGATTATGCCTTTCCGTTTTGCAAGTCGATCGAGTCCTTACTGAGGGTTTGTTAAGGAAAAGGCTTACTAGAACCTTCCTTCCAAAGCAGCACATAGGTTACAACTTGAAATTAGATGTAACAATGGAGATAGTAACGTGTAATCATCACATGCTTCTTGGAGCTATGATACCGTGTAAAATGCAACATTCTCGCACGGTGTGATCTAGTCCAAAGTAGACTGTCATAACTCACGACCTGGACCTCGTATAAGCCCTAGTTTCTGTCCCGCCCAGTGTGGGGGTCCCATCCGTGTGAGGCACTTCCATAAAGGCAAATTTCGACCAATGTACAGACACTATTGGGTGGCCCCGTCTATGATTCTAGAGAGCATCACTGACCTTGAGACATGACGTCTAGTGTTGACACCCCCAACCCCTCATTTTAATGGCAGCCAAATGGGAAATGTTCAACTCTTGAGATTCATTAAGAATACAGCTTTTGCTGCAAACCATTTATAATTTCTACTGCGTTTAGCCCTAAATTTGTTTGCTTGTGCAGCAATTCAGATTGGGCACTTCCGTCACGGAGGTGGATATTTAACTCCGTCTTACCACCATGTCTGCGACAGATGAACAAGGTTATCAATTGGTAGATAAAAGCCCGACGATAAAATCCTCATCGCATCTTGTAATCCCAGGTTTATGCATATCGCGGTATATCCGGGCCTCCTAAAGCGGCTAAATCAACCAGTCTGAGAAAATCACGTTGCGTCCAGGTGAGACAATGGCACCTTACCTCGGATGTGGTACTCCCGCCATGCTCGTTGCTCTCAGACCTTACTAACACGCTTCATACAAATGCAGTACTCGTAGGATTCCGTAGGGTCATACCTGCATTCACGTTGCATCCTGAACAGAAACACACAAGATGAAATAGCGGCATGATGTTATGTCGCGTTAATCGGACAATTTTAACTAAGATTCTGTTGAATGATCACTCACCTCCATTAGTTACTGTTTCGATCTTAGTAACAGTCACGCTGGACTCTTCAGCTGAGGAGCTGTTTATCTGTTGTGGCATACATGGTTGCGCTTAGCCAATCACGGCATTATATCTTGCTGACAGAGGCTAAGTAAGAAGCTACCATCCCAGACCACTCGATTAACGACAACCACTCGGTAATCTACTATCTCTGTCTGAGTGATGGAGAGATTTTGGTGTAGCTAGCAAAACTCAAAGACTCAATGTCAAAACCTCGAAACCCATTCATTATGATACGATTGATCATCAGCTGTGATGAAGAATCAGGCTCACGACCGGGGGAGCCGGGAAACCTGATATGCCATCGTATCCCGACAAAGCTTTCTGCGTCTTCGCCAGATATTGCTGAACCTCTTTTCAAAGCAGGGATGAAGCGATGTCCTGGTCCAATACTGTCGTTCGGAATGAACGAGAGTGGAAGCTGCCTCGAATTAGTTACTAGTCTTACCAAAGATCCGAACGCAGAACAACTCCAATTCGAGACTGCTATGTTGGAATTGGCTGAGGAGGGCTATGGGGCATCTGGAGATAGCAGCTGATAACTTGGGAACGCGCAAAGATCAAGTCCCTGTCGAATAGTTATGCTAGAGAGGGAGACCATAACGCTATAGAATGCAACCAGTGTTTGGGGGTGCTTTTCGGGAGCTTTTCTTTTCTTTTACTTTTACTTTGTGCAAATTGTTATGCAAGCACCATCGATTCTCCAATGTCGTGCCCAAGGAATGTAGTGAACATACCAGACCCACATAGAAGAGATAGAGGCGAAACGCTACAGCACATCGTTCAAGTTGTTCGAGTTTGCCCTGTCTAATCACAAGAGTACTTACGCTTAATAGTCACAGCCTGTGAGTACACATATACGTCTTGGTGATGCTGCTATTGTGAGATGGATCAGCACGGATGATAGGTGCGTGACTGCTTTACTGACGTCATTGTCCCACGTGGGGCACCTGCGCTTTCGAACGATTACCCTAGACAATATGGAAGATTAGTTTTACTTCGTCACGTTTTCAATACGTATCATTTGGTAGAGGAACTACCGCAAAGTCTCGATAAATTTGCTAGGCGCCGGCTAGGACTAATACAAGCTAGACTCTATTTGCGTAGTCATTAGTGGATAATCCTATTGATCATGCGTAGATACCAGCTTAATCCCTCCCGAGGTACGCTGCGCGGAGTGAATTTAGTTACTATCTCTGAGGGTGCCACAAGCCTTCACTCAGTCACGAGCTAGGGGCCTAACCCAATCAGAGTATATCAATAAGTTGATACCCTTTATTAACAAGATCGAGCCTAGGAAGCAAAGGTCAATCAGTTACAAAGAGCAACTCTGAATTTGATTCTATCCCAACTGTCAATTTTGTCATATCCACGTACGTGGGGTGAAGTGGGTCCGTGACCTTAGTGAAGGCTTGTGGCAATGAAAGCGATAATGAAGTTTATTATCTAAACATAGATACCTCAAAATAGCGCATTTCACAGCCAGATAGAATTACCTCAATTTCCTGAACTAACGATCCCTTTCCCTAATCAACGATCACGAGGACTAGCCCGACTACAGGCCCCCACAGGGATTCGCTCAGATGGTATTTCACTTAACCTAGATTTTCATTGCCACCACGCCTGCCCTGGCAAATTCATTGAGAATCTATGGTAGTAAACCTGATGTGCCTTAAGTATGGGTTCGGATTGGTAATTACTACGTGGATATAACAGTAATTTGTTCTTAAACCTCTCTGAGGCAATCTGGAGTTGTCCTCGGCTATTCTTGTTGAGATTGATGTGTTGGAGAACTAGGCTCCCCTTCATCAACAGCCAATCACAATCCGGTATGGTGTAGTGGCTAACATTTCGCGCTCTCATAACTTGAGAGAACAAGTACCGCGGAGCCCAGGGTTCGATTCCCTGTACCGGAGAAGTTGCGCCTTGACTTCTGTTAGTTGCATTGAGTTCTTTTTGTTGGGTGGGCAGAGAGATGGAAAATTATCGAGTTGTGTGTGGTGTGGTTGGGCAGCTTGGAACCTAGGTAGCTGGTTACGAGATTTGTCAGCAGGTTGCATGAGTGGGATTATCTGAGCACGGCCGCCTTTGTGGGCCCCATCTACTCAGATGATTGGCTCACCAAAATGATAGCTGATCCTTAGTAAAGTTTTTACTCCTGCATACTTAGAAGACAACACGCTTCGAGTCGTCTCCATTCGTAAATGGCAGTACCTGATATGCATGAGATTGGTCCCGCTGGTGATATTCTCTTAGTTCTCCATAATCCTGATGCACCGCTCGTACTATGTCATACTGGCGAAGGGTGGCCCAACAAACTACCACTGCATCAATCCAGTAAATCGACACACTACGAAGCATCTGTTATACCCACGGAAGTTCCAAAACATAGTGACAGTGGCTTGATAGATAGGTCATCACCACCCCAAATGGAGACAAGACCCAAGCACAGCGACTCAAATGTAGTTCGTAACATCTTCGGCTTGCATCTACGTTCTTTAGAACATTGATGTGCGGTGACTGGAAGGAAAAAGAGTCTGAGCCCGGCTTTAGATGGACTATAACGGCGAAAGACTGGGACCAAGACGCTTTTTTTATACTGATGAACATGTTCCATCTCCAGTCGCGACAAGTCACTCGGATATTGGAGTTCGAGATGCTGGCAAAAGTTGCTATGCTGGTCGACTACTACGATTGTTTCGAGGCAGTCGAGCCATGGGCTGAGGTCTGGATCTCAAACCTGACTCTCCAGGTGCCAGATTAATACTCGAGGACAGTTCTCTCAAGACTCACAGTGGCCTGGGTATTTTTCGAGTACGAAACATTGCGTCTCCTTACAGAAATCATTATCCGACGAAGTTGGGGACCTATACACACAACAGGGTTGCCGATACCCGAGGCCATTGTTGGTGAGTCATGCAAAAACGCACCAATTGAACTATGAGCCTGATTAATTGATTGAGACGATCTCGAGGAGAAAAGGCAGGGGAACATCAGTAACGTCATCTTGCGCATACAATGAATCACGAATAATCTACACGCGGGCAAAGGCGAGTGCTCGAATCATGGCTGCCTGTGCATGTAACTAGGGAGCATCAACAGGAATTTATTTCTCAATGGTCTTCAACCGCTACCAAGTCCTACGTAACTAGGCTTTAGCCTTAGCGCTCTGTCGGAGGCAATCTTTAGCTTCCGGCACCTCACTTGGTTCTGCATAGTTGACTCCGATAATATCAAAGTTGAAAGGAACGTGTTGCAGTGTCTTGCCAATACGTCCAAGGAGTTCGAAAAGGGCCTTGATCTGCATCAGTTTCGGGTTGGGTGAAAGGGGCAGTCCACTTTCCGAGAGTGTCCTGGTGGAAATATTAGTCTGAAAGTGTACTGTATGTCGTTGTGAGGCCAAGAGGCCAGCCGAAATGGGATCACAACGGCAATTTGACAAGCCAATAGGCGAGATATATCCCACCAATCGTCTAGTGAGCGAGATGGTACTAGTCAACAAAAACTTCACGGGCTTAACATGAGATACTAATTTCGGGAGCTATCAAGAGTTCTTCTCTGAGAACTGATTTTGATAGCAGATAGTAATGAGGTGTTCTTGAAGACCTTGTACGTCAACACGCACAATGGAGGTCTCGTTTTTCATTGAACACCGTACTTCGCTATCCAGACTGTTTCTACAGTGCACTATGGATCGACTCTATTCTTCGAGATGTATGAGTGAGGAATACTCTGTTGACCTTCTGTTATTTGCCTTTCAGCTAATGTGTTCTCTCTCTTCGCTCTTAGGTATACGAACAAACGCTATACATATCAAAGCGCCAGATAGGCAAAGAGCCAAGCTAAACCACCACACTGCTTTCAAAGCACCCAGATCCAATTCAGACGTTCCAGTTTTGGTCACTTGCACTGCGATAGTATCTCCAATAGCGGCCATAGTAGCCGTTGAAAGGTTTTGAGCAGTAATAAGAAGACTTCCGGCAGCACCTTGATACGTTCTAGGAACGCTCGATGTAATAAATACTGAGATTGCTGCGAAGGACATGTCGGGTCCGAAAGTACTCAGAATGAGACCGGGGAATGTCAGGCACCAATACATAGTCCCGCTCGTCTGAGGAAGAAAAAAGGTTGGTCCAAGAGCAAAAGCAATCATACTGGCAGCCACGACGAAGTGGCCGGGCACGATGTGGAGTGTCCTAGAAACAAGCCAGCAGGCTACTGTGCCGCTGATCCCAATTGGCAAAAGACAGCAGGCTGTGGTGATGGGGGACTTGTTTTGAATAGTTAACAGGAACCTCACAGCGTAGAACTGCCAGGCACCACAGTATCCGCCATAGCCCAGAAAGTAGGCTATCATCAATGGCAGGAAGCCTGGAGTCTTCCAGAGTCGGTTGTCAATCAACGGTCGCTTGACCTTACTCTCGATAAACCCAAACAAGGCTAAGGACAAGACTCCTATTATAACGAGAGAGTATGTGTATGAGGTCCAATGTGTAGGCACGCCTTGTGTGAGCCCGAAAATTACGAGCCCACAACCAGTGATACCAGCCAAGGCTCCCAGGTAGTCGAACTGACCTGGGTTTGCAGAATCGACAGGTAGCTCAGGTACACACCAATATGCCACGACAGCGCCGGTGAGACAGATGATAGCGGTAACGCCAAAGATCCACTCCAAGTGCGCACTCAAGGCACCACCTCCTATAGCGCCAATGGCAAAGCCCATGGGAATCATAGCTCCCATAACAGAGAAGACCCGATTCTTGCGAATGCCGGGTCTGTAGACCCTTCCTAGCAAGCTCATTGCGGCAGAACACAGTGTGCCTACTGCTAAACCCAGCATAGCTCGAGCGAAAAAGAAGAGGAACGCCTGTTGGTAGACCAAAGACCAGACACCGATGAAATTCCAAACGGCAGACCAAATGAACGCCCCTACAACCAGCCACTTTGGACTAATAAGATCCGCTAGTGAACCTGACAGGACGACGGAGATACCATTGGCGACAAGGAATGAGCCGATCAGCCATTGGGTGAGTGATGGTGACCCGCCAAGAGCTTCAACGAAGGTGATTTGATTGACGAAAACGATTGAAAGGTAATTGGCGAAGAGAAGCTGCCCCATTGAGCAGATGCAGACAAAGGCGCACTCAGACGCTAAAGTTAAGAATTCTTTTGGTTTTTCATCGACAAGTTCTTGCCTCTGCCCTGCATTCTCGGGGGGTCCTTGTTCGGATAACGGAGTAAGAGGATACGATTGAAGTTGATTTGTTGTATGAGACCCATTGTGGCTGGTCGTGTAAGCTGTGGTGGTCGAAGCCATATCATAGGGGAGTGCGACGAGAGTAGCTACGATGCACTGAAAAAAGCACAGAAATGAGATTTTTATGAGCCATGTTTTATGGTAGGTTGTGGGAAGCTTAATCAGCTTCTATAGACAACTAACGTTAACACTAAAACACGGATCCTATGCCGACTAGCTCGGCCCGATAACGACATGATATTCGCTGACAAATAGCCGAGAAATGGCGAGAATGGTTTACTTTAAGCCTAACGTTATGTCGGCACTCACCACTTTCTGAAGCTCCCGAGCCGCCGTTGCAATGCCATCATTACAACTAGCTCGATCGACTTTGCAAAGGGATTCTCTCCGCAATAGCCAGAAGGACCGAAAGAATCAATTGAGCTGATGAGAGTAGAGCCTATTTCTCCATTTGATTACGTATATGCTTTCTTGAGGTGTAAATCAATCCTTGGCGTAGGTTTAACAATTAGTCGTAAAATTTCAACATCCTTCTAACCTTGTTTCTCATTCGATTACCTAAATACCAAGTCTTATATCATACCAAGAATCGTTAGATTTATACCAAGATTTAGCCACTATATCCTGATAGGTCCTGCCTCTTCTTTAGTCCTTAGCAGAGCGGCCTGTGATAAGATCAATACTGCAAACGCAAAGCCTAAAATGATAGTGAAAGACACTGCCATCTAGAAAAGGAAGCACTGTTAGCAACGCTCAACCCGTTTAGCCGTAGAGGTACAAGAAAAGTCGCACTTGCCTTGGAGCTATCATCCCACCAACCGTCTTCTCTAGGCTTCCGAGGTCCAAACTCAGTACCAGCCCATATCAATATTGTTAACCCGACAACCAAACACAACACGGACAAGACCAAAAAGGCAAGACTAAACTCCCATGCGTATACTTGGAGCCAGTTTGGATGGGCCTTGTTATCAGATCGTCGTTTTCGACCAAGGCCATTTCGGATGAACTGAAGGCCGTCGGGGTGAGCAGACAGGCGGTGAAGTCTCATGCTCTGAATGCCTGCAATAACGACCGAAAAGAGTGCAAAGACGAGGCCACTAAACCACAGGGTTCGCACTGGCCACGGCTTGTTGCGGCCATTAGAGAGGACATCTGGCCAGGAATTCGTCGAGCTCAGGCAGCTTGCTAGGAGGGCACCCTTTAATGGACGTAGAGTTAACAAGCGTGCAACTAGTCTTTGGAGATAGGGAGTTGCAAAGGTTAAACGTACAAGCGTTCCGACAAAGTTGAGTTCCTCGAGCTTGTGGTTGCGCCAATTCTTGGTCAGTTCATCCTTCTGCTTGTCATCATCTTCGTTCAGCATCCGCGTGATGGTGTCGTACGCCGTCGAGGTCCCTTCGAACAAAACAAAGGATCGCATGATAGTGAGTGCAAGTCTGATCCACGTAAGTCTTATGAGGTTGGAATTCCATCATCAGCCATCAACTCACCTAAACTTGTTTGTCTATTCTAAGCGTCTTGAAAATGATGATGGAGTGGCTTATCGTCAGTGGACCAAAGAGCATGTTCAATTGGTCTTTCACCCTGATATAAAGCTCCTCTTGATGCTGCTAAAACAGAAATTGCGAGCCGTTGTTTTTTAGGTGACGACGCTTTTAAAGAAGAGAAGGTGAAAATACTAGAACGCGGGGTTCCTAACGTGAACGTGACATCTCCGTTAGTCTCAGGTGACCAAAAGATAGTCACCGCTTCCCCATGGGGCTAGCTGGGCTACGCATGTATGTCGTCATAGGCATGACGCCTGAGAAGGAAGATATCAAGACGCTCGGTAACCTAACTAATTAAACTTTATAAATCTATACCGGCGAAGGAGAAAAGCTTGTAGTTTACATATTAAGGCTAATAACTGCCTATAAAGGCGGCTTTAGTTTATGGTTAAAAGAGTAAACCTTATTACACGGTATTAAGCATAATGTCTGCTTATAATCTTTCGTCAGATATGTAGCTTTAATTGTTGTCCTTGAGACATATCAAAGTTGAAATGTATTTTTACCTTCTTCGTGACTACTTTGGTAATTGGGACGACTGATCCTTGGTTCTGGCGCTGTACAAGTAGATGACATATGCGATTGACTCACACCTCAACAATACTCTCAAACACTAATCCGGCTAATGTCGCTACCCCCACGCGCTGACGACAGACCTGTGAAAGGCGAAACAGCCCACAAGGCGTCACACCACAGCTTTTAAACACTTCCAACCATTCTGATTACTCTAGCACCTTCAGTCTTCGCTCGTTACAATTCGTCTTCAAATCAACCTCAACCAATCTCCCTATAAGAATGATGTCAAAAACGTATTTCTACCGATAAATAATCTGGCAAACAATCATGATGCGAAAACTCAGCAGTCGCGACGTTTTATCGGTTTATAGATGTTTAGTGTTTACATTCGTATGTGACTTGCGACCATAGGCTGGCAGAGGCGCTCATGCCAGCCAGGAATAGTTACCAAGAGCGAGACGCTGGAAGATAGTCGCCATGCTGAGATCGTCAAAAGGGTGGATGTTACGTTTTGTTGCTGGCAATAGTGGCCAAAGAGGTGCTTGGGGTCTAGCAAAGACTATTCATAAAATGCCCTATTTTGGGCGGTTGCGACGACTGACAGTCGTGGCCCTTTGCCGCCTAGAAAGGGGTTATCTTGACTCGAAGGAGCTCGTTCGAGACCGCTGCTTAAGCCCCGTTCATCTCCTATGACTGACCATTCCCTGGTGTCTCGCCTGCGTGGCTTTCCCATCCTGCACTAAGCGAGACTTGATGGGAGCGATGTGCTTCATGATCTGACTAGGCCGCTTCTTCTTTGTCCGGTAGGGATTTGCCTGAGAACAAGTGTCTGCTAACTTGAACTCCAAGAGGAGACGATTTTGATCGATGAATTTAAGTTCGTAACAGATATCCAGGTTAATATTTCCTGTATCCTGTGCTTATCTCCACAAATATTAACCCCTATTGACCGTAATGCCGATATTGACATCATAGCCTCGTCATTTAGTGATAATGTTTATGTTCAGCGGCAGCGGATGGACATGCAAGGGACCACAACCTAATTGAATACGAAATTGAAGTTTGATCAAAGCTACACCCCCCTGAGCGAATAAATCCTTTTCGGGACACGCAGCATTAGTGTTGTGCTAGTAGCGGTATTTCCGATGCTGCAGGGACGCTATCGACTCCCTCACAGCAACTCTCAGGACGTCGGATCCAATGGTGGCACCCCAGCAGCAGGACACATTAAATATCAGAAGACAACGCTCAAAGAATGGGTAACGATAAGCTTACGATCAACAATGCAGGATATGATAGGTCGATTGTGACAGATCTTCCCCCTTTCAAAGCGAGCTGCATCGTCGGCCTGACCCTACCCTGGAATTTCACTACCGCCACGAAGCTCGATTGTGAGTTCCAGAGTTTCCACTCCATCGTGAATTTCATCAGTAGACGTAGCGGCGCCTGAGAGAGTCATATTCAGTGGGAAGAATCAACGAATTGCTGGACAGTGAAGTGATAACATTCTCTTGTGCCTAGCTAGCTCAGTATGCCGTTTGCTCCAGCAGCGGATTCGACATCGTGACAGCCACCTATACTAGTAGTTCGAAATCCAAAGTCCAAAACTGCCCACCGAGAGTTGTGCCGGGTTGTTTAATGGCGTGATATAATATGGTTCGTTAGTTGCAGTCCTCCTACACCCTGGGAACCCTTTACCTTCTTCCCCAGTTGGCTTATCACTTAACTGACACACTACTCGATAACCAGCTGGAATGCATGTCCATGTCTCATGGGGATCGGGGGAGTTCATCGATCAAATAACTTCGACTTTATGTCTTAGCTTAATTACCTTCCTTTCTTGGGGCGTCAAGGAAAAGAAAATATAGAAGCGACCTTTCTTAAGTGATATGCAGCGTTATGTGGCAGTCAATAGGCTAAGCTTGTCTATTCTCTTTTGTCCCGACTCCCAAATCCTCGAATCTGACATGTGGTTCCATGCAAGCTAAATTCGGTGAGACGTAAACTAGTTATGCAGATAGGTAGCAAGTGAAGATATGATCTGATTCCGCATATGGTTAAGAGGATTGATGGTCGCCCAGCTGAAGCAAGACAGACATAAAGCCGGCATCCAATAACAGATGCGTGCTCTTATAAGGAGATTATGTCGGCATCTGCTGACCAATCGGAGCTGCATCCATCTTTCTCCTTAAGTGGACACCGCTCGGGAGTTCCACGACCCGTGCCGCTGTCTCATATTTCCGAGATCTCTTGAACTCTCAAGGGCAGACTACCGATTAGATGTTGCTTCTTGCCAAGCTACAGAGAGAACTTGTCAAATACACCTTACCTGATAATACGGAAAATACCGTTTGCAAGCATGAAAAAGAGTACGAAGCTGACGTGTCCTGAGCGTTACGTGCCTGAGACAGCTGGTCTAGCCTTCTGAGACATTCAATATGTTGCGAAGATTTGCGTCATTCCGCAGCTCAAATCCTCTTCAAACAAAAAAACCTCTACACAATGGGCTAGAAGCACCAGGAATCCCTAGCAGACCGTGCCGGTCGCTATGCTCCGGACGCTTACATTGCTTAACACTAAACGAATCCTGCTTTGTGAGAAAATATGATACTTGGGATGTATAAAGTAAGGTCTTCTCGCGTTACCATAACGAGAACTGCATCTCACACTACACAAAGCAGCAATTTCAACTTTGAGCGACCACTACTGGTCCCACATACTCACCATGGGCGCATCCTCATTCATCCGCAACTCTGTGCCTCTGCCACGGCATGCATACGAAGGAGAAGAGTACTTCTGCCGCTTCGCTCCGCGCATCCACCGTGATGCCCGCCTCTCCGACGCCGGCTCGTGGCAGTGCCAAGTGGATTTTCTCAAGTCGAGCAAGGCCGCCCGGGCTGGTGCTGATCGCAACAAAGATGTCTCTAGCTACGCTGTGGGTTGTATCAACCCGGTGGTCGGCAATTTCACCGCCCTGTGCGCATGCGAGGCTCTCCCCGAGCGGCTTGCACTTACGACGTACATGGTTGAGTACGCTTACATACACGACGATGGTAAGAAACAGTCTACAGGAGATTCATTTCTGCCTCTTCTTCTTTCGTCCTGTTTCCGTTATCTTTCGGGGCTAACGCCAAATCTGGAATATTATAGTTATCGAGTATGCCGAGAACAAGGATGAGTCTCAGGTGAGAGCTACCCCAAACATTGTACCAAATCACAGAAGGAACATTTTCTAACCGCCCGAGAAGCTTCAAGAAACAAACCACCAGCTTATGGAAGGCCTGACTCTGGGCGGAGACACCGGTCGCGGCTCAAGGTCGAAGGACCACGTCAAGCGTCGGCAGCTGCAGGCCAAGATGGTCATGGAGCTAATGGAAGTTGACAAGCACCAGGCAAAGGAAACCCTACGTCTGTGGAAAGAAATGTCGGATGTTTTTGTTCAGATCAGAGACATGAAGTTTACCGTCCTCGACCAGTATCTCAAATTTCGCGTTGTGGACGCGGGGTGCCCGTAAGTCCGCTGACACTTCCACAATGACCCAATCATAACTGGGTAGCACTAGTTTACTAGCTAACGCTATTTCATAGTTGGACCATGAGCCTCCTGTGCTTTTCCATGAACTTCAAACTCACAGCAGACGAAGAACAAAAGACCGCTGACATCACCTCCGCCGCCTACGACAGCTGGGTGCTAGTCAATGACTACTTCTCGTGGGAGAAGGAATGGAAGAACTACCAAGCCAACGGTGCCACTGGCGTGATAGCTAACTCCATATTCCTTTTCATGGGATGGTATTCGATTGACAAGGAGGAAGGCAAGAAGATGCTCCGCAAGGAGATCATGTCTCGTGAGGCTAAGTACTGCAGACTGAAGGAAGACTTCATCGCCAAAGGCATCGCTACGGAGAAAACGCGTCAGTGGCTGGAGCTTCTTGATCTTGTTACCGCGGGCAATTTTGCGTGGAGTATGACGACGGCGCGCTACCGAGCGGGTGCCGAGGACGTATATCCGGCTCTGTGGATCAAGTGCGCCGACATGTCTGACTCTGACGACCATGAGAGCCTCGGTCGCCCCATCTCCGTTAATGCTGCCGATATGGCGGACAAAATGGACGTAGTCCTGCATGATCGCAAGTATCTCGATCTTTCCAACCGAGAACGCAGCCCGGAGAGGCTCAATGGGACAATTGATGACCACCGACCTCATTTCTCTGAGACACCCGAGGTCCAAAATTCTCAGCTCGGCCAAACATGGTCAATATCTCAGTATGAAGATGTATGTGGGCTGCAGTAATGGCTTGAAAACGATGTATGTCACATATCTAACAAGCTATAGATGATCCTTCAACCCCAGAAATACTTGGAAATGATGCCTTCAAAGGGATTTCGGAATGCAGTCATTGACGGATTGGAAGTTTGGTATCAGGTTCCCGAGAAGTCGCTGACAGTCATTCGCGAAATTATAAATCTGTTGCATAGCTCTTCTCTCATGTATGTATCTCATATTCGAGCCCGACACTTTCCCTTACTGACACAATCTCCTCAGGTTCGACGATATTGAGGACAATTCTCCCCTTCGACGAGGGTTTCCAGCGACGCATGTCATCTTCGGGGTTAATCAGACCATCAACTCGGCCAGTCTACTCATTCTCAAGGCGTTGAAAGCCGCAGAAGTCCTTTCGCCTCGTGCTATGCGCATTCTGATTGACATACTCATCGAGGGACACATTGGCCAAGGCATGGATCTGTACTGGACGTATCATACCGCTATACCCACAGAGGAAGAGTATTTTACCATGGTGGACGGCAGTAAGTGATGCATATCCACTTTTGCAAAGAACTGAAGACCTTTTTTACTGACAATTTGTGTTAAGAAACTGGTGGTCTTTTCACTCTACTAGCCGAGCTCATGCGCTCCGAAGCGACTAAGCACCGAGATCTCGATGCCAGTCTACTGATGAAGCTTCTTGGTCGCTTCTTCCAGGCTCGCGATGATTACAAGAATCTCCAATGCTCAGAGGTTCGTGCAACCCAATCAAAGTACACATAGGATCATTACAGCTAACATCGTTCGTCTCGTTTAGTACGCCGACAAGAAGGGCTTCGCCGAAGACATCGGTGAAGGAAAGATTTCTCTCCCGCTCCTTCATGCACTCGCCACCGAGTCGCCTCAGCGACGCCGCTTGTTAAGCATACTGCAGCAGCGTAAGATGGGTAATAATTTGAGCATAGAGGTGCGCAAGCTCGGGCTGGATGACATTAAAGCGACTGGCGGGCTGGATTATGCGAAGAAGACGGCTATTGGGCTGCAGGAGTCAGTCGACGAGACGCTCTCCATGTATGAGGACAAGGTGGGTGAGAAGAATTGGCTCTTACGGTTGGCACAGAAAAGGCTAGAGATTGAAGACTAGCGTGGATGCGGTCGTACTGGAACAAAACCATACATATACACACTATGGGTGGTTAAATGGCAGTTTGGTGGGAATGACACCTGGGTAGTTGCAGAGTAGATAATGGCATGGATTACATGAGTTTGCAATAAAAAACAAAAAAGGAGTATGCTGGAAAAGAAGCATCTGACATTGAGGATTGAGTCCACTGCTAGTCATTTATGGTAAGAATACCCTCGCGATAATATTACACAATCAACTGCATCTGATTCACACCTGAGTGTTCTTATAAATGGGTAGAGTCCTCCTTGATCCTGCCCATCATCCGTTGACCAATCCCACCATCAACCTTGCTGAACATAGCCACAACAGCTTCTCTCAAAGGAGCGGGTACACCAGCCAAGCTACCAACTACATTTGTCACAAACTTCTCCTTCTCGGCGTCGTCAAAGACTCTCCTCCACAAGTCCCGAGGTTGGACGTAATCCTCATCATCAACAGGGATCTCGTTCAATCCTAGCAGAGCATTCGCGGCAATGCGCTCGTGATGTGTGATTTGAGTAATGGATTGAGCGGTGACGCCGGGGCTAAGAGTGCTTCGGACGTAGTTGGGGTCGGCGCCGTAGTTCTTGGTGGTTGTAAGACCGTCGCGCACGAAGGGTGCGTAGACAGGAGCGATGGGTCGGTTGGGAGTGAGTTGGGCATAGTTGGAGCCAAGACGGTATCGCTGGGCATCGGGGTAGGCGAACATGCGGGCTTGTAGCACTGAAGACAGTCAGAATCTTATTCCTTGTTCATTGCAGACGACTTACTGGGATCAGGAGTCATGGCGATACCAGGCACCAGGTTGGAAGGTGAGAAAGCGGCTTGCTCGATCTCGGCAAAGTAGTTGTCGGGCTATTGTCGTTTCAGTCAGCCTTTGTGTGTCTTTCTGTGTAAGTGAAAGAGAGACTTACGTTCTTGGTGAGCGTCATCTTGCCAACCTCGATCAGTGGAAACTCCTTGTGAGACCAGATCTTGGTGATATCGAACAGAGCACGGCCAAAAGTCTCAGCTCGCTCGGGCTCCATGATCTGGACATACAGTTTCCACACAGGGTACTCTCCTCGGGCAATGGCATCCCAAAGATCCTCAGTGTGGAAGTCGGCGTTCGCGCCAGCCTGCTTCTCAGCTTCATCGGCAGATGCGTAGCTTGTGTGTCCGGTCTCGGGGCGGAAGTGGAATTTGCAGTATCGGGGACGGCCAGAGCTGTCGACAAGCTTGAAGGTGTGGACACCAAAGCCGGTGACGCGACGGATTGAGTCGGGAAGACCACGGCTACCGAAGAGGTGCATCAGGGTGTGAACACTCTCAGGTTGGTTGACGTGGAAGTCCCAGAACTGTGAGATGTCAGAAGGAGAAGTAGTAAATTGATGAATAACTACTCACCATAGTCGAGTCCGGTCGGTTGGTAGCGGGGTGTCGCTTGTGACTTCGGTTGAGGGAAGGGAATCGCATTGGATCACGGACGAAGAAGACAGGCTTGACAGGTCAGTACGAGAGCATCGATAGCTTCAGAAGTAATACTCACAACATGATTGCCGACAATATCATAATTTCCTTCCTCTGTAAAGAACTTGACAGAGAAACCTCGGACATCGCGAACGGTATCAGCGCTGCCCTTCTCACCACCAGTGGTGCTCAGACGGAAAAGGACTTGAGTCTTCTTGCCGACGGTGTCAAGGAACTTGGCGCAAGTCAATTGAGCGATCTCGGGATTTGTGACTTCAAATTCACCCCAGGCACCAGCTGCCTTAGCGTGGACAACTCTGTAGGGTGTCAATTGGAGAGCTCGTTCATTGTAGTGATAAGCTGGATGTACCTTTCGGGAATGCGCTCACGGCTGAAATGAGCCAAGGTCTCGAGAAGCAGGGTATCGCCAAGTGTTGTGAGACCACCACCGCCAAAGATAGGCAGAGTGGTGCTGACAGAGGGATCGCGAACGGGCTGACCTGCGCAAGTTAGAAGATGGAAGTGTGGGTACGAATGGTGAGCATACCCTCGGTCAGAGTGTAGACAGGGTTAGACATAGTAGCAGATGTATAGTGGAATCGGCAGAAGAGTCTTTAAGGATTAAAGACCAATTCAGAGGCTCTGAAAGAACGGGAAAAATGAAGAAATTTCAAGATCAAAACTAAATACTCCATTTTCACATTACGGCATTGTAATTGCGGCGGTCAATGCCGAACCAGCCCCGATAGATAGCAACGGGGCCCTGAGATTGCGGGATATGCGGCGAAACTCGATAAGATAGAGGTTATCGTGAGAAATCTCCATAGCGAGCCCAATCATGACGACCAATTTCTAAGCCGTATCATGAAGTGGGCTCGGTGCCGTCGGCGATATTACTATTTCCGGTTACTGTCCTTCGATAGCTTGATGTCAGCGAGATACCGACCTCATGCCGAAGAGCCGCTAAATATGGGTCTTGAGATTAGTTAGCGGTTGCGCAAGAGGAAGAATTCTAGACTATTTCCAAAAAGGACAGCTCGGATCTGGCTCGGGATCTTGTTGTTACTGATGGTCTTGTTATGGTGAGTGCGTAATACACCGACATCCACACCGAGGCTTCCGAATAGCATCATAACTGGTTTTTCGCATGGTCGGCATTTCGAATGCCACGTAACAAATTCGATGTTAAGTTGAAACTTCAGTCATTTCTACTATGACGATATGGCAAAAATTTTAGGATATAATGTTTCCGACATCTTGATCTTTTTCAGATATACCATCAGCCATTGACTCACTTTCCATTCACAACTCGACCGCTTACCTCTTGGTCTCTATTTTCTACCTATAAACACAGCCGTTGAACGTAATCGTCATCTTCCCAGAACGTTACATCATTTAAGAAATCTCTGCACCATTCAACATGGCTTTTGTTGCCAACGGTAATGAGTACGACTTTATCGTCGTCGGTGGTGGCACTGCTGGAAACGCAGTCGCTGGTCGCCTTGCTGAGAACCCTGACGTCCGCGTTCTCATCATCGAAGCCGGAGTCCCAAACCCTCATCAAATCCCTGAAATCACCACCCCCTCAAAGGCCTTCAACCTCCGAGGCAGCAAGCATGATTGGGCTTACAAGTCCACTATGATCAAGCGCGACGATTATGAAAGGATCGAGAAGCCCAATACTCGCGGCAAAGTCCTCGGTGGTTCGTCTTCTGCCAACTATTTTACTTGGATTCCTGGATCAAAGCCCACCTTTGATGACTGGGAGGCTTTCGGTGGGCCTGAGTGGAACTGGGACGGTTGCGTTGACTACCTCCGCAAATGCGCAACCTATCACGACGAAGAGAAGCTTTACCCTGCTGAACTGAAGAAGATCGGCATTGATGGACCCATTCAGATCGCCCATGCCGATCTCGTTCCTGAGATGCAGCCTTGGCGTGATGCTTTGACGCAGGCTTGGGTATCCAAGGGCGAGGCTCTCACTGAGAACATTTACGACGGTGAGATGCGTGGTCTTACCCACTGCGTCGATACCATTCATGGCGGTCAGCGACAGGGTAGCTTTTTGTACCTCAAGAATAAGCCCAACGTCAACATCCTCTACGGCGTCCAGTCCAAGGAGCTGATCATCGATCCTCGTACCAACACATGCCTTGGTGTTACCGTCATCAACCCAGCTACCAAGTCGGAGCTCAGCGTCTACGCCAGTCGCGAAGTTATTGTGTCGCAGGGCGTTTTCGAGACTCCTAAGCTTCTTTTGCTTTCTGGTGTTGGGCCTTCCGAAGAACTTACCAAAAATGGAATCAATGTCAAGGTTGTCTCTCCCCACGTCGGCCAGCATCTTCTCGATCATCCCATTGTACCTTTCGTTCTCGAAGTCAAGGAAGGCTATGGTCTCGAGGATTATATCCTGCGAGATGGTACTGCTAACAGCACTGCTGTTGAACAGTACAAGCGCGACAAGAGTGGTCCAATTGGTTCCGGTCTTCTTGAACTCGTAGGTTTCCCTCGTATCGATGAGCGTCTCGAACAGTATGAGGCCTACCGTGAGGCCAAGGCTGCAAATGGTGGTCTAGATCCCTTTGGACCCAAGGGTCAACCTCATTTCGAGCTTGACTTTGTTGGCATGTTCAGCACTGCTTTCCAATGGCATTACCCCATTCCGGAGAAGGGCAACTACATGACTGTCATTGTCGATCTTCTGCGCCCACTCTCAGAGGGTCAAGTCACTCTCAACAGCGATGACCCTCTGGCGCAACCCAACATCAACCTCAACTTCTTCGCAAACGACCTTGATATCTTGGCTATGCGTGAGGGTGTTCGTTGGACGTACGATGTCTTGACCAAGGGTGCAGGTTTCAAGGATGTTGTGCTAGGAGAGTACCCTTGGCGAATGCCCCTTGAGTCTGATGATGAGATGAAAAGAGCTGTGCTTGATCGAAGCCAAACTGGATACCGTGAGTAAATTGCATGCCACAATGAGATCCAACGCTGACAACTTTTAGACCCATGCGGTACTGCGCGTCTCTCTAAGAGCATTCATCAGGGTGTTGTCGACCCTAGACTTCGGGTGCACGGTGTCAAGAATCTACGCATTGCCGATGCTTCTGTCATACCTGTCATCCCTGACTGTCGTATTCAAAACTCTGTCTACATGATAGGCGAAAAGGTACGAAACAATTACCTCGAGCAAAATGGCGTAGCTAACTGGTATTTTAGGGTGCTGATCTCATCAAGGCTGATCATCCCGACATCTACGACGGTGGAGTTTCGAAGAGAACGAATCCATTCACTAGCCGTTTGTAGATCACTTGAGATTTTTACTTGAAACTCAGGTGCCCTAGCATATCACGTGGTTCTTGGTGTGTTGATGTACGAAAGAGGCGATTGTAACATTTAATACACAAAAGATTTGAACTTTTATGAGTCCAGAGCGTTGGTGACCTTCTTGTTTTATGTGACGATATTAATTAATCCGACTCTGGTTCTGGTTACTCGATAGCATGGTTAAAAAAACCAGCTTGAACCTCTCATCTTTTCTCGTATCTCTGCAGACTTTCCTTCATTTCACGCCATAAATCTTGAACGAGCCTACATCCTCGTTAGGTATGTTTTACGAACATTAGATGTACTTTACTCACCAGCCCACTCATTCAAGTCTCCTCCCTTGAGACTAGACGCCATGTCTCCTGTCACTGAGCAACATCCACTACCGAGGTAGACATTGAGGTCGCCTCCCGCGTCTGTGATAAGGATATCTACAAATCAAGGGCAATTAGCAGTGAAGGCATCTAAGTTGCTGCATTTTATACCTTTGAAGCCTGCATTGCTCAGATACTGTTCGTACTCGGCCACCTGGCTCGCCCCAGCGACGCAGCCGATGTATAGATCCATGTTGTGTCTGATCTCTTCCGGAAGTGGCTTCTTGGCAAGAATATCCGAGATCGCTACACGACCCCCATGCTTGAGGAGGCGAAACATTTCGTTGAAGACTTGCTGCTTCTCGTCATGAGGAACCAGGTTAACAACACAGTTGGAGATAATACAGTCGGCGATACCGTCCTCGAGAGCGATCTCGGTGATGCGAGACTCGACAAACTGGACGTTGTCCATGGCACGGTTAGTCTTCAGCGCGATTGCCTTGGCTAGCATGTCCTGCTCTCATTGTGTTAGTGATTATCCAGCATGAGGCGTGTGAGTAACCCGCCTTGTTCATATCGACTCCGATGGCTTTTCCAGTTGGGCCGACCTTACTGGCAGACAGGAAAACATCAAGCCCTGCACCGCTTCCCAGATCAACGACTGTTTCTCCCTGTCGTGATCATTGTTAGCTGCAATCGTTACAGTGTTAAGAAAGGGGGGAATATTAACCTCCCGAAGACTGGCAATGGCCAGAGGTGTACCACAGCTCAAACCCAAATTGGCGTCTTTGGGAATGGAGGCGAGGTCTTCCTCTGAGTAACCGAAGGCCTTAGCGACGGTATTACTGTACATAGCATCTGAGCCTTTGGCTGCGACGCCGTAACGCTCGTTAACTTGAGTATAAATGTCTTGGGAATCCATGATGGTAATGTTGACCGTGTCTTGTAGGTTGGAGACTTTAACTGAGATGTGCCATTTAGCTTGACCGTGGACAGCTTATATAGTTGGCCAAAGTCATTGTCCAGCAGAGCCGAGCACGGCAATAGGGTGATACCGGAGAACCAGTCAAAACATCGATGTGTGTTTGCGTCTGAGCTCCAATAGGACAAGACTAGATATGTCATCACATCACTACCGAAACAGGCAATAACTCGATATGTCACCGTGTTAGTTCCCCCACCCTCACACGTCAAAATTCATCACGTCACGTCAGACTACCCTCCAAATCTTTTCATTTGCAGCACCTTCCATACACCTTTGACTTCCACGGTCATCTGTAAGCTTAACGAACTTCTCATTCCAGCCGCGATGGCATCCGCGCATCAAGCGCCGATCATATCCAAGTGGTCGTTGAACACTAAGGCTCGCAACCCCACTCGAGTTCGCGACAATCAGCGTCGCCACCGGGCGCGTGTCAAGGCTCACATCGACTCGTTGGAAAAGGAATTGAGCCAATCTCGGCAAGAATTGCGAGAAGCGCGGGACCGAATCCATGAACTAGAGGCTTCGCTTGCTGCCCGAGAATCGGCTCGGGCCACAATTGGCCGGCCACATAATTCACCACCAGAACCCGGACTGCAGGGTGATACTGCGAGCGAGCAGGGATGTTGTGACAGGCATCTGGGTTCTATCAATCATGCCTGTGAACGGCATCATCATAGAAGCCCGACAAAGTTATCCATCAGCCCGTTGTCAACCGAGGACCCAACGGCACCATCTTCAGTTTTTGCTCATCCACTACATGACCAAGAGGGCCGATTCCCTCTTGTCGCGCACGGCGAGTCCACGACGCTGTGTCGAGTGGCATATGAGATTATTGCGCAACAAAAAACGACCGATATAGACGACTCTGATGTCGAACAATGGTTGTGGCCAGGATTTCGACAGGCTGTGAAGCAGGGAGAAGGGTGCAGGGTCAACACCAAGGTTCTATACGCATTAATCGATCATATAAGTCCGTTGTAAGGCGACAGGTCACGGTATTTCACTCTTTGATGGCTTAACCTATCTACTAAGTCCCCCACTTCAGCTGGTAGATAGAGTCAGAAACCTTATACTCTCGTAATGCCATTATGGCACCTTCTGCAGTCTCGGCAGTGACGAGAATGTTCTTATTCCCGGGCTTGACGAAACCCTCTGCAGCGGCACGATCCAACCATTGGATAATTCCATCCCAATAACCTTCGACGTTGAGCAATACAATGCCCCGGTTATGGATACCAAGTTGATTCCAGGTTGTTGTCTCGAATATCTCCTCCATCGTTCCAAACCCACCACTGAGGCCTATGAAGCCGCTTCCTGGGCCACCCGAGAATACTTCCTCCGCCATGAGCTTTTTTCGGGTATGCATGTCCTTGACCAAAGTTGTTCGACCGAAGATAGCCTCGTCGGGGACGCCTTGGGTGATGTTTTTGGAGTCGTCTCGTTCGTGCTTGACCAGTGCTTCGGGAATAATTCCATGGACAGACTGTGGTCCGTTGATTGCGCATAATGTCTTTGCTACTTCTCCCATGAGACCGACCGTGCCTCCTCCGTACACTTTCGGGCGTTAGTTGGACACTTCCCTAGTCAAGATTGAAAGATGAGGCTGTCAATGCCGAACTATGACTTACCGAGGTCAATGTTGTTAGCAGCCATTGCTCGCCCGAGAGCGCGAGCAGCCTCAATATGAGCGGGGCTTGTGCCAGGCCATGCACCACAATACACGCAAATCTTGGTGCGCGGGTGCTGAGAGGTGACAAAGCCGTTTTCAGACATAATTTGCTTAGACTTAGTCACAAAGTTGGCTATAGACCCGATCTAAGATTGAAGTTGGCGGAGAAAGGTATGCCTAGGCGCAGGATGACTAAGCGGTAGAGAGGGAAGTATACGAGAAAATCCGAAAGAACGAGTCAGGGTGAGACTCATGTTGCGCGCTTGGGGTCTTTTAGAACTTGTACTCTTAACCGACCTTCAAAACGTCAGCCATGCCAAGGTCGGCCGAGATCAGTCACGACTAACACAAATTTTCGCCTTCCAATCAGATCTAGCTAAATTCTCTAATGTCTCCACTTCATCTCGGCCGAGATTGAAAGACTTCTTGCGCGAGTTCCTGAACAGGCTGTCAAATTAGGCAAGACAAGATGTGCCACATTACTTAAAATATTTTCCTCGAATTTATATTGCATGGGCCACGTTAGAATAACAGTGTTCACAATTAGTGCAACTAGATGTCCTTTTCAGACTTGAAACTCTGGATGGTAAGTGCTAGCCATGCCAGGCCTTGCATCACACAAGATCCTAAAATCGTCGTCCTTGCTCCGACAAAGGTGCGAAATGTAAAAGAAGAGGGAGGCCACGGCACACAAGCTTGCGAGCAAGTAATTAATCAGATTTGATTCCTTCAAGAAAGCCCTTTCTTAGATTTGCTCGATGGATAATCACTTCACGTGCTGTACCTCAATTTGGACTGGATACCCTGTAGCATGCGAACATCGGCCGAGCATACAACTCGGACCACCTACTCCGTCGCTCAGCCAAGCTTGGGCGTAACAGCTATACCAAATAAAAGATCAGATGGAGTAGCCAAAGATCGGTAATGACAAATACTAGTTGAGCACTCTGCAAGATGCGTTGTTCCAGATTCATACCATGCACGGCGTCGACCAATTTGGGTACAGTCCCACCACCCGTCCTTACTGGCGGGCCATCATTCCATGCACGGTCCAATTACTCCATCGTTGTTGATACGCTCCTGGCCCAGATTTGCATGTTTCATAGGTATCTACGCCAAGTTGCTCCGGTTCTCAATGATGAAGACATCTTCTTGGCGACGAAGAACAACACGGAGATTGCAGACCGAGGATGCCGATGGCTGCAATACCTTGACCAATTGAATGTAGATTATCTTAAGTTGTATAAATAAAACAGTATATCACCAGACAATTCAAAGTCACAATCGCCTATTATCCAGGCAACTCACAGGCTTGTGTCTGATTTGGTAGTTGATTCTTTGTGTCGTAGTGGTAATACTCTCTGGGAGGGAGCGGTGCGTCGAGTTGATGTACTTCCATCCGTTTTGGGACCTCCGTGCTTAATTCTGGAGTAGGTCTCCGGAAATCTCGCTGTTTGCGTCTTCGTCGAAGGATAAGAGCGGCCAGAGTAAGGAGAAGAAAGCCGATGACAGCTCCAACGGCAATACCCGCTATAGCGCCTGACGATAGGCCGATTGGTTCTGTAGGACCCTCTTCCGCGCTGTCCTGTCTGGCCGATGAGTCGCTGGTGGAATCTGAGGCGTCTGCTGCGGTTGTTGATGGGACACTTGCGTCACTTGTTGTCGGTGACAAGACGACTTTTTATACATCCGAAACGATCTGCAAGGCAACACACCGAGGAAACATCTGTTACGAAAGAAAAAAGAATACAACCTACATTGTCACACAGCCACCAAACCAGCTGCAGCAAACAAACATCCTGTCCACCACAGACTCATCGAATCCTTGTAAGTCGACTACATGATCTGAACACCCTATATTCAGTTTGCAACTTGCACAGCCGCTATTCCGCCTTCTGCTTCACATCCGGTGTACAACATCTGGCCTACGAGTAGTTCCGAGCCGAGTGTGTCTGCAACCGGCCGCAAACTCGTGACAGCTCACACGGCGCCCCTAAAGCTCTCAAGTCTTCGCCCGATCAAGTCAGAATTGTCTAACTAATAGTTTCTGAATAGTTTGTCAATCCACATAGACTGGACTTCTTTTTGTGATTCTTTGAGCACGAATTACCTGGTCATCATCAAACAAACCCGAGCAATCAAAATCAGTAAATTGAAATCTAGACATGGCCCATTAGTCACCCGAATGTAATCATTAACCGAGAAGTAGTTGCTCACCGAAACAAACTTGATGCCCCAAGCTTCAATTCCTTCTGCAGTCTCGGGTTTGCGAGTTACTGGCGCCTCAGAAGGATCGTCAAGTGCAATGTTTGTCACTACTCCTGTCCAGGTTACGCCCGCGGTAGCCGTCACGTGATAACCATACTGGTGATTTCTGCATATGAAAGAAAATACATTCCCGGTGACACTGTACAGTTAGTTGATATCGTCCGTCTGGAGTAAGCTCCTTACCTAGGACAACAGGTTACCGTACTCGCTGGTTCCCCGTTGTAAGAGCCAGCAGTTGCACAAGCCCGAGTGTAGCCAGAAGGATAGCCGCCGTCTGTGATGTATGGTACGTTGATGGTGAAGGATGGGGGAAAGCAGTCGCCTGATGGAGTATTGCCCGTTTCAACTGGCGTGGGTGTTCCGTACAGGTTGCTGAAGCCGTTGTTTTCGAGGAGCACAGAGTGATAATTAGTACTTGCGAAGCAAGATGTTGGAGCCGTCCATGTTGACGGTAAACTCTGTAACGACGTCATGTTGGTGATTTGGGCCTTTGGAGATGGAGATTAGATGATCGAAGATAACTTAGCAGGAGGAAGAGGAAAGGACGCAGACAACAGATCAGGAGCTCATAACAGAGACCGTCTACTCTCTGCAGTCGAACGGGGACATGGGCGATAGAACACCATTACCTCCCCGACGACTTCTAAAACGCCAAGCCAATAGACATTCTGCGCGGTCTTAAGGATAGAATTTAATGGCGGCTCTGAGGTTTGAATCCATATTCAGGTTCATCTTCTCCGCAAGCTGCTCACGTCGTTGCCGAGTTCCGGACCGCCATGTGAGGAATCCCTTTCTCAGGACTTCGAGATATAGTTCAAGTGGTGGCTTGGTGTAATCTACTTCAACACTCTTCTCCCCATTCCTGTAGTCATGAGAGATACCAAGAAGAGCATAGATCCAGTCATGTTCCCTCGAACACTGAAATTGGCCAGTGATAGACATTGATATCCACCGGCTCAAGACGTTGAGATCGGGCATGCGGGAATGTAATTCTCTCGCCATTCTATGTTGTTCAGCAGGGCTTCTATGGAGCTTGTCATTGATAGCAGTGTTCAGAGCGGCCAGGGACTGTTCGAACGTATCACCATGAATGAGTTTCTCCCCGCATTGCACCCAGTACTTGCTTGAAAGAAAGATCTCCTGAATAATCCAGAGTCGACGCCAATAAGGTCGAGAACAGAGAGATAGTAATGCTACAGATTCAGACGAATCTTCGCGGCAACGGGGAAGCCTTTGTAGCAGCATCGCTGTATCTGACATCCAGTCCATCGCGACATCGCTATTATCCTTCGCGGGACCAATCCAGGCGATGACACTGTTGGCGCTAGCGAAAGTCTCGCCCATTTTGGTGACCTGGAAACTTTTCTCTCTGGTATCTGACTGGTTGATGCATATTGCGTCGACCCATACGGCCAGATCCTGCGAGGGCATTCTTATGTACTGGAGAGCCTCGTGAAGATTCCGTCGGATCCTAACAGGGCGTTCTTGGATCATAATGCTGGGGTCATCTTCACTTTCTTTTCCCCATTCGTACGATAAAGCAAGATATTGCTTTTGCCCTCGAGCCGCGTGGTAGAGGAAACATGAAATAGGATCATTGCCAGTTCCTGGATGTAATATGAGGATGCGAATATCGAGCATTGGTCGTATAAAGTCATAGTCAATAGCAAGAGGCTTTTCGGCCATTATGTCGAGTAGTTTGTAGTAGAAGTAATCTTTTTATTCTTGATCTGGTTGTGCTCTTGAAAAACGTGAATCAAAGTGCTCAGTTGCTGCCTGAAATGCATTGCCGCCTAAGCTTTAATCCTGGAACCAGTACCTTACTAAAAGAGGGAGAACGCAGCCTGTATAAGCAGGCTGACTGTGTTACATCCGGACTCTATCCAAGAGAGCCGGATTTAATTATATGTCGTAGCTTTTGTATAAGATTAGTAGCTTAACTCTACCAGTAATAACAGCACTAGGTTTACGTTATCCAACAATTTCAGTTACCCCATACACTATTAACTCTACCCAGAATCAACAGAATCAATAGAAGTGTCTCGGTCAAATTTCGGCTGCCTTTGAGGCTTGCGAATGATTGGCTGATTTTACTGTTAGCGACTTGTCTTGTCAGCCTCAGCTGCGTAAATAAGACAAATTAAGTATGCCTTGTGCGGGGAAGCTTGAGAGCAGAGACGCGCGACCCTTCTCTTCCTTCCAACAGAGTTTGGCCCTTCAACAAAATCATGGACGCTCTTGGTAGCGTTGGGACAGCGACTTCACTGCTAGTGCAAGCATTTCATCTTTTTCGACATGTTTCGTCAGCCCGCAGTTTTGCTGACAGCGCAGGTACCCATCCATGCCGCGGTAACATGGTGCAAATACTGTCCATGCTAACTCGATGGGAGGAACGCTCACTGCCCTGATTGCGATCGAATACTTCCGCTTCGAAACATGGCTCCAACAGAGTGGCTTGCTAGTTACCGATCTGGCAACTGGCGAGTTCACGATTAGCGAAAGTTCGCTGCGGAGAGCCATTCTTCTTGCTTCTGACGCGCGATGCTTGACGATGGACTACGTTCGTGTCGAGCGACATGTCTTGATGGTCATAAGCCAAGCGCATCGATGTCTTCTAATGCTCCAGGCGCTTCGCGAGAAGTACTCCCTTCACGATAAAATCGACCATGCTGATGCTTCCGACTCTGCAACCTTGGAGACCAGCCAGGAAATACCAAGCGCCAATTCGCTGTTCAAGAACGACCGGATAGGGGCGAATATCGACAGGGATGCTAAGCTCCGTCAACGTCGTGCTAAGACAGTCAGCTTTTTCCGTAAGGTGAACTTCGCGTGGTCGTTTAAGGACGATATGAGCGATCGCGCCAAGGTCATGGAACATGTTCAAACCTTGAAGTCCTGTAACGATGCACTTTTGGAATGCCTGCCAATGATGCAGCAAGACGTAGCCGACAGGCTTGTCAACATGAAGATGCTGGCCTTATCAGCACTGCCTTCGGATTTGGAGGGGCTCGGCAGTGCAGCCTCAACGTTCACTGACCGGATCCACACGCAGATCTACCAGGCAATGATGGTCAAATCTCGAAGAGTAAATGAGAGCACTCAGGGGGTGTCACTCCAAGAGCTTCAGCAAATCGAGTTGGACCGTACAGCGTTTTCTTTTCAGGAGCATGATTTGGACGTTTCTACCAGGACCCCACCCAGGATCATAGGTCAATATGCAGTTAAGGGCTGTGAGTTTGCCAATGAACCTCACTACTCCGTACCTACTGTATTTATTACTAAAACACAACAGCACCAACAAACGAGAAGCTCAGTATAATACTGGAAAGTGTATCTTTTCCACATTCTCTCACTGAAGACGACCTTCAGCTCCTGGAGGAACGTATAGCTCTTCTTTGCACGCTCCTCCGCAGTGCTGGCCATCCCTACTTTCCCGTACTGCCCCTCGGTATCGGCTTCTTCCAACAATCTAGAGATTCGTTCACTTTAGCGTACCATCTCCCGTCTTTTGCTAATCCTCAGGTACCTCCATGTTCGCTTTATTCTCTCCTCCCGTACAGTAAGTATTCGATCGAGGGTAAAAAGCCCGGAAGGTCTAACCAATTCATGCCCTCGCTCGAGCAACGCTACGGGCTGGCTTCTGCTCTTGCTGATGGCGTGCTCTCGTTGCTCAGTGTCAACTGGTTGCACAAAGCCATCACAAGCCGAAACGTTGTTGTTTATCGCCGTTCAGGACACTTCGACCTCGCCTCTCCACAACTACTGGGCTTCGGTTTGGCACGCCCTGAGAGACCTGGTGAAAGGAGCATCGATCTGCGCGACAGAGCTCTATCTCCATGGCGTTTCTGGCAACATCCAGAGCTGGTATGTATTTTGTATTCTCCCAACTATTGATGGAGGCGGATGAGCGTAATTTTGACGATGTAACTATGTCAGAAACATCTCGCTGACTTTTGACTAGCGTTCTGCGGGACAAGAACATCGTAGGTTCGAGCGTCGCTTCGATATTTTCTCGCTGGGTGTCGTGCTCTTCGAAATAGGCATGTGGCAGGACATTCACTTCTACAGCTCATCTGGGTCTGGTACGACGGCTGTGAATAACCCCGACGATTTCCGGCGTAGGCTCGTCACTGTGTGCGCACAAGAGATGGCTCATAAAATGGGCGAAGTCTATAAGTCTGCTGTTATGGCGTGTTTGGATGGGGACGAAATATGGACGGGACAAATGTCACATGATACTGGGATGCAGGTAGAGGAGGGCATACAAAACGGCGATAAGGACGTGACTGAGCTCTTTTACTTGCATGTTTCGAGCGTCTTACGCAGTTGCTGTAAAGAGACATAGTTGCTGGGCAGGTTGGTATATTTAAGGAATGTCTATAATGCACGTGTAATTTTCAAAGAATAGCAAAATCGGATCATTATATATCAGGACTTTGCATCACAATCATCGCTTTCATCTTCCACCTGGTCACCACCATCATTGTCGACCTCATTTACGTCTGAGTCCTCCTCAGTATTCTCATCATCACTCGGCTCACCAGTGAACCTGACGACAAATTGCGGATTCAGATCAAGCGGAAAGTCGAGAGAACCAAAGACCCTTCCCAAAACATGTCTTGGGACTGTGAATAATCCTCCCAAGCTCTTGACCATCCGTATTGTGGCTAGATCCCGAGACCGAGCAGAGTACCATGCCACTGACTGGCCTTCACCGTCTTGAGCGTCAACATCAGCGCTGCCATTCTTCGCTAGAACATACACCATTTCAGCTTTTCCCATCCAAGACACGATATGTAAAAGCGATAGACCTTTTCTTGACCGGTAATTGGCATCGGCGCCTAAACCTAGTAGCAAGCGTGTTGCACCTACGTGACCAGGAGGTGCGGCGAGCCAGAGGAGGTTGTTAAGAATAAGACTGTAGTCCACACTCCCGTGAGAGCTGACGATCATGTCGGTCTTCATGGTCCTGAGGACTACGGCAAGTAGTTTTGTCATCCCTTCCTGAGCGGCTAAAAGACTAAGACGCAGGGCCAGACTCCTGTGCATAAGGAATCTGTCGGCACGACGCGCAGTATAACGGCGCACCAAGAAGTTTGCAATATGGAAACGTCCGATCAGAACATCCTCATTCGTCCGTTCGAGTCCAAACTTGTATGTCAGGGTTTCGTTACTTTGCGTCGTATGCCGGAAGCAAAGATCGAGTGGCGTCGAACGCTCTCGGTTCATCATAGTGCTGAAGCCTGATCTGGCGTTGACGTTTGCACCAGCCTGGCAGAGCCTCATCGCCACGTCGACATGGCCATTGAACACAGCGTGATGAAGCGCTGTCATGCCGCCTTCCCCCGCCCGGTCGAGTAGGTCCTTCGAACTGAACTTGGACAGGAGATAGTCTACTAAGACTGAGTTTCCGTCCCTGCAGGCCATATGCAGTACCGTTTCCTTTGTATCGGGTCCTAAAGAAAGTGGTGGAGTTTTATCCACAAACGGATGCATAGGCTCCAAGAGGTACTGGAGCGGAACGATGTCGATGTCAGTGTTGTTGACTACATACTCGTATAGCATGTAGACCCTTTCTCCGCCTTGTACCCAAGTTCGATTCAAATCGGCGCCACGCTCGAGAAGATACGTAGCAATTTCGAAATTGCGCTCCCGCACTGATGCCATCAGTGGTGTACGCCCCAGATCGTCGGAGCAGTTTATATCGGAGCAGTCTTTGAGAATGCTTTGCAGAACAGAGACGTCGGCGTGGAGTGAAGCACAGTAGCTGTGTAGGAGGTTCTCCGCACCATCAAGGCGGGATGAGGGAGAGTATTCTCTGACTTTGTCGATTGCAAAATGGACCATGTCAGGTAGGCTGGTCGCCAGGGTATCATCGAGGGCAGCTTTCCAAAACGTTGCCGCAGCTTTCTTATCCAGGTTCTCATCGCCTCCGTCGGGGTTTGGAAATATGCTTGTAGCTTCTAATAGTTGTCGCATCATTTCTGGTCCTAATGTTGTGGCAAAGCCAAGGTGGCAGAATGTCTCCAACCGAGCTGTGTTATTCTCCTCAGACCACGGTGGGATATGCCCATCGACCTGAAGGTATTTGAGTGTCTCTATCGTGGAGTTTTTCCAGCCTTGTTCGCAGTAAATAAGACGCTCATGCAAGGGATGGATACCCGCAGCTTGTAGAATCAAGCTGTCTTCATGCTTTTGACTCTCGACGATAGGATTTATACGACCTGCGCCTTGCATGTTCATAACGTCGTTCATGCTCCGCAGAGGCAGGGTATCTACTCCATCTCTCGCAGAAAATTCCATGAGAAGTTCCAAGATCTCTACCTGGTTCAATTGAATAGCAAGATCGATGGATGACATGCCGTTGTACTCAAGTAAAGGATCCGCTCCGTAGTCGAGAAGTGTGGCGACCATCCCGTAAATCCGCATGTCAATAGCCCAATGCAGTGGAGTCCCACCATGTGCAATGCTGAACTGATTGGACTCTGAGTTCCTCGCCAACGCAAAGCTACTGAGACCATCAACGTAGTCTACCATAGACTCCGCGATATCTCCAATGTCATCGTCATCCAGCGATATGAGCCAATGCCATGGTGTTTCTCCTCGCTCGTTCGCTAAAGATCCGCTGGCACCGTGGTCCAAGAGGGCCTGAGCGTTCTCAACGTTTCCAAAGCGAAGAGCCAGAATAAGAGCCGTGTTTCCTGCGCTGTCTTGGGTGTTGATAGTCTGAGCGTCAATAACGGACATGGCGTTACGGAAATGATCAGGATCGATTCCCAAAGCGGCACCAGCATGAAGATATGTGTTCATAGATCGGCTCATGAACGAGGGCATCGATAGTAAATTCCCATTGGTTGGAAGCTGTCCTGAATCCAGGAACATTCGAAGAACCTCAAGGTTTGCTGGAAGGAACATCATCTCGATGTACTCCGCATCAGCTACCCCCTTCTCGTTCGGCAACCTGGCCCCCATAAGTAGCCTGGTCTGTTCTTCAGCTTTTCTCAGGGTTAGAGAACTGTTGTCTAAGAGGAGGAGTTCTCTGCGAGCTAACTGGGAGCCGTTTCCAACGGCTTTGACCAACCACGGTCTAAGGTCCCTTTTGAGAGATTCGTCGAGAAAATTCTTGGTCGCGAGCATCAAAGGGTGAAATATAGATGCAGCCACAGCTGAACCAAGGTCTCTGGCTTCTTTTAGGCATCGCATAGACTGATCAAAATCACTGGCTGTCCCAAACGCGTCGATGTAGGCATAACAGAGTTGGATGTAGGCATCAGCTCTGATCTGCTCAGAAAGGTCGGTGTTCTCTGCTACTTGTTTGAGCGAATCGAGAAACATTTTCTGTGCTGTCCAAGGGATATCAAACAGCCTCAGAAAGTCAACGGTGGTCTGTATGAACGTATGTCAGATTATACCTCGACAAGATGGAAATAGTGTTGGTATCTCACCGATAAGAGTGTAGGCTTCAACTCTGTGAGTCTTGGCTTAGCTGACCCCGAGGTTCTGTAACAGAGCTGTTAGAGTGACCCTTTGATGAGTGGAAATGTTTGTCAGTGAAGTTCTCACCCATAAACCTTTTGAGAGGATAAACTGTCTATCGCTGCGGTCAAGTCTCGCTTCGACACAATAGACGATAGCGTATATCGAAAGCACCTTTTCGGCATAGCGACGCCTCGCATGTACAGATGGGCCCTGTCAGTGCTAGAAACTGCACCTCGGAGGACCATGCTTCTGTCGTATTCGTCTTCTACGGATAATGAAGCATCCGAGACAATCAGATCTTGCGCTTTTCTCCGATCGATATCCTCTTCTTCTAGTCCTTCGAAAGGATTCCGTCCATTTAAGAGTACTCTCCAGATCAACAGACCGAATGAATATGTGTCAACATGCGGCAACCAAGGATATGGGATCTGCTTATATAGCTCAGGAGAATTCCATGGTTTCGTCCCCGCGCTGATTTCAACCTTATCCTCTTCGTTCTCGTCACCAGTCGTAATGTAGGAGCACCCGAAATCGCAGAGCTTGGCCTGAACGTTCCCGTCTTTTCCCCTAAACATCAGGATGTTGTCAAGTTTGAGGTCACCATGTGTGATACCGCAAGCATGAAGCGCCTGAAGTCCACAGCCAACATCGCGTGCAATTTGTAATTTGGAGTCGACCACCAGCCTTTCCTTGGACAGATACTCGGTTAAAGTTCCCAAATCTGCGAGCTCCAGGACAATCATAGGCATCCAGGCTGCGCTAGATGCATCCAGTCTAGTCCAGCCGATGGTCTTGATGTTAACGATATTTTCGTGATCCATAAGAGGTGGATGTGCCAGGACGCGTAACTCGTTAGCCAGCGCCTTATAACTTCTTTCCGAGAGTTCTTTGGACTCCGTGGCAAGTAGCGGATATTTGGCAACACCGAGGCCCTCAGCGAGACGAGTTTGAAAATACCCACCTCGTGCAATTTGACGGGAAGGTCGAGCGGCGAAGTCATGATGCCCGAACCAGGTCGTAATGATACTGCCGTTGAACTTGGCTTCATTGATGAGGGTCATTAGCTGATATGTGATCGGCAGCTTATCGCTAGCTTTGTTTGATATCCGCGCCTGAACCCGGCGAGCCGGAGCAGGTCCATTTTCGTTTTTGGAATTGACGGAGGAGAGAGTCGGATTGGTGACATCCTGAGTCAGTTGCTCGATTCCGTTATTACAGGTGTATGAAGCGTATTCAGCCTCGAACTCAGCTTCATCGCCGATGTCGTTGGTATAGGATGCCATGATTGAGAGCCCAAGATATTCTGGCATAAATGAAAGCACGCAGTCGACTGTGAAGCCTCGAGAAGAGGGGGCCGAGATAGCCTTGTCCCAATTTTGGCACGATAAGAACCAACCCCTGCAACTGGCTCTCAGCTGAACACGACGTAGCCACATGGGTTGAAACTCCAATAAGAACTTGAGTCACTACACCACTCTCTAACACAGCCCCTCATATTGTCTCAGTCATGTCGGTGTTCTTCTTCATATTTCCACGGCCACCTCACAGCTTTTCACAGAATTTAATTCCCTCAACAACGCACATTCAAGTCAAAAGACGAACAAGTGCGGTATCACTGGCAACAATGGCGGCCTCATTGTGGTCTAAGCAGGAAGACGTTGATGCTTTTTGGCGGGCGTCTGTCTGCGACAATCCCTCCGGAGACAGTGTTCTGCACCTTGCTGTGCTGAAAGATGATCTGGAGCTTGCCGGACGTCTGCTTGATGCTGGGTTTCCAGTGGACATATACAACGATGATAAAAAGACGCCGCTCCATCTAGCGGCGGAGCTTGGGCTGCTTGAAACTACCAAACTGCTGATAGTCCAAGGTGCTAATATCTTTGCGCAAAAGAATCCCTCTAGCGAAGAAGGAGCAAAAGAGGAGCAAAAAGTCGATGAAGACTCAGCTTCCACCGATTCTGAAGACGCACCGGCACCCCCAGCCAAGAAGAACGTCGGGACTCCACAGCATCGCAATGTTCCAAGCCCGTTGGAAATTGCCCTGGGCAAGGATAAGGAAGGGCTCGCAGCACTATTTATCAAGCATGCCCTATCTACAAATGTTGATCCATCACAGGAATACACTCTTCTTCAGTTCATGGCAAGGGCGTTTATATCTACGCGGAAGGATGTACTTCAAGCATTCCGTCAGGCGGGGTGGAAGATCGGTCGAAGGCACTCGGGTTACCGACGACCATTTCTTCACTACGTCTGTGAGGAGGCTGAAGACGTTGATCCTGTTAAGAGACTGAAAGAGGCTGGAGCTGACGTGACGAAACTGGACATAGTCGGCTTCACTGCACTGCACCTGGCAGCCCAGTTAGGAAAATGCTCCGACGGGAGTGTCGTCAAGTATCTGATTGACGCTAGCGCCAGTGTCACCTCAAAGGATAGATATTGGGGTGCAACTCCGCTAATCGCCGCGGTTCAGCATAAAAGGGTTGCAAACGCTCGTGTACTTCTCGAGGCTGGTTCGGATGCCAATGCCACAGTTCAACGCGGCGACATAAATCGGACTGTCCTGCATTTAGCAGCTCAAGGCGGAACTCCGGAGATGATACAACTACTTCTCGAATGGGGAGCCAATCCCAATGTTCTTGATGAGTTAGGTGGCACGCCGGCGCGATGGGCGATACGCAGTAAGTGGTGTGCCATGCCCCTGTCTTATTGATTGTGCTACGCAAGTGCAGAGGCCAGCTTATGTATCTTAATAACTGACGGCCACCATAGATAATCACATCGAGGCCGTGAGGATACTTTTAGAGGGGAAGCTGGACCCCAATCTTGACAAGGGCCATTCTTTGGAACTGGCAATACAAATGCGCCGGCTGGAAATTGTAGAGTTGTTTATCCAACATGGTGCAACGGTGCAGCGTGGCATGATCCATCTCGCTCGAGGGCCTAATAGTAACAACGCCATGCGCCTGCTGGAGCTCTGTGTCCAGAACCTGGCACCTGGTGATGAAGTGAACAGTGAACAGGACGCGGCCGACGAGGAACCAAAAGTCAAACTCCGCATCAGCAGCTTTGATATCCCCAACATGATGAGATCCGATACATTCGATGATTACAGACTCTGTGCACTTCTCGTCGAGTACGGACATGGAGAGAATCTGGCGAATCTTGGTGATGTTCCCAGAGGGGTCCTGATCTGCATCTGTGTCGAGCACGGGTTGACGAAGGGAATAGCCCGGCTGCTGGAATTGGGTAGCATCAACAAGACTATTCGGGGCTATAGAGTACGGCCGTTTGGATGGACAGCTCTACATCTGGCTGCATATAAAGGTAGCAAACCTCTAGTCAACGACCTCATGTCCTACGGTTGGAATCTTGCCGAAGAGGACAACCTCGGTCGAACTGTACTCGACCTTGCTGCATACCAAGGATCTGTTGAGCTAGTTGAAAGTTTGTTGGCTATGCATTGTAACGCTGAGCACCGAGATCGAGATGGCCAGACACCTCTACACTACGCAGTATCCAGCCCGGGTCCTAAAGACATTCGCTTGCTAGAGTGTCTTGTAGCAGCCGGATGCGACGTATCAAAAGCAAGTTCCTCAGGCGAAACGGCGCTTCACAGAGCTGCCCGATTCAATGCGGCTGACACCACTGCTTGGTTACTTGAGAGAGGCGGTGAGGTGTTTAGCAAGGATAGATCATTCAACACGCCGCTTCATATTGCCGCTTCCTTCGGCTCCATTGCAGTTATTAGGACATTGCTCTCGTACGGCGCACAACTGAGTCCTCCAGCCATTGATGGGAGGACTCCTCTGCATTGTGCAAGCCAACTCGGTGCGGATGACACTGTCGTCGCACTACTTGATGCGGGCGCAGACCCGAACAAGGCGGATGGGCTAGGTCACACAGCTTTGGCGACGGCTACATACTGGGGGAGGTGTAAGCTGACTACCATAAATGTGCTTCTTGAGCGCACCGAGATAGACTGGACCGCTCCACGAGCCAGCCACTTGGTCGTTATTGCGGCATTGGCAGTAAAGTCCTTAGGCCGTGCATCTGTTCTTGGTCGTGTCATTCAGGCTCTACACACAACCATGGGAGAGAAGAAAGCCTCCCGCATCATCAAACGGCTGATGCCGGAGATGGTACCCGAGATACTCGTCAGTGCAGACGACTCAGACCGCGGATCCCCCGCCGATGTGATCCCATTATTGCTTGACTTCTTGCCTGAAAACGAGGAAACACGCCACCTTGTTCTGTTCCAGATGCTCATAGCCATCATCAAGCATGGTGGTGATGACGATGGACAACTGACCCGCTGCCTTCTCCAGCTCGATGACAGCAATGTCGGTCAAGAGATACCTGGACATTGGAGGTTCTCAGGTCTATGTTGTCGGTATGGTAGACTGCAACAACTCCGCGTATTTCTGGGACGGGGGTTGGATCCAAGGGGAAGATCTATGATTGACGGGATTGCGTGTACTAACATGGATATTGTAAGGAAGTTTGAACCTGAGATGCTAAAGTCATTCCAGAGTCTGGTTGACGGTGCAGATATACTCCATGATGTCTGCCGCAGGGATCCGTTAATTCTTCCGATGTTAAGAAGAGTATATCCCCCAGGAGAACACAGGTAGTAGCAAGGCAAACAGGATATCAATTATTACAGTCTTCTCAAATTCTAATACAACCGTAAATCGATGCTCGCATCACCATATTTACACAGCGCATTTCTCTACCAAAGTTTTGATTGACGATTTTTCAATTGGGACTGCTCATTTGCACTGCACTCCTTGCAGGAGAAGTTAATACCTACATACACTGGCTTTTGTATGAGTTGGACCTCTCATCAGGAAATAGTCTTAGACTATAACTGGCTTGTGTATATGCCGATATGAAGTCTGATCGCAATAATGCGCGAAATTTATATATATAAATACTATATTTTTTTTTTTTTTTTTTTTTTGCCTTAACCTAATACCACCACGAAGGGATCTAGGCGTCTTAAAAGCTTTAATAATATTAATAATAGCAACCTAATACTCGGGTTAATAGCTTAGTAACTTAAATTAATAAAGTTACTTCTAATTATAGCTATAATAACGCTACCTTAACTAACTCTATCCAAAATAAATAGCTTATAAGACTACTATTAGGTATAAGACCCTCTAATAAGACTACTACCTATTAAATAAAACTTCCTCTAACTAACCTACCCACCTAGCTATCTTTAATAAGTCATCCAGATTATTAGTCAACCTATTTAAGACCAAGCAAACCTATAAGTCAACTATCCGAGCTTCTATCTTCAATCAATAAGGCTAACCGCAATCACAGCCAAAATAAATACTACTATTAAACGCATAAGCCTGCAGCGGAGGTTCGTGGCTTATACGCAAGGCCAAAATATTCCCCTCTTAAATCTCGAAATAGCGATAAAAAAGCTACCTTCTAAGAGGCGCAAAGAGCTAAAAAAGGCAGCTATTAAGATACGAGCTCAAAAGCCAGACACAAAGAGCCCTAAAGATCTTATTAACTGTGTGATCTTTGGCTGCAGGGTTCTTCTCCTTGATGGCCTCTTTAGAGGCCGGCGAAAGCGGCTTAAAAAGGAGCTTTATCTGCTAAAAAAGAAGCTCGCGGGGGGCTTCGGCGATAATACCGAGGATGCCTTCATCGTCGATCTGAAGGATCAGACGATGTGGCTCATGAGCCTGTGGGCTCAAGCCGAGGCCGTGATCCCCTATGCCACGAGGGAAGAGTAAGGGAAATAGGCGTCGAAGACGGAGGTTTCGGAGGGATTGTGTGGTTAAGTTCTGGGACTGGAAATGGCTGTCAAGGTTAGAGTTCTGTCCGGAGGGATATGTGTTGAAGAAGAGAGTCGGTGCCTTTCGGCGTAAAGAGACGTTGAGTTCAACTGATGAGATGTCATCTAATCGAGACCTCCACGTCATCACGTGATGTAACAGGAAGTAACCAGCAGTAATAAAAACAGTAATGTCAACCGAAGGCAAATACTGTATATATCCACGAGATTAGCCACGATTGATTTGCAACTAAATGCGGCAAAGTTAAGGTTCCAATCGCTCTTGACAAATCTCTGTAATCAGATAAGCATCAGGCGACCTCTGGCTCATGTATCCATTTGTTTTGAAATTGTTAACAAGTGACCTTACCTACAGCTATCTAGGCTTCAATATCCATCTAAAACTTGTTTAATAAATTTACTTCTTTAACAATTACTTCACATACCTACTATAGACAACCGCGACGTTGGACTAGATACCCTGTAGTTCGTGAATCTCGGCCGAGGCTTACCCGATGCTGCCGCACATGACGTAGCCTGCACTCGAGGTACTCGGCTGAGTTTTAACATCTCGGCCGAGCGTGCAATGAGCGCTTTAACCGCCGTTACTCTCCCAGGCCGACAGCTTAACAGCAATGCCGAATCAGAGATCTATCAGAAGCAGCCAAAGATCGGTATTGGCATGCACCAACTGTGCACGGCGTAAGGTGCGCTGTTCCAAGACTATACCATGCACAGCTTGCGTACGGCAGAACCAGGCCGATCAGTGTCAGCGCGAAGCAGTCACCGTCGTCACACGGCGATCAACAGCGCACTCTAGGCCTTCGGGTGTGCGACAGGAAACACACTCCTCCTCCGTTTCAGAAGTCCACAGCCCTGCAGGAGTTCTGCTTACGCCGGTTGATCCTATTCCGGGACCTAGTCTTGTCGCTTCGGCTGCTACTGCGGGGCCCAACACCGATGAAGTATTTCCCAGCATAACAGATCAGAGTCTTGAGCAATTGTTAGTTTCAGCTTCAACTTCATCACTGAACCTGACTCCGGAAAACCGTATGACAAACGAGGCTGCTGCTGCACTAGAGTTCCTTGCCCATGGTCGCCGCAATGTCCTGAACCGTTTTGTTGGGCGGGATTCAGCTCCTGGTGATGGGTCTGTTGATAAATGGGATACTGTTCTCCCTGTCGAAGATGCTCGCGCTCTGTTGGCTTTTCACCAGACACACTTGACTTGGATGCACAACGTGGTACATATGCCAACGTTCCGCCGCGAGTTTGATGAGAATGTGCGCCACAGGGAATGTGACAGAACCTGGATTGCCCTTTATTATGCCCTACTCTCTGTAAGCGCCGAGGATTCTTTCTCTACTGGGGCTGACAAGGGCTAGCAAACGCTCTATCATATTGATAGCGATTACCTTTCCGCTTTACCACACCCAGTATCTGGTACATACTCTAAAGACTACACAATCGGCGATTCGCTAACGTGTTCAAGCACAAGCAAATATTGAGACGTCTCGAGCCTTGTTCGATAAGAGCATAGAGACTCTCCATCGAGCCAATTTCATGGACCGACATAAGTTGGCATCTGTTCAAACTATTTGCTTACTAGTCCAAGTCGCCCATAACTTCGACAAGTCTGACCTAATTTGCGTCCTTATATCAACCGGCATACGAATAGCTCAATGCCTGAATCTCCATCGCTTGGGCCATAATCGTCCGGACAGTAGTATAGACACCACTCGGGGAATTGTCGATGAGACCATCAGTCGCGAAGTGCGAAAGCGAGTATGGTGGTTTCTTGTGCGCTACGATTGGCTTCAAATACCGTTTCAAAATACTTGCCAAATATATATGTCACAGTTCAATACCCCGATGCCCTCAAATTGTCACGATGACATAGGTCGAATAGTCAAGAATGGCATTGTGGATTTGCAGCCCAATGAAATATGTACTAGCAATACTTGGACGAACTGTTTGAGCCAATGTAAGCTACAAGAATTATTGTAAATGATTCTATGGTATGCGCTGACGATGTATTGTAGTAGCCGTTCTTATGTGGAAATACCAGGATCGCGTGTCTAGAGTTGGCAGCCCAGAAGTTGATGCAGACAATTTGTTGGAGCTATACGACCAGGTCATACGAGCTGACGGTGAACTCAAGAACTTGTATTCTTCGTGGCCACCGGCTCTACGAGACACCTATAGCGTGCCAAACGGTCACATCATGGTCGACTCTTTCCCCGCACAGTTAATGCCAGCCATGCTTCTAATCAGCACGGCTCAGAAGGTACGAAATGAATGGAAAGTACAGTATTAGCATGTTTAACCGGACATCAGATTTTCACAGTCCACCGTCATTTCCAACTATCATGCTTCCGCGATAGACGATTCGCATTCTCCCAGGTATCTTCCCCTTCTTGTCCGAATGTTGCGCCGTAGCTAAACAATCACCCAACGCAGCTTTCTTGCATCACCATTGCAGAACGAAGCATCGAAGCATTCCAGCGTTGGCCGGATTGTCTCGAAACACGTATCTGCCGTAGGATGTGGACCACGCTATCATACATCATCAGTTGTTGCATCACCTTGCTGTTCGCCTTATTATTCAAATCTCAGAACGCCCTCACTCACGATCTCGAAAGAATTCGTGGATACGTCCAATTCGGAAAAGACTTCATCAAGCAAGATGAGCAAATAAGCTCTATTGCTCGGAGAGGAGTTAGGTTACTGAGTGCGTTGATGGACCTTGAGCGGTCCTCAGAATACTCAGTAGACATTGAAGCTGATATAGCGGACACTATACGCCGCGTGGCTATGGCGGATGAAGATGGCTTGGAAGTCAATCTGGCTGAGGCCTGTCAGATTGTCTTTCCGTATGGACAGGACCTTTGGGAGAGCCTTGTGGGAGATCCATTGGGAGGGGGTCTATTAGGGATGTAACTTCAATATTTCGAAACAGGATCAGTTCAATGATGATGAATCTGAATGGCTATGCGGCCAAGGATGGAGGGCCCCCTCTATTCATCACGAGGTTGTATCCACCGCAGTTCTCCAGGTTGATCATCTTGGCCTATATCACCTCGACAAAATTAACAGCCCTCACGCCGATAGGCAGTCCAAGAGATCTTACAATGTGGCCAATAGTATTTTCCACGTATCGTGTACGACTGTGCTGGGAATATAATCTTCGATATGTGGTCGATCGTCATACAGCCTCTCATCCCCGAATAGCTCAGCTGGAAGAGCGTTCGGCTGTAACTGATTTTCTGACACCGAAAGGTCACTTGTTCGATCCAGGTTTCGGGGATTTGCTTTTGCATTTTTGCTCAAGTCTCGCTTTTTCTCTCGCGCCCAGAGCGAAATGCTTAGCTTCCCTCGGAAATACACGTCGATGATAGCTTCCCTGGATATGTTCGAGGCGGAGTAGCAAATGTTTTGTAAATAGTAATCCTTGTTATGCGATATTAATACCAATTATATACACAGTATGATAAACTACCCGCCAAGAATAACCGTCGAAAGTCCAGTTAATGCAAGTGTGCTACCGTTCATGTAAACGTCGATGCAGAACTAATCTCATCCTGTGAAGGCTAATAAACACAACTGCAGATAACGAGACTAGTCAGCTCTTTACATCAGTGAGCTAACAGCTTCTTTGATGCTGTATTGATCTTTTGCGTGTTGGCCATTCAAAACAATTGCTCCAGGTTGGTCATCAATTAGGTATCACTTATAAAACCTTGCGCAAGACACTGCAGAGCCCGAATACTCAAGGCGTGCAAAGAGCAACCCTTCCTACTCTACCCAACAGTCTAGGACCGCAACCACTCCTGCGTTACTTTCGATAGCACCAAAGTCCAAGTCAACCAAGAGCCAGTAGGCAAAGCCTTCTCATGAAGGTTTGATTGTTTTTCTCGGCCTAGCAAATCATAGCCAAAGACACTTTTGCCGGTCCTAGTGGGGGCTCCTGAATCACTCACAGAGTATCACCACCATCCTCCTGTTTCTTTGTTTCGTTCTCGCACTCCTCTCGCCCTCAACCCTTTCCTTTCGCACATCACACTCCAACTCTTAAGTAACATACGCGCCTACCTCAACCTCATTCCGTTTCCCCCTCTCTTGTTTGCTTGTCTTTGGAACTCGACATCCTTTTTCCCCATCTAAGGTATTGCCTTACCGGTGTCAACAGCTCAACGTTCTAATTGCTAACGCAGTAACAGCTCGCGTACTTGCACCGAAGCGCTTTTTCACTTTCAACTTACCAACGACGATGCCTACGAAAAGCGTGACCAGGTCGCCTCGTCCGTCTCCAGCTCCGGGTGCCAATTTGAAGCGACCTTTTACACCCGACACGCCAGTCCCAGACCCAAAGCGGCGCAAGATTGACGAGGCGCAGGTGCACTCGGAATCCAAAAGACAGGAGGTTAAACTTCTCTTTCAAGACGCACAAAATGAGTTCTACAGCGCCGACAAGGATCTCCAAATCTTCACACAGATGCGAAACAAAGCATGGCAGAAATACGAAACTGCCGTTCAGGAATGCGGGATTGCCGAGTATCGGAAGTATGAAGCCAATCAATCTATCGAAGAATTGAGAAGGATTCAGGCTGCTCAAGATGCAAACGTCAAACGCGAAGAATTTCACGTGAAACTTACTCGCCTCAAAAAGGAGCATGACCAGGCTGAAGCTGACTTCAAGGAATGGGATGTGATGGCTAGGGAGAGCGAAGAGAAAATTGAGAACTGCGATTTTGAGAGCTTATTCAGCAAGAGAGAGTAGTGGGGTGCTTGTTTACGAATGCGGGTCGACGTTGAGGTTCATTGGTATGCCGCGCATGATGGAGACCTTGGACCTGACTGTGATGTCATCAAAAGTTTTAAGAATTCGTGGATGTCTTTGCCGAGGTGCTGGCCTTAGAATAAGCTTTCACTGATCTCAATGCGAAACTTCTTCTAAGCATCCTTTATGGACTTTACTTGGTAAATCTTTTGTCTTGGGAACTTTGTTTTCGTCTTGCTTCCACTTGGTGTTGCCCCTCTGGGAGCTTCATTGTAGACTTCAGGCTTCTTGTCGTGTTCACCTGACATGTCTTGCTGGGGTTCGTTACTCCGCGCAGGATTCTATTTCATGTACTGATTTGGATTATATTTATGGTCTGAAACTAGTCCTTTCTTTTTCGTGCCTACTCGTTGGATGCCTGGGGCTCAAAAACTCTCGCTCCAGTGTAACAGACGACCCTGGCTCGACCGAGAAGCTTTAGACGAATGTCACATCGCCTATTTTTTCTTACAGACCTAGATGCCATCCAGTACAATAAGCGACCGTTTTTGGCGAGATTTCATCTTGTTCGCGGTATTCAAGGCCTGTCAAACCCCTGCTTCCACCGTTCCTGGCGCATGGCGACATTTTATCGCTTGCATTAACGAACGGAGTCCACTCCGCCAAAGTCCGCAACTCCTCAAGTCCGCTGACTAGTACTATTACATCCACCATTCCTTCATGGCATTGCGCGAGGATCGACAACATCAAGATGTTCAGATCATGGTATGTAGTGTCTGTATGTGTGGACGATTGAACACTCTTCGTGACTAGGGTTGGACTGGAGAGTTGTATAAGTCTTGACCGAGCCCTAAAAAGGTCCTCGATTCTTTCAACATGAGTACAATCCATTCGACCCATCGACTTGAACACAAAATTGCCCAGCCTTCTATATAACCATTGAATATTATTCGTCATGGCTAAGGACGCAAAGATTATTTTCTATACAGTTCGACAATGCCCATGTAAGTCTTTGGATGGGATACTTCCCAAAATGCTCATTGAAGGCGTCACTAACACCCTAAAATAGACGCCCATCGTGTTTACATTACCCTGGCTGAACTCGGTATCCCATACGAAGAGAAGCATATCGACATCAGCGTTCCGAGGACCGAAGAATATCTCAAAATCAACCCACGGGGCAAAATCCCATCGCTTAGCTACAATGGCAACATTCTGATCGAATCTGATATCATTGCCAAGTTTCTTGCGGATGTACACCCCTCGCACTTGATACCGCCTTCAGTATCTGAAGCAGGGGCTCTCCGTCGCGCGTGTGTTCAGTACTTTTTCGATACATTCATCAGTCGAGTGCAGGCACTGGTCTATCAGGCCATTGATGCTAAGACTGACACTGAAGCAGACAAAATTGGGGAGAAGTTGGTAGAAAACGTTGTAAAGGAGATTGAACCCGCGCTGAGCGATGCGTCTCCTTACTTTGCAGGAAGTAATAAGGTTACACTGGCTGAGGTAAGTCAAAATGCTATTTTGGTGTTTCTCAGCTGACGAGACATGATTTGGTCTTATTGCAGGCTCTGGTGGCTTCTCATGTTATCCGACTACGATCTCTCGGCCGCAGAGGCATTGTTCTCAGCACTGCTATAAGCGCGTTAGAAAAGAAAGCACCGAGTTTTACCAGATGGGGAGATGTCTTGGAGCAGACACCTAGCATCATCGATATCTTCGACGAAGAGATTTGGATCTCACGGATTAAGGAAAAGATCACGACTGCGCGACTTGGATAATGACAGGTAATTCTCGGATGGACAATCGACCACAACTCCATTAAGGCCGTACGCCTCCGGTAGATCAGTCAGTCTTTGGGGTCATCTAAAAGTCTACCAGAAAAGAATAATTTCGTAAACGCAATGTATACTCTCACACCGTATTCCCTCACCAAGTTACGACCAAGCTCACTTAAAAATAATCATTTTGAAAGGAGAATATCGACGACAGGTCATCGCCGCTTTATGGGTAGGAGCTCAGGCTTGCCTCAGGCGTAGGTCAGGGGTGCTCAGCCTCGGCCTGGCTAAGTGTAAGGATTAAAGATATAGCTATTTCTAACCAGGCGATAAGTATAAAGCTTTGACTTAGGAGGAGGAAATACCAGCGCTTAATATCAGTAATAAAGTTAAAATAATTATAAGTTATATCGACCTAACTATTAATCTTTATGACTTTTATTATGCCTATCATAATGGGGTATCAAGGAGATCTGGCCGGTGAACTCGAGAGGGAAGGTCTAATAAGGCATTAGCTAGGCAAGACTAATAAATGTGATATCACAGAATTGACTCTCTTTATTATATAGAGGAGGTTCAACCCGTGCATCGACGGAAAAAGCAGTTCTTATGATTACCCGAAGTTCACCAATTGAATCTCTGTCTAACCGCCCAACAAGGGTATGAGTTGAAAGATGTTGGTTGAAACCCGACCTGCATCTCACCCAATATCACCCAATAATCACCCCTGTTCAACAACAGCTCGTTGGTCGCAGGATCGAGTGTCATTTTGTTTTCGTCGCAAGGGGCATGCATCACCAAATTCTTCCTCCCTCTGTCATCCCCACTTGAGTCGATCCCCTGTTTGCGCGTCACAGTCAGCAAGATGACAACACAAGTTCCAGCTCTCACAACAACCTTCACTCCTGCAAAATCATGCTTTCAGTACTACAAGTACAGATACACAGGCGATGAACTCACATGTCTAGAAGGCGGCACCGGTGCGCCCAGCGCGTGCACGTACATGCAACTAGGTCCCTCGGGGAGCGACGCAGACTGTTTCCCCAGCAGCTTGGAGCTCGGTTCAACGTTTTACTACTCCCCTGGTGTCTGTCCCAGCGGATATGAAGTCGCGTGTAGTTCGACGGTCGGCGGCGAGACGAGAGCGACGTGTTGTCCAAGGTACGAAAGCCAATGGCTAGTAACGGGGCATGCTGACGGTGATGTAGTTCGTATAGCTGTCAAACAGAGAAGGGCTGGCCCTGGTACAGCACTGATCTTTGCACCATCGTAATCCCACGTACAGTCGAGGTGATAGTTTCCGAATCAGTTGTTGGGGGAGATTGCAAAAGAACTACTGTTAGCGGCGCAGCGGCCAATGCTATTGGTATTCCTATCCGATGGTATGCCTCCGATTTCGCGTCCACCACGACTGGAGCAAGGACGTCTGCAACGGGTAGCGCAACTGAAACTGTATCTTCTTCGACTAGCGAGTCTTCGAGCGATTCTTTGTCGGATAGTGGGGGATTAAGTATTGGAGCCAAGGCAGGCATCGGTGCTGGCGTTGGAGTTGTGGCCCTTACTGGATTCGCTGCATTGGGCTGGTTTGTGCTACGAGCGAGGAGGGCTAAGCAGGCGAATATCGCCGCTGCGGCTGGTGGAGAGGAGGCTAAGGAACCTCAGATGCAGCCGCAACTGCACCCGTGGGAGCTTGATAGTCACGAGGCTATGATACCTGCAGAGCTACCGTCGGATAGTGTCAATCATGTTAGGTATAAATAGAGCAGGGCAGTAATAGGTAAGTCAAGCGTTGAAGTCTTTTTTTGATATCTTAACTTTACAACCTGCATTACCCAATCTGACGCAAACTCTCTCACATCATCAAGCGCAGCTGTCAACAATTGGTGTGCGCGACCGCCAGAGGACATTGGCCGAGACTGGTCTTGTCTTGTGCGCAAGATAACACAGTAATCTGCCTCTCCTGGTTGCGATATTGCGGAGACATCATGCATTTTTTCAAGTCATATCGATTAATCCAGTGGGGGCTGTGAAGCGCTTGGAAGTTATTTGAAAATCCGGGCGCTTGTGCTGCGAAGGTGATTGGATAGTCCGTCCCAGCAGCTTGGTTCCGCAGCATGTTGACCTCAGGATTCTGTTAATTGTCGCCTGATAAAGGTCCGAGTAATTATGCTGGTGCAATTACATCAGAACTGATTTTGATCAGAGTTAACCTAAGCTCTTACCTTTTGATAAGCTTACCTAGCCCACGTGCGATCAACGCTCCACTTTATACGGAACCTAACTGCCGGGCCAAGATATCTACACGGCGCCGCTAACGGCTTGAGGCTCCATTATCGCCGTCAGGTAAAACCCGATTGTTTGGGTTGGCCGAAGCCACGTGCTTGGTGACCGTGTCCAAGTCGTTAAGGCTGTAGTTCATCCTGGTGATGTCGGAGAACTTTGGGTATGATTTTGTCCATTCATGGATCCTTCGACAGGATATGGTCTGGACTACTCAGTGGGGACTTTGATGCCGCCAACGAAGTCCCGTTTTCAGGAGCTGCGTTGCATTGAGATGATTGAGAGTTTATATAAGACGTAGATTCTACCGTCTTCATAGACTCCGTAGTCAATCAACACGATTGGCCATTTTACCTGTGCTGCAGCGTCTGAGGTTTAGCCATGTCTGACAACAACAAGAACGAGATGTCTACAGACAAGACCGTCGCAGTGTCCTCAGATGAAAGCATCTCTGCTGAGATAGAGAACAATGAACTTGTTCATCGTACGCCTGGTCAGCTCGATGTCTTGGTTCAGGGAGTTGCTCTATTCTCTGATGGCTACAACATCCAGATCATTGGATACATGAACACTGTTCTAGCCAAGCTGTACGTTATACTACTGACTACTTATACTGTACCGACAAATCGGGACCCGAGCCGACCGCTCAAGGGTAAAAGCCACGGTATAGTAGCCATGAGGCGACTGACCGTTGATGAGACTTGATGACATATGAGCCATCGGCCTCCTTTGGCCCACTGAGATAAGATTGAAGTGGTTCGCTGATGCCCAAAGACAAACTTCATTAGGGTTAGCTTGCCGTTGCGGCGTGCTCAGAGACACGCTAGATGCCCAAGCCATTAAGAAGCCAAGACGGTTGAAGTGTGTCGCGGTAATTTTTGGATATGTTTTCTGACCTATCGTTTATCATTCTAAATCATGGTGTGTTCAAGATGCGAGCTTGGCCGTCAGCTCGGCAGGATCATGGACGAGAAACTCGAACTTCTCTTTGTTCCTAACAGCCTAACGTGTATTTTAGGTTATAGAGGTGGTAGTCGTCTGACTTTGTCCCGAAACTTGGAGTCCTTCAGGACGTTCCATAGCTCTTCATTCGCTGCTGACTGAACCTCCAAATAGACTGCAATGAATGTCGTCGTTAGCCGGAAGTGGCCTGGTGAATAGTTCGGACGGCAGCTTCGAAAAGTCCGGCACAAGCCTCATTGGGGTCGAGATGGGAGACAAGATCGGTGTCTCAGTGTCGTTTTCTGGGCCCAACCCATATTGTCATTTGTCCGTTGAATGCTGATGTTTAACGGTAATACAACACTTCCTGTATAATTAAGAGGCTGCCTGAAATATCATCTAGACATGTCAAGGCTGTATCTGGGTTTGTGAGTTAGCTTCTGTAAGGCTGTAGCAACAGCAATAAACCTTCAAGGAGGAGGAATAAGATTTTCAGGTTTAAAGTTCTAGAAATGTCTTTAAAAAGATTGCACCAGCTTTGTAAAAAGAAATTCTGGCAGCTTTCTTTTCAGTAGATTAGTGTATTAGTTCTCAGGGGGCTTTGTAGTGGAGGTGGAGGTTTAGCCTGTGAACTATTGAATGAAAGTCCAGAGTGGCGTTGGTGTTCAGCAGCTCAAATCCACTAGCTCGCCTGCTAACACAAACTACTGACTGCCTACAGGTACTGATATGACTAGCGTACAATACTCATTTCCCGATCTTTAATTCTGCTGTGTATTACAAGAATAATAAAAACACGCTTCCCAGATTTCTAGCTATTTTTTTTTTTTAATCTTGCCCACATATTGTCTCTCTTTTCACTCGCTCTAGTCACTCGTTTGAACCATCATGCATTTAAGCATCCTTCATTTCTTGGCCGTTGGCCTTGCTGGTCTTGATGTTGCGGTCGCGGGGCCTTGCAAGCCCCGTTCTTCAGGTATTTGATGAACGGTTAATTGGTAATCACCTTCTCACAGCATTGGCGCAGCATCTGAGTCTTCTATTGCGACAACAGGAGCAACATCCAGTTTTGCTTTGTCTTCCGACACCTCATCCACCTTTGCCAGTACCACGAACGAAGCGGTAACTTCTGCTGACGCAACCACTGATATAACGACTGAGGTGACTTCGGCGGTCACTGAAACAGATACTGCTAGTACCGAAGCAACCACATCCGGCGATATAACCACCGAGGCTACCACTTTCGCTACATCAACCGCAATCACTGAGGCAACTTCTACTACTGTAGCCGATACTACAACTGAGACTATGACCACCTCCGGCACAGTCACTGCCTCAGCCGAGATCACTGAGGCTCCTACTACCACTGAAGAGACAACTACTGCGGCTGCCACCACCACCGCCGTCCCAATGTTCCGACTTGTCCCTGCGACCGGAACTTACAGTGGCGAACCCCTTCTAGCGAGACGAAACCACTTCACTCCTCTTCTCTTCAACCACGCCCAAGGCTATTCTACGGCTTACTTCACCATCGACGCCACAACCGGTCGTCTGTTGCTTGACGGCACTTTGCCTATCTGCGGCTACTTCCCTGGCGATGGCACCAGCGCATTCACTGTATGCGATGCCAGCAACCTGCCAGACCAGGAGCAGTACCTCACTTGCGAGACACCTACCCCAGGTAGCCGATTGGAATGCTCTGTGCCTGAAGTGGAGTGTAACATGGCTACGGGTTGTACTACCACCGGCAACTACTGGTATACTACATACATTGGTTCCTCAGGGGGTACGAGTGATGACACTGCGTACCTCGGCCCTTCGGGAGGCTCTGACGTTGGCTTCTTCATTAATTTTGACGCCAATTAGTCAAGCGCCGCTGAACCTTGAACATCAGTTTGTCTATTCTCCTATTATTCGATAGACCTAGACGTTCTGCTCTATCTCTGGAGAGATCTAAGTGGATAGTTAGGCTTACCTGTTAGCAGGATAGATAGATCTCATTCAAATATCAGCATAATTGCTATTATAAGGTGCAATATCCCTTTTAGAGGTCTGCTTAAACTATTATAAAAGATATAATTTTTCTACTATTTAAGTATAATAATCTCTGCTTATATAATTACCTAATATTAAGCTTTTAGACTTATATAAAGCTTGTTTTTATATTATGATTTTAATTCTTTCCTCTGTCAAAGAATTGCAGCGTAAGATATGTAGTTAGTTACGAAAGAACCGAGGAAATTAAAGAAACTGAGGCCTGTCTTTCGATATCAATGGGCCTTTTCTTCTTACTCAATATGTCGCTTGGAGAACTAAGAAGTCCTAAACATAACCGGCATGAGCACAAAGAAGGTCTACTAGCGCTATCGAGATCAAATCTTGAGGACTCCATACTTCCTCTACTGCGATGCAGAAATAGCTGATGGAGCTGCGCCGGTAGCTGCTGGACCCTTTGTCAAGTTTCCAGCCGGCGGCGTCAAAATACCGGCCTCAATCCTAGCCCTGTTTTCAGCGAGTCGCTTGACCCGGAACTCTTCCTGCATCTTTCTCTCTTGGGCTTTTAATTTATTGAACCACAGCAACTTTAGCTCATCCACTTCCCTTGGCACCCTCTGAGCAACACTCCATACTTCAGGATGGTTACGCGTAAAATCGTGAGATAAAATCAAGGATTCCGATAGATCACAAACCACTTGGATCCATATTTTAGTACCAAACCCTTTGCCTGCATTGTTCTTCCAACGCATCTTTACCCGAGCCCTTCCTTCTATTCGTAGTGTCTGATCGAGGATGGCAGTATGAAAGTCTCCTTCGTCGCCATCTTGAACGACCTCTAGTCGGAGATCTCTGGCTAAGGCGTCTGAAATTGCACAGTCCGTCGCACCGGTGTCCAGCAGGGCGTCTCCCTTCAAGTATACACCTCTTCCGTTTACTGATTCGAGCGTGAGGCTCAAATAGCTCAAGGTCGGTATCTCGCTTTCACACTATTCCGGAAAAGACGAGTCAATATAATGAAAGTGAAACAGTTGATAACTGCTAACTTACCTCTATCTGAACACTGTAGATGCTGAGCGTGTCATCAATGTCCATCGGAACAATGACTTGCCTTGCGAAAATCGCCTCCAAGTACGGAGACTCCCTGCCACAGGACCCGACCGGCACCCAGGTGATGTATAGAGACATTATGGTCGAGGTAACAGCTAGATTCTCGATTACCTGGAAGCGAAAAGCCTTCGTTGTCAAGAACTCATAAGACTGATGTTCATTTCCTATTCTTTGTCGTACTCTGTTCTCCGTAATGGCCGATCTTACCGCCTCTGTTGCAAGCCTCGACCTTCTTCCGCGTAGTTGTACGAGTACACTAGCACGCTGAAGCAGGCGCGCTAGTGAAATATCTTGCAAAATCCAATATAGCCAAAGTAGCCTGTAGCGAATTTGGTCTGAAGTGTTTCGGGCTATGAAAACCTCCCATGGAAAGAACCAACTCCTTGATGCATCCGAAAACAGCGCTGTGACCTCTTGCGAAGAAAGAGTGAAGTACAAAAGTAAGTTGATTACGTTCTGCATCCCCATGGCCAGTAATTTCGTGTCATTCCGAAATGCGGCCGGTTTCAGGAGAGTGAAAGAGGTCCCACCGGAAGTATCTAGCTGTGAATTGGCTGAAGGTCTCGCACGCACCACAAGATCTGGTCCTTCAAACTCATCCATTTTTTATTATCGCGACGACGAGGTTAAACGCTTTAGGCTTGTATCAGAGGATCGAAAAGACCATGCGCGGGTGGTAGAGCTTTTTACTGCTGCCAAGTATGACAAGTGGTGAAATCACAAGCGAGACTCTGTACCAAGTCAATCTGTGGGCGAGAGAGAGGTTTTCATCAATGGGGACACAGCCTCTTATTTCCATGCACTCACCTTCAACAATCACAAAAATTTGTAATTCTTCCAAATCATGAGGGGCCATAATACATAAGCTCTTACGTGGCGAGAGGTGATTTGCAGGAGCCCTCCACTTTATGAATGTTGTGTTACACGAGTTTCCGAGAATGACTCAATGGCCGCCGGTGTATTGGTAGGGCGTGGAAGAGGCCGCCAACTGCAATTCCATAATGTACGTGCTAGCAGTGACAAAAACTTCCACAATCCCACCAACTCAATTGTAGGGTTAGTTTGCAATCATTAAAGCTATGGATACTCGCAAATTTAACTATGCAGCTCTGACCTGCTTTTTCAGCACTTACCCAGATGCTTTTGTTATTAAAAGATATAGAGAGCTGCAGATCAGAAACTTGCTGTTATATCAAGCTGAACTCGCATACCTTGAGAATAAACTAGAAGATATTGAGAGCCAAGATGCTGAGCTGAGACACCACCCTCTTGACTACTTCAACGCCCGCTGGAAGCCATTAGACGCTGAAGGTACTGAGCCTCCATCGGCTCCCTCCGCAGAATTTGCAGTACCGAACAGTCCGAGCCCATTCTCATCAACCGAGACAAAAACCCTCCCATATCGGGATACAATACTTCAGATACGCCGTACTTTAGCTAGCTATAGTATGTGATTAAGCACAGTCACACAACTTGATCAAATATTCAAATTTCTAACACACTTATAGATGATGCTGTGGAACAGTACAAAAGGCTGAGCCTTCTGGCAGATCCCAACAAACACGACATGGTAGCTGTTCATGACTGGCTCAACGACAGCAATCTCGGAGCCGCCTTTCTTGCTGGCACCGTCGAAGACGTTTGGACTGTCGAGTTAGGCGAAGGCAAGAGTAAAGCAGCAGAAGGAACTGACTTTTATGGCTTCACAGACCAAAGCGGTCTTGCGTTTCGTATTGGCAGCGGCTTTGCCTGGCTCCATCGACTAATATTTCGCCATGGTAGTCATGAAACAAGACAAGCTCATTACGTCGACACGTCAATCTATGGCTCACTTGATCAAGCCATCACAACCATAGTCGCAAGTGTACTTCCCATCTTACCCATTGTTGTTTTTTACTTTGTGAAAGACCTACTGGTTCGGATTGGGCTTATCCTTCTGTTTACAGCTACTTTCTCTGCGATCTTGGTGGTTGGTTTTCAGATTAAACCACATGCTACGCTAGCAATTACCACCGCGTAAGTATTTCTTATCAAGCACTGACTGTAACATACGCTAATGTTCCCTACCAGGATCGCCGCAATACGGGTTGTCTATGTTGGAGCTACAGCTGGAGATGGTAAATAGCCATGCCCTTTAAGAATGGTTTTAGGGTGATGGGTGGCTTATTCAGGTCCCCACTCTGCTCATAGTAGCCCCAAGTGAACTTCCTTCTTGCGAATCGACTCTTTTGTAGACAACTCTTCAATCTATATATACACAAATACAAAAAAAGAGAAGTTGATTGGATAAAGGTCCATCGCGGGCAGAGGCAAAAACATACAACATCGGGGATTCGCTGGTCGTCACCGAGCCAACTACTAATCCGCCCCTTACTAGCTTGACTATGGGAGAGCGGACGGGATCCCGTATTTTCTGGTAGGTATGGTCGTATGTACCAATCGAATATCAGAAATTAGTATATGCGTTTGGAAAGCTCATCTTTAAACTCACTACTCGCCCTGCTCGCTGATATTCTTCACCCAATACGTTTGTTCGGTTCTTTCTTTCTATCGAAGCCTAAATCCAAGACAGTTTGTAGTAATTTATAAATGTCGTGGTAAAGGCCCTTTTCACGTATCCCCAGTGGGTTGTTAATTTTGCAGTGATGTAGCCAGATGAGATGTTCACCCGATAAAGCCGAGGACTGTAGCTCGTAAGGTTAAGATCCAATATTGAAGAGTCGCTTTTAATTTCCTGTTCTGCTAATAGACAGTTGTGAATCTAATGTGTCTTTCAGGGGGAAGCAGATCTCGCTACATGGGTGTGCCGGTAGTAGTGACTGGCCTCCGTAGCCTTTTGATGCATAGGTTCAATGGCTAAAGAACAGAAGGTTCCTTAATATCTTCCTGTGCCTTTTCTGAGCGATGGCACTTATTGCTTTCAAGCCTTGTGTAAATACAGCTAAGACATTGTACTTCTTTGACCACCTTGCTTTATGCTTATAGTTATTGACGATGGGCTTATATCAATCCACCACTTTCGTAAAATCCCGCTTGAGGGCTGACAGAATCGAAATCAGATTCTAAGAAGGCTCCCAGCGGGGTATCGAAGATCAGGACCTAGTCTCTATGTCCCTTATGGACCCTGATGCAAAGGTAGCTGATATACTGGGATCTATTAACATGCAAAATTACAAAAAGAATAATCCACCTCATCTTAAATACCAGTTGCGAACACTGCAAATCACCTCATTAATATTGTGAAAAGAACACGCCTTAATATAATTCAGTCTAAGCCTCAGACTCAACGCTTCTTAGTAACTTCTCCAGGTCGCTCTTGATCCCTTGCACATGATCAGAAGTATTTCTGCCCCCTGTATTTATGTCTTGGAGCAACTGTCTGCACAGGCGTTTCAGCTCCTCCACCCTCTCCATTCTTTTCAATAGACGCGTAAAGCTCCAACTATATGCCAATCTCTCGGGATCATCGTGTCCCAGATCATCGCGACCTTTCTCAAGGTTTTCTGTGAATAATTTGTACGACTCATCGTACGTCTCTTTGCAATAACTCAATGTGTATGCAAGGTTATCTCTCGCTATCAATGCCCCTCGAGACGAAGGTCCGAATACCTCCATCGCCGTAGCATAACATTCGCGTTGAATGGTTCCTGCCTCTGCTGTCCTTCCCTGGTAACAGAGAATTCTGGCTAGAACTGTCATGCAGCTGAGAGTGATCTCATTTGTCGTAGAAAGTGCTCGTCTACTACGGGCTAATGCTTCACGGCACAGGTTTTCTGATCTCTGAAAGTCGCGTGTAATCCTGTAGGTGGCTTTCGAAAGCTCATGCAATGTGTCGATTGTCTGGGGGTCGTCCTCTCCTAGGACAGATTCTTGAAGTTCAAGGAGGCGCTCAAGCATGGTGATCGCTACTGGATCTCGCAATCCTGAAGCGATGTTAGCTGAAAAGATAGTACTGTTCATTGTATCAGTGTGTTGTTCGCCGAGGTGCTTTGAGTTCAAGTTGATGGACTGCTCAAACCGGAAACGAGCTTCTTTGAGAAATCCTTCCCACCGAAGATAGCATCCAGTGGAACTAAAAAGCCTTGCTCTCAGGAGGTCGACTTCTCTAGACGACTCCCTAAACTTGTTCTGCAGTGCTAACTCAGCATGAGGTAGTAATATGGCACCAAGAGAAAGAAGTTTGCCGTCTGGACTAGAGAGGGGTCCGTGGTAGGGAAATCGGGCTGCCACGGACTTGACAGCTTCCAACGCCCACTTTTTCCATTCAGTATAGCCTTCCCTCTGAAGCCACCATTTTGTTGCCAACTGGACCAGTCGGTGCATTTTGAACCCTGAGTGAGATTCGTTCGTGTCAATGAAGGAAAATGACTCCAAGACCGCGATCGCGTCATCAAAGTCAAATTCATCATCTTGTTCGCGGCGCAAAAGAATGGCAGGAATTCCATGATGTTGGAAGAAAGACATCAGACACAGCAATTCTGCGGCTCTTTTATTAGACTCTCGGATGACTTCGAACGAAATTATCCAGGTTGTGGCTAGGGATTCCATTGAGCTCCCTTGACGACCATGGTCTGAAAACTCATAGCTGAGGAGTTTTGTTCTTATCGTGTCATTCTTCTGGTATTGTTCCAAATAGTATTGCACTGTCTTGCCTCTCTTTGCGATGAAAGCACTTGCTTGAGTGATTGCCAATGGTATAAACTCGAGCGTTTCGAGTAGCTGTAAAACCTGGTCCTCAGGCGTCTCTTCAGGTAACCGTTTCCTCGCAAGTTTCGAGCCTTCTTTCCTGTCCATTTGCTTTATCATAATGGGAGACGTTTGCTTGAGCACATCGAATGCGGCCTCTCTACTCCTGGTCGTCACCAACAAAGAGCCATGAGCACAGTGTGGTATGCACTCTGACATGGTCTTCCCAGACCTCGTCTTCCCCTCGAAGAAAACGTCTGTATCGTCGACATTGTCAATGATCATTAACCATCTACCATTGAGATGGGACTCGAGCCACTGAGTCACTATTTCCGGTACGTCAGCTTCTGTCCCTGTTCCAGACACAAGACCACATTCGCTAGCGATGCGGCCTAATGACTGCTCGAATCGGGCGATCGTGGCAGCGTTGCACCAGAAGATACTGCATCGAGAATCTTCTTTCCGCCTGCGGTAGCAGTACTCCAGAGCGATTTGTGATTTGCTGAAGCTTGTCAGCCAGATTCCCGACTTCCTTGAATGTGATTTACCCTATCCCTCCCAAGCCATAGAGAGCTGCCTTGGGCTGAACTCCTTCCTCGACCTCGAATGCTTTTTGGATCTCGTCAAAGACAGCACTACGGTTCACAAATGACGGGTTTCTGTCGAATGGGACAATCCAATACGTCTTTTGTGTAGGCGACGGCTGTTCAACTTGGCGATTCTGAGAGATCTTGGCTATCTGATAAAAGTTCAAGGCTTCTATAGATCGGTCTACGCCTTGTGATATCTCTTCAACGTCTTTCTCGTATTTTAGACTCGCAACTACTTTTCTTATTTTCTCCCAACTCGAGGCCTTTGTCGATGGCAAAACCTTGTCCAGGATGTTGTGCAGTTCAAGTACGTCCTTGTAGCAGTCTTGGACAACGGCGCGCAGTGAATCTTGAGCGTCGGGGGAGATATGGTCGATATTACTTTGCAAACTCCTCAGACCTTCTGTGATTATAGGCAAAATATTCATAATCTTTTTAAAACATTTGGGTGGCTCATTCTCGAGGTCGCCCGAGTTGAACTCAATGAGGCGCTTGGTGATCTTGGTGCTGACCTCAATGAGCTGAACAATGGCCGCAGCGACTGTAGTGACTTTTGTTAGAATACTAAATATTTCACGTGTGATGGATACCATACATACAACCGATGCTTGTAAAAGGGTCCATAGTGCTAGATATCTCTAGGTTGCCTTAGCGCATACCATAAGTGAGATATTTCTACCCTGCTCAGCGAGACGGAATTGAGGGTTTTTTGTCCCATATATATGCCTGAAATGCATGGCTGCCCGATTTGTTGTCCTCCAATAGGGCTGTGCATTCCCCAGCCTCATTTGTATTACAAGGATTCATGCATCGACCCATACTCATCTGTAGGCTCCCCAAATCCATTCTCAACGGTTCAAATGTCTGTCGGCTATGGTCATGACTGCCCAACCCACAGTTACATGACAGAGCGCACAGCCACAGGCGGCTCCCCAGCCTTAGTCTGGCAGGTTAGGCCTGCTATAACAATCATCCTGCATTAATCTGCTGCCGCAAGTGGATAAACGATAAAGATCTACATTTTAGGGGTAGGATCGTGCCTGTTGCCCAGTCTGCCTTTCAATCTAGGCTAACGGCTAACATGCGATTCAATATCTTAAAAGTGGCGTGATGATCCTTCGAACTCCGCCACGAGGCTGTGAAATATGGAACCCACATCCCTCAGTCAGCTCAATCCTCCAGTGCTAGGTATATATGATTGCCGGACTCGCCACGACCGATGCCCCATTGCCTTTCTATCGAACACCAAACCCTCCGCGGAATAACCCGTCCACCAGCGCACCAATTCTCCAAGATGGGCTTTCTTGCCAGCTTCGCCGTCTTCAATCTCGGATTTTTTTGCATCTTCCGCGGACTCATAGCCCTATTCCGACCCCAAGGCGAATTCGCCATACTTGGTATCCTGGACAGGAGAGTTTCAAACGATGACGCCAGCTCTGCGCCCATCGCCATGCTGGGCGTTAGAGACATTTCCATGGGTTTCTTCTTACTAGCCCATCAACACATCGACAATCCGACAGCTATAGCCACGCTTTTGCTTCTCTTTTCCTTTTTCAAGTTCGGTGATGCCGTGGTGGTACTTGCAGATGGAAATGAGAATAAGCGGATCAAAGCGGCTGGACATTTCGTTGCAGGGCTTTTACTTCTCGCTTGGTCTGCATATATCGGCAAGTACATTATACAGAAGGGTTCGGCTGGACGAAATTATTAAGATAGAGGGGGTCGTTTTCAGATATGCGATGCATCATCCGTTATTTGAACGCATAAAAATGACAAATTTATTTATCCGATTGCAAATCTCAGAGTACCTCGACTAGCCTGATAAACGGGGCAGAGGTTTGTTTGTGACCCACAACTTTCAACCCACGACTTCATCTTATCGATAAGCATCGCTCTGTCTGCACGCTGATGCTTCCGGAGAGCGTAGAGGCAAAAAGGCATCGTTCTCTCTTGCAACTCGAATTATGTATATCTTGACAATTCATGCTGGCTGAGATGGACGTGATTGAGTTGCAACGTCATTTTCATTTGACGCACACTAACCACCTACAATCATGCCCTACAAACCAATACTTTCGCGTTCTTTACAAAAACCATCATTACATCTCGTCCATCATTGTAAGGTTTTGCAGTTATTCACCCCACAGGGCGATATACCTCAATTCAAGGACAAAGACGTTGCTCATTGATGAGGCGTAATTATTGTCGTTTTTGCCTCGTAATTCAAGCAGGTACAGTATTGTAGCTCTTGAAAACCCTGAGCTACCCTATTGCCAGATAAACAGACCTTCTTATTGGCTCTTGATTTTAGCCGTTAGTATCGCGCTAGGAATTGTACGGCGTTTGCGGCTATGATACTAACATGTCTCTAACAGCAACCTTGGGGAGGAAATCACCAAGCACTTACTACAGGAATCGAGTCAAAGTGAGGAACCAAATTGAAAAGTACAGCTTTCTTTTATGCAGAAGCAGGCGATAGAGAGTTCACTCCCAATGACCATTTTAGGTAGGTATCGCTAGTGCTGACTTCGTCCAATGCCGATTAGCCCTTGGCTAAGAAGAGGTGTGCCTCTACCGGTATATGTCTTCGCGGCCGCTCAAGATACTACCATGGGGGCGCATTGGACCCGAATCCGAAAGAGTGAGAGGAGTGTCACATACGGACATCTGATGCAAATTCACGATGAATATGGGTAGCGCATGCATGTCAACATGTTTCCTTGGTTGTTGCAGTATTCATGGCGTTAGTTTCATGTCAGCTCACATATGTCTTTCTTTGATTCCAGGCTTGAAACACCCTTGCATAACGATGGATTCACTAAAATTGCGACTCCAACTACGGCCGCAGACGATCAAATATAGCCGCTGAATCATCAAGACTAGATGCAAGACGTTTCGTCCAGGGTGAGACAAGATGATCGTTGTGGCACAAGTCAGGCTGTTCATGCTGATGTGGAATCGGAGAAATGGAGGCTTTTGATAGGCGGCGCTATTTGTCCGGTGACATCGATCATCTATCTAATCAAACCTTGTTCAGATCTTTGGAACCACCAACTGCCGATGACATGGGTTTGAGGCTGTGGTCGAAACTTAAAGCCAAAAAAGGCATCTTTCATTACGGATACATCGGATGGAGTATTCATGCTGGGTCACGATGTCTATGACCCGATGTGCTTGATTCTGTCTCAGTATAGTAGTGCTTATATAAACTAGCTGCCCACTACCGCTCCAGACTAGCAACCACAAGACGCTCTTTAGTTCTCCTACAAGTCATTTTCACACCATGAAATTTCCTTACGTTCCCGCCGTGGCTTTTGCCTCGTGCTTCACCTCCGTTACCGCTGCGGCTTACGAGTCCCCATCTAAAGACATCAATGTCGATGTTGCCATCATTGGCGGTGGTTCCGGCGGCATTCACGCCGCGGTTAATCTCCAAGATGCCGGCGCAAAAGTGGCCGTGATTGAGAAAAAGTCTCAGATCGGAGGTCATGCCGAGACATATATCAACCCAAAGACAAAAATCCCTGCCAACATCGGTGTTGTTGTCTTTGAGGACAGCGAGGTTGTTCAGAACTACTTTGATCTTCTGGGCGTCGCTACAGCCAAGACGAATCCGATTACTAGTTCCGGAGAGTCCAAGTCTTATGACTTTTCCCTGGGCATTCCAATCCCACCTCAGAACAAGACCGCTGCTGCTGCCTCTCAGCAAGCTATCGCCGAAGCGATTCAGGCTTATACCAAGAATGTCCTCTCCAAGTACCCTTGGGTCGACGAAGGATATCTAGTCCCCAACCCGGTTCCGAAGGAGCTCACTCTTCCCTTCGGGCAATTTGCTCAGCAGAACGGCTTCAGCGCCCTCCTCCCTCTCATCGCTCAGCTCAACTGGTACCCTGGCAACATCACAACTATTCCCACACTTTACGGCATCAAGAGCTTTGGTCCCAGCTTGCTAAAGAGCGTTGGTAGCGAGTTCATCGTTGCGAAATCTGGAAACACACGAAGCCTCTACGAAGCAGCCGCTAAGAAACTGGGAGACAGTGTTTACCTTGACTCAACTGTCGTTCATGTTCAGCGTAGCAACAAGGGTGTTTCTGTGACTATTAAGCAGTCTGGCAAGACACTCGAGATCAAGGCGCGTAAGCTTGTCGTCGCTATTCCCCAAACCATCAACAACCTCAAGCCCTTCGATCTCTGCGAGACAGAGCACAACATCTTTTCCAAGTTCTCTGCCCTTGGCTACGTTGCCGGCGTGGCTAATATCCCCGGACTCGACGTCAGCCTTCAGAATGTCGGTGCTTTCACCCCCGCCAATACGCCCGTCATTCCTGGAAGCAACGGCTACTTCTCTTCTGGTTCACCTGATCAGTTTCTGCTTGGTGTGGCTTTTGACAACACGGATTACACAATCGATGATAGCAAGACTCTCATTCGAAAGGAGCTTACTACGCTCGCACGTGCAGGTGCCCTACCTGCGGATGCAGCCAAGAAGGTCACTTTCCCGTACATTTCGAACCATGCACCTTACAATCTCCGCGTCTCAAGCAAGGAAATTGGAAAGGGCTTTTATAAGGAGCTTCTCGGGTTGGAAGGTTACCGCAACACTTACTGGACTGGTGCTGTGTTTGCGGGCCACAACAGTGGTTTGATCTGGACCTGGAACGAGAATGCGGTGTTGCCAGCTTTGAAGAAGGAGCTTGGTCTTTAAGGTGATTGGTCGCTCCCTAAACTAGTGAAGTTGTGCGAGTTTGTATTACTTTCTGCTTTAATTCTGTACCTTTCTCTGTCTCTTATATACATCAATGATTCATCTTCAACTACCCAAACTCTTCTATCTGTAGTGAGTTAAACTCTTTATCTGGTCCATATTAATCGTGTCTTAGATTGTGAGACGACCTTTGCAAATAAAGTGGCTAGTAGATCAATGGGGTAAGACTCAGGGTGTCATACTCGCACAAAATGACGATGATCGATCAGTCGTGAATTTTAACTTGATTGGCAGTCGAACAGTACCCCTAAAGAAAATGCAAGTCGAGCTTGTGGTTCTTCCCTCGTCTCTCTTCTCTTTTTTTCCTCTTCTTGTTTTCCCTCTCGCCAGGTTGGAGTGTCTTCGTACAATGATTTGTTGAGAACTCAGCAATGGCAACATAGTGATTGGGAATGGTACTTATTCCTTTCAGTTAATCGATCTATAGAAATCGATTAAAAGTCTGCAAAGTATCTGGCCCTACATTGGAAGAAGGGGCAACTACAATTTCAGTCTCATGTACTGCTCTGAGCCTGGGCATTGTCATGAAACGGCACACTGCCCGCCAGGCCTCGATGAATTGACCCACTTCTATAAGTCTCGGTCATTCGGGGCAGGGACTTATCTAAAAACGCCTCGAACCTCCCAGTCCACAACCAACGTACCAACACCACGGACTTGGGTCCTGATGTTCTCAAAACAAAAAGGAGGAATCATCAAAAGATGTTGCACGCTTGCTTGAGCGTCCTATTGCGTAATCAGGGAATCGAACCCTGGGCTCCCCGACGTTACTCGAATGGCAACGGAGAATTTTACCACTAAACCAATTACGCGGCTGTTGTTGTTGTTGAAGACGATCGTGATATTGGCCATGCTATTCATTCGCAAACGAGGTGTAGCCTCTCGTACCACAACGGTAGATTTGGCTTAAGTGGAGATGTGGTTAGCGTGTGAAAGATCAATGGGAAACTCAAGGCATGAAGCGAACAATACTCATTCAAGGTGGATCCAAGGCTAAATCAGTAGGCTACCAATCTTCTAGCCTCGCTCTCATTGTGGAACATGAAAACAAGATAGTCCATTTGTCCAGCAATACCTAAAGCCTCGAGCATAGCTTTTTTGATCCCTCGAATCCATTTTTGTTAAGTATTGTGATGATCCTTCTTCGGGTGTCTTGGCGACTCATGGAAGATTGTATATCTAATAATCATCTTTAGCGTTCGCTTGCAAAGATTGACCTATATGCGGCTATGGAAAGCCGCCTCTCAAGGGGTTGAGATGGAGGTCCATCGAACGCTAGAGGGAGGCGTCCAAGTTGACTTCGAGAACGAAAAAGGAGAATCACCACTCTTTCTTGCTAGCAACAACGGCCACTCCAGCATCATATTGTCACTGCTCGAATGGGATGCAGATTTGAATGCCCCATTTGAAGGTGGCGAGACGACGATCACATATGCTACTAAGAATGGGCACGAGAACACTATCAGACTACTGCTTGGATCTGGTGCTGGGATTAATACGAAGGATGAATATTCATCCATCACCAGACAGATCGATCAAATTGTCACAGGACCCATGTGGACTCCTTCTAGCTTTCCTCCAACAAAGCCTGGAGATCAAGCAATTTTTGGCGTACCACTAGCAAATTCACCCCGTCCCACGCCATTTGCCACTAGAAGTTCGAACACGGCCTTAGGAACCTCGGTATCGAGTGCGACCCCGTAACCCTCTCTTAATGGTGCGGTGCCTGTCGAGATGCTTGAGACTCTTCAGCATGAAGACTTGCTGAAAATACGCATCGACGTGAGGGAGGACCACGATAGAGAGAACAATGCACCAGAAACTAAGATCTTTACGCTCGGTTCCTAAACAGCATTTAGTTTAGACCTTCAGTTATCTCCTATCGTTCGGGGAGGTCTTCGGATTCGCCGAAGCTTTGGAACCCCCAAAGGGTGGTGGCAATCACCAGAACGCTTCCGAATCGGGCTTGTTCGCGTCTATGCATTCCAATGACCACGCAATCTATTGCTGTCTACATACTACTTTACGTACACTTCAGCTCACTCTCCATCTTCTTCTTCGTCTGCTGAATCTGAGTCTGAGTCCGAGTCTGACAAACCTTCTTCCCAATCGTCTAGCAAGTATCTCAACGGATGATTATGCTTAAACGGCACTCCATAGAAATGTTTTTCAAGTCCCAGATCACAATTCAGCAGATCGTCGAGCTCTGTATTACGCGCATATCTATCTGTAGCAATATGGCGTGGAATTGTACCTGTAGCGATGCTCGTATCTTGGCATACCACTTCGCAGTATGTCATTTCTGTCCAATCACACGTTTCGATTTGATCAAAGCTAACGTAGAGCCCTTTTGGATTCGGGCCAACTACATTTGGATGATCGCGAACAGCATCAAAGACGTGGCGCCACTCTATATAACCTAGGTCGCCAGAGAGGCTTCCGTTCAATTCCAGATAGCGCAACATTGGCATGCGGGCAATCCAATCCCGAAGTAAATATGGATTGATTCTTCCGGAATTGTAGGCAAGGGACTGGAGAGCTGGCAAGTCATGCGGTGGAGGCTTGGTCGGCCATTCGATAGCACCCGTGCCCCCTAGAGTAAGATCTTGTAGCGTGTTGTGGCACTTATCGATCAAGTTGTGAATGATTTTGGAAGCTTTTGGCCGAACTTCTTCATCCTCCAAGCATGAGGTGCTGATAAGACACCCTTCGGCCAAGTTGTTGCTATTACATATGATTTCCAGGCAGAGGTCGAGCTTTTCCAGCCTTAGATCGAGATGCTGCCACCCCGGAATGTCTGAACATTCAACAGTGCCCGTCATATACTGTCTGATAGTCATGTTGGGTACAGCAACGTTTGAAGCTGCTAGACACGATAACACTGTAACAAAAAGACGGTCACCTGGTACGGCATTTGCATTCTTACATCCATAGCGGTGGTTGTTGTCATGGTGCTCGTGAGGTCTAAGTCGATAAGGAAGCTCCTGGTTGGTATCCCTCGGCGTGTCAAAGTATTCGACACGACGTATGTCGTAACACTCGGGGCTCCTCATTTGGATCTCGCCCAAACGGCTTCCTATTGTCTTGAGTACTTCTGTCCATACCACCTCAAGCTCGCTATTTGCATCTTCCAGTAGCGCATGGGAACCTCTGGTATGGCGCATGTACGCTGAATAGTCATCAACAAGCTGCCTCTCCGAGATGTTGGGCTTTTCCTCCTCAGTTGAAGAGGATTCAAGGATGTGTTGAAAAATTTCAAATGGCAGCATCCAGCTAGGTGGCGCAATGAAAGTTATTGTGCGTACAAACTCGGCAACGCGTGATAAATCCCCGCGTTTGATAGTTGTCAAGCTTGCTGGCGTCGGTTCTAGTTGAATAGAGTTGAACAAGATAGTGTTGATATAGTCGAGATTGGCAAATAGCCTGTGTGTTAATCTCAGAGTCTTGAGTTGATAATATGACACACTAAAGAAACATCAATCAATCAATATCCTCACGACGTCCTGATTTTGAACTCGCACCTGAAAGGACCTCGTTCGGAAAAGTTGGTACTCTCTGCGACGTTTGACACGATTTCGACAAGGATTTCGGTCGGAAGGCGGACAAAGTTGCTCAGGTCTTTCGGCGAGGGTGATTCATTAGCCATCTTGACAGTTTCTAGCCGATGCTTAAGAGCAATTATAGGTCTGGTGGCATAGGATGAGAAACTCAGAGGGAATATTCTTTGTGATATGCTGTGGAAATTAAATTACTCAAGGAGACTCTCATCCTCCGGTTAGGCAACCATCGCGAAGTTGGGGAAAAGGGCTAAACAATAAACAATAAACGACCATGTGACCCATCGGCTGTTACTGGATGCGGAATTTGTTGGGGCGGATGATAGGCAAAGTGCTTGTGCCCCTGGCAATATTCTATTGTTTTTCGACTTGGCATAACACAGTCGGTTGGTCACCAAGTTGCGGACAGTCAAATGCGATCCAATCGGAGACGATGGCACTCGTCCTGGCTCCACAATGTCTAGGGGTAAAATGAGACAATATTTTATGCGGCGAGGATCCCGGACTTTTATTATCGGCAATTTTGTGTTAATATGCGAGTATGCATACTTTACTTAGGCTTAAAAAGTGGAAGAACGCTGCTCTTTATAACAGTTAAAGCGATACTCTGGGCGACAGCACCCTCGGTTACTAGGTCTACGGGCCTCCAATAAAGTATAAGTACACTGGTCCAGCATACGATTTGGCTTATGAGTCTCAAGAAATGATGTAGTTGTCAAACGTAAGGTTGATACACGGAGCCTAAGTGGGCGGGGAAAAAAAGTAGGATCATCAACTTCTACAGTGTTACCAAAGTCCCGTTTGTGTCAGTTTTGCGTTTTTCTACGCCCAGCAGCACAACTCTTTGTAAATCAGTATTCAATGTGGAATCGCGACCTGCTCGCCGCACTAGTGCTTCATTATCAGTACTGAGGAACATAAATCGGGGAATTTGTTTTGCTTCTAAAGGTTTGGGAATAGTTCATCCGACGCAGCTGATTCACGCTGTCTCCACTGCTCACCATGGAGTTCTCAGTGTCACTTGATGCCGTATTTTTAATCCCTTTTCGTCCTAGCGATTATCGGCCACTTCGGCCTGACCCTTGTTTTGCCATGTGGGCGCTGGTGGGATCGCGATGCAAGTGGGCTATCGATTTGCTGATTTCGGCCTAGTCGATGACGAACCGTCGTTGCCCACTTGGAGTAATTCCTCAGGTTGAACTCAATTTGTCGACTGCCGAAGACGTGATCCTGACAACACCCGGCAATTATATCAACACTTGACGAGCCGCATACGTGTCAACTTCAATTTTGGGAAACAGATTTCCTACGGAACTGATGAGAAGACACAGTCAGTATGGACGATTTTACTCTCTGGGCAGTTGGATTGGGTCTGGCTTTGGCCACCAGCATCTTCCTGCTGCTCCCGCGCAATCCGACACAGAAGCCTGAACTCGAGATTACACAAGTAAGAACTCCATTATTGACTGCAAAGCTCATCTGACCAGATTTCAAGCTCTATGCGTATCCAGTGAAAGGAATCAGAGGGTTCGCCTTGGAAAAGGCACGTCTGGGCCCTTATGGCTTCGAGGGTGATAGAACCTTTTGTCTCCAGAAGGTTAATCGAAATAGCGACAACGACCCTTCGTACGAAACAATGCTGATTGGATACCACCTACGACTCGCTCTTTTCAAAGCCTCAATTGATTACGAAAAGGCGGAAGTTACAGTCACATGGACTGAGGACAACGCCAACGATACCATCTCCTTCCCTCTCAAACCTTCTGCTGATAACCTCCAGGCGCTGGAAGTAAGCCTCCACGCGAGTACGACCAAGGGTTACGATATGGGAGATGAACTATCACAATGGTTCTCTGATCGACTTGGTCATGACGTGCGACTGGCCTACATCGGCAACGGTTCGAGGGCCGTCCTTGGATCTCTGGCCCCTCATAGCTCCATGGCTCTGAAGAACGCGACACTATCTCAACGGATCAAAAACATGCTTCCTCCCTTGGCCTACCCACCAGAACGTCTCGCATTCAACGACATTGCTCATTATCTAGTCGTCACCGAGGAGTCTAACAATCAAGTGTCGTCCAGACTAGACGAAGGTTATGACATGGATATAACAAAATTCCGACCTAACATTGTTGTCCGTGGTGCTTCCGATCCTTTCGTCGAAGATTTCTGGGGAGAACTCACTTTTGCTGGCGGAGTACGGATGTCTTTGACAGCAAACTGCTATCGCTGTCAAAGCATCACTGTCGACTACGAGACAGGAAAAACGGCCGCTGACGATCGAGGTATGGTGTGGAAGAAGCTGAATAAGGATCGAAGAGTCGACAAAGGTGCGAAATATAGCCCGGTTTTTGGGCGTTATGGGTACTGCTTTGGCGATGATACGAATAAGACCTTATCAATTGGGGAACGAGTTGCTGTGACTCGAAAGAATACTCAGCGAACAACATTCGGTAGGTCATCGAGTCAGTGATACGACGTAACTTGAGTGCTGATGATTGATAGACTGGCCGCATCTCACCAGCTTTGGTGTTTCCCAGAAGAAGTGAGACCGACCGCTGCTTTGAACAACCCAGATTGTTAGCCGAGATTGGGTTTATGGGGCTGTATAGTACTAGGATTGCATATGCGGAGATGTCTTATACACCAGCTTAGAAGTTCGGTGTTGCTATCATCTAGCCACTCACACGCATCTACATCAGCCTGATGCATCAAAAAGCGGAGAGACAGGGGAGGAACTTAGTCAGAGAAAGATAACAGTATTTTCATTCGATGCAAAAGAATTACTTGTTCCATTTGTCAGTCAATATGCTAGTGATATGCTCTTCAATATTGTCAACTGGAAGATATTTGAAACATCATTATGTCTAATTCCTTATGATTGAGCTTGCGCAAGTGAAGTGATCTGTGAATTTACTAGCGTTCATCGGTCAGGTTGAGATGATAGCTGGGCTTGGGTCTAGACCTTAATGGCGTGTTGGAAAACATGACTCGTAATGTAGCACTCGCTCATAAGCCAGTGTCGGTGGATCAGTGACATGGCCATTTTTGAGCAACGCCCCATGGTCAAACCCGTGATTAATTGACCCGAATTCCTTCCTTGATAAGGAACTGTGATGGCATGAGGGTGAGGGCAAGAAATTATACTAAATGGCTGACTATGCATAACAGCATGCGGCGTTGAGCGATTCGTCGTGATCGGTCAGGTTCATAAACACCGCCTCTTAATCTGGCCTATCACAACGTGACCAATACAAGGGCGCGGACAATACACATGGAGCCGGGCGCAAGATGTACAATATAGATGCCTATCGTTAAGAAATGGGCAACTTAATTGCCTCATCAAGCCTGGTCCGTCAATGCCCAGACTGGCTAACGCCTAGGGAGCGGGCGGGGGTTGCGGGGGCGGCTGACTATCATAGGATTGGAACTCGGGATTTGCCGGTGGCGTTTTGAGACTTGTGAGCTCTACAATTTCTGTTCGCCAAAAACAACAGGGCTACCATTGCCCGTATTGACGCTGTATTTGACTGGGATCAACGGGATCATAGACATGATCTAGGCATCAAATCAATCGAAATAGTGTAGAGGCGGCATCGAAACTTCAAACAAACTCTAATCCTTTTACTACAGATGAATAATTACCGGTGTTCAGCTTAAGACACATGACTTTGAGAGCAAACTACTGTTGTCCTGGCAGCTTCAGAGCTTGCCCCGGCATCCGAGTGCCGCTTTTGATCCCTGTTCCCAGCATATCCATCAATGAGCAACAGACCCATACCTCTCAACAAGTTTCCAATACGAGACGGCTGTGCTTTGTCTAAAAGACTTTCCTAAGACGATCATGAAGATGCAGCCAGCCCACAAAACGAGACCTAACAAGGCAATGAGAACGAAGGCATACCGGAGGCCAAGACCGTTGATCATCGGAACAACTGCGTAGCTGAAGGCAAATCCTGGATTGGCTAGTTAGTAGAGTTGTTATAGTAGCGATGATGACTTACCCATCAAGTTGCGCACTAAGATCGCCGAGACCAGTCCCTCTCCTGCAACTTCCTTATAGCTGTCCAAGATGTACGTGAAAGCTAGGCTTGATCCGATGGGTAAGGTAATCGAGATAAGACCAAGGCCAAACACAATGCCAACCCAGTGAATCTGAAAGGAGGCGCCTACACCGAAAAGCAAACAGCCAGCTGGATGTGCAACCATTGCAATGAGACACATCCACAAACGTTGCTCTGGTTCCATAACTCCATTGTTCCTGCGGGCAAGTTGGAGAACCATGACATCTGACATCCAACCAGAGAGGAAACAACCGATAGTGACTCCTACGACGCAGGCTAAGTATGTGAGCCCGATGGCATTGGTGCTGAAGTGGTAGGGTTCGCTACTGAGGATCAAGGCGAGCGAGCCTCCGACGACGTTGTACCAAGAGAGGATACCGCCGACCAAAAGCCCTGCAAAGAGCATGCCGGGGTATCGAAGAAGCTGGAAGGGTAGAAAGAAGAATTTGAAGGTGTTGGGCTGTTCTGGGTGGCGGAAACCCCATAGCTTGAGCTTGTCAGCGTAGCTCTTGGTGCTAAGCGCGACAGAGACTGATTGCTCGCTCTTGGTATCCTTTGAGGGCTGCTGGGTGCGCTCTTGTTTGTCAGAGGTGACAGGAATGCCCAACTCCAACGCTTCGGCATCATTGCCCTTGGCTTCAAGCTCCCCAGTAATGGTTGGCGCGGCAAAGACATGTGGCCTATAATACATCGTCTCCTCAAAGAGGAAGAACGTAATGACGGTCACTACCGCTCCGATAAATGTGAGAACATACTGAATCCATCGCCATCCAAGTGATTCAGCCACGTATCCAGATGCCACTGGGGCCAGGAAAGCGCCGCACCAAAGTGTCCAGCAGTACATGCCCATGTAAAAACCTCGATCGTGTACGAAGAAGACATCGCCGATGATGACTTCGATCAAAGTTTCCATTGGGGATGAAACTGCGCCGAGGATGATGCGATTGGCAAAGAATTCGCCCCGTGTTTTTACGTAGGCGGACCACAAGGTGACGAAGGTCGTTGCGAGGATGGAGAATAAGAGGGTAGGACGCCTCCCGTAATTGAGGGCGAGACATTGCGTGACCAGTGTACCCCAGCCAAGGAAGAGATACATCAAGCCATTGCCTGTGCTTAAATCCGCAACAGAGATGCCAGTGCTTTCTTCGATCATGACATAGGCTGGAGAAAGGCCCGAGATCATGGCAGCTGCGAAAAAGCACCACGCCATAGCACAGATGATGTTTTGTGTTTTCCGTGGCTGGGTCCATCGCAAAGGGTCGTCTGGATGGTCGCTAGGTTGAGGAATAAGGACGATGTCCTGATGGTTCTGTCCATGCTTGACGTTGAGGATCCCCTGTGTGTCGACGAGCTGGACGGTTCCGGGGATGGAGACGTGGGAAGACATCTCGTGGAAGTACGAGGAATGTCTTGGTATCAAGAACGAGTTAATTCTGAATTGACAAGACTTCTAGAGAACACTTGAGACTTTTGTGATGTGAAAGTAGTAGAACACAACTAAGGCATGATTATATAGTCGCCCAGGGAAGGTGGATGTAGAGAGACGGAGAATATGGTGTTGTCTATCCTCCAATGAAGGTGTAGTAACGTGATAGCGAGACTGCTCGCGTTCTGGCCGATAAGGTTTACGTTTAGTCCATAAGAGGTAAGCAGATAGGCAAACCGCCATCGATGACTCAGGTTCCCCGCGAAGTCTAATCAAACCCTAACACCGATGCACTAACGCGCGGTCTGTACTACTGTACTCCGTACATATCAATCATTACACATGGTATAGGGGTATGACCCAGTCAGATTCAAGGCTCAATTTAAGCCTTGAAAGCCACATGTCCCCCATGTGCTTCGCGACGGACATTTTCATCGATTCTGGCAAGGCTCAACAATGCTGTTCCACACCGCCGCAAGAACCACACTGGAAACCAATCGCTGACGCGTCTAGGGTACTTGCCCAGACCAGTGGAACTGAATTTTAGCTTGACTTGCGCCGTTCGCAACAAATGTTAACCCATGGCACCCCTCGTTTATCCTCCAATCACCATAGAAGTTGAGAACACTAGAGTCCTTCATATCGCCGCCCTCTTACCTAAACGTTAACAAGCAGCCTTCGCCAGAGAATTGGATCTACAATATTGACAAGCTTGGAATATGCTACTACAGTGTGAGCGTGGAATTTTATGCTTCAACCGTGGAAATGCTGTGTTCCTCGCTAAAGTTAGAAGTATACCTCTCGAAGGTAGCTCCGTCAGATAGAATGCGCTGATGGCCTGGAGAGCATCTTATGCTCGATCCTCAAGAAGCGCTAGCTGGCCTGATTTATGACTCTTGACGTGTGATCTCCCGTCAGCCAAGTCAAGCATTCAAAGGTGTCGACGTGTGTAAGACTTCACCACACCCTGCTAGCCAAAAGGAGATACCACTGGAAAACAACAGCAATCGTTCGACAGCTATCTTTATCGTCCATTATTCAGGGTCAGCCGGTAACTTAAAGACCACCTGAACTTGAGATCCCCCAAAAGCTTTTCTTATATCCGGTTCCTTGACAGCAAGAAGCTTCTTTGTTCTTTCTTCCCGAGTTTCCTCATACTCTTGGTCTTGCGAAGTACTAATAGCATCGCGTATAACAAACATAGCATTGACTTGTAAGCGCCGAAGTCCCAAATGCCTTCCTAACACAGCATGTTTTCCAAGGTGTATCAAGTCGAGCCAGGACTCTTCTTGTTCTATGTCATGGATAAAGATGGTTAGATCGCAGATAGTCGATGGAAGCAACTCTACCAAGCATGTACTTTCGTCCCATTCAGGCCCGATATCTTCGCGATCAAAGATGTGTCGACAATAGCTTGACACGTCGAGCGTCAGATTCTCAAGGTGCGTAAACTCATGTAGCTGCGCGGATGAAACAAATACAGAAGGGGATTCGGCGGTGAAAGTATATGCCTCGTGCACAAAGTTTAGATGAAGCTTTCGTAAAGTGGACTTCTGGAATCGAAGCTTATTCACCAAGCTATGCGGCGAAACATCTTCGCGACTACTACTCGCAGTCGTGCTGAGACTTCCCCACCTTCGGCCACGTCCTGCTGTGTAGGTAAACGCCGTCAAGGCTGATGCCTGTGAGAGCATCTGGCAAAGAGTAACAAAGTCTACATCATCTTCGAATAACGACCATCTCGTCAAACTAAGTGATTTCAGACTTTTCAATGCAGCAGAGCAATCTTCGATATTAGACTGATGGACGTCAGGGGCTCTGCCAATCGATTTGCCTATAAAACTCAAAGATTCTAGCCGTGGGCTCTGAGTGAGGAAAATGGCTAGTTCTGAGCCTGCAATGCTGAAGCGATTACACCGACTAGTGTCAAGCAGCAAGCATCGAAGTTCAGGAAACGCTGGTGTTTGTCGGCGCAGTGATAACATACGTTGAAAGAACTTCATCGAGGATTTTTCCCTTTTCTGTCGAGGATCATCGACAATCTGCAGAGTCAGGCACTGCAACTTGGAGCATGCTGCTAGAAATAGTTCCGATTCTAAATCCTCATAAGAATATGAATTCTCATATGGAGAAATATCAACCGCCAGCTGTTCAGCCGCAGAACCCAATGTCGTAATGCTTGTAATGTCCGTTTTTCTGCGGATTGGCAGGGACAATACTTTGACACACATGAGCAGCTCGAACTGTTGACTGAATATATACGACGTCTCTAGATATGCTCCATGGCGTTGCGGATCATGAAAGAGGATTGGAAGAGAGATAGACCGAAGGCGAGTACTAGTGCACGTCAAAGCCCTCAAGCCTTTCGAGTCGGAATCTTGTTGCTGATCATTCCCCAACGCATCAAGCGCGTCAAATCGGCAGTGATGACATAGCTCGATAAATATTTGTGCCAGAAGCTCTCTTGGGAGACTCTCTAGGAACGAGAGCGACAATTGGTCTACCATGGCGGTAGAAGAAGACACAGAAAGTAATGATAGGAAGGTGGCTGTGCCTCATCACGGTTTCGGTCTACGGTAATTAACTCTTTCTTGCCGAGACTGACCGCCCACATAGTCAGCTGATGCTCTAACCTCCATAGTGTCTACAGCATTGTAATTAAATCACCCTTCAGAAATGCCGGTTGCACAATCATATCTTCGTATTTCTGTTTCTCTAAAGAAGGGAACGAGGCTTACACTCCAGTTTTGCTGCTAGCTAATCTTCCGCCTACTGCATGCACAAACATACAGTTTTTTATTGCATCGTTTGTCTAGGGATCTGTTGGCGGCCGGCAAGTGTAGTTAGGAAGAGAGATAGGTGTGATAGACTTCTCTTGTAATGGTCAAATTTTGTCCGAAACTTAGCCCCGATTGTCTAGATTACCGATCGTATAGAGCTTTAAGATACCTGTTGTCCCTGGTGTGGTGGTGTATACAGACCTGATGTAAGTAATCCGTCCACTGATCTGGCGCAAGGTGAAACAAGGATACCTGAACTCCGAGCCTCTCGAATGTCTTTGAACCACGTGGTTTTGGAACTGCCCTAAGTGGTAAATTGCAGATCTGTGTGCAGCCTATCATGAAGCATGATACTTGGCCTCCATATATAGCAAGACTAAACAGCCACGAGAGATGTAGTATTAGCCGCTCAAATCTCTGACCAACCCGGTCACCTACTTCGTAACGCACAGACAGAATCGTGCTCGGGGTATCAACAGAAAGGATCTCCATCGAGAGCGTTTGACCTACAGGGAAAAGAAATGACGTCAGGTAAATCACCTTTGGGAAGTCACACAAAATATTGCTGCTCGTCTATAAGAACCGGGTGACCACCATCAAGGCTTGACCGAAACATCTTGACTTGACTTACGAGAAATATTCATTCTAGACCATGACTGATACGAGCCACTAGTCAAGCTAGCCAATAGGCCAGCACTTTAAAGTTCCGGTTCAAGCATCCTCCAAGTGGAGTAGTCTCTACGGCACTATTTATAGTAGCAAACTGACCCAAATAGGTACTGCGATTGGTCAAGGTGGGGACTCAACATATAGATACGGAATAGTCTTCAACAAGTAAACAGGTTAGGGGAGAATGGTACTTAAAGTCGCATTCTTCTATTTCCATGCAACGTATTTGTCTAACCGCTTCCTTCTCGTTTCTCTGCAACAAACTCTTGCTCTGACTCAACCTAGCCTGTAGATTGTCATGTTGTTCGCCTTTTTCCTTACTCTTGTTGGCTTTGCTGCTGCGGCTGCCACTCCTTACAAGGATCCTTCTCCGACCTGCAAGAATCCCGTAAAGCGGATCGAATGGCGAGAACTGAAAGATGCCGATAAACAAAGTTATATCGACGCAGTGAAGTGTCTCAAGACAAAACCATCGAGATTGGGTCTTAAGACGAGCCTTTATGACGATTTTGCATATGTTCATTTCCAGTATAATCCGTCCAGTAAGTGATTGATCTAGTCGGCGTGTGATTTACAATACTAACTCAATCTTCCAGTCCATTTTGTAGCAGCTTTCTTGCCATGGCATCGATATTTCACCCACGTCTACGAAGGCGCGCTTCGCGAGTGTGGATATACTGGCTACGCGACATATTGGGATTGGACAAAAGATGTCAAGAAGCTTGCCAAGTCCCCTATTATGTCGTCAAAGTTAGGATTTGGCGGTGATGGTAGCGACACCCGCAAGGAAAACATCAATGGAGACATTAGATGTGTCATTGATGGACCTTTCTCCAAATTGCGCCCTTCATATTACGGTGTCAGTGCTAGAGTACGCGAGTATATACCGCATTGCCTTCACCGGCGCCTGGCAGATGGCGAGGCCCCGGACTCGGTCAACTTTGCTAAGCTTTACAACGGAACAAATGTCGTTCATGTGCAGAAGAAAGCCGACTTTGCTACATACCACGATGTATTGGAACAAGGACCTCATCAGGCCATTCACTCAGCTATCGCAGGAGAAATGAACCCGGCTACATCGCCGAACGGTAAGTCTTCCTTGAGCTGTGAAGCGGGTTAGTCATTAACAACTCTCAGATCCTATCTTCTTCCTCCACCATACCCAGGTCGATCGCCTCTGGTGGCAATGGCAGCAAGCCAACCCCAAGACTAGACTTAGAGATTATTCCGGCCCAACGAGAAGTCTTGATGGTCAGACTGGCAAAGCTGCCTTGACCGACCTGCTCTTAATGGATAAACTTGCAAAGAATATTAGCGTCAGCGATGCTATGTCTACCACAAGCGGTCCCTTCTGTTACATATACTAGATCCCACTAGAACCAGAGACAATGCAGAGACAACAAGTTCTTCTTTTATTTCCAGTCGCTTATTTCCAGTCGCTTTATAGTTATTTTCTGGCCTATACGCGAAGCCATGGTTTGTGGCAGGCTCTGCAAACGATATCACTTCCCTGAGTAGTAGTGATCAGCCGACCAGAGCTATGCCCCGGACCCAAACAGATTTACGCCTAGTCACAACAAGCCGAAGATGTGTTGTTTGTTAGTTGCAATGTTTAATTAAACCCTATCATGTGAATCACCGGAATGCGAAGATGCCATGTCCCGAACATGATCATCCTCATCATCTGTGAAGTGAAAGCTACTTTTATCCTCGATGATCCCGAACGATCATATGTCGTAAATTTTATGTGGTATAAGTATTTTCAGAAATAAGTTTAGGTACTGTGAAAGATATGTACAATGACCATTCCGCGATAAGCACTGCTGAAAGGTTTACTGGACGTCAGTAGCGGGGATCTCGAGGGTGGTGAACTGCCAAGTCTTGCCACCATCTGAAGTCGACATCTCTCCGCCAGTGGCGCCCTGTTCCCAGCCTCCAGTGTGACCAAAGCTCTTGTCAGCTTTGCTCAGTGTGATCGAAACGTCCTCCCAGCCTTTGAAGATGTCAATTAGAGTTCAATCGTAGCGGCGAAAAAAAGACTTACTGTGAGCCGGAGCAGTAGAGCAAGTGCCAGCGGCACACTCGATGGAGATGTAGAAAATCTCTCCGTGTTGTCCCTTGCCTATACGTGGTCAGTGAGCATTGATCAGCCTAATGCGATTTGAAAGACGTACTGGTGGAGACGGTGGAAACGAGCTTGTCGTCGATGTAAACGTTTTGATCCCACATTTGCGTCTGGGAGTTCAGCTTATCTAGAAAGAAGTATATTAGTTCGAGGCCGCAGACAATACAGGTTGATCTCAGACTCACAGTGTGTCCTGACTCGGGAGCCGGGGGATGCGGTGATGGGATCGCCGTTCTTGGGCTCAGAGCCTTGCAACAATATCTCGTTAGTACTTGCAATCAATCAACTCGAGGTAAACCGAGCTACTTACTTCCATTGACCAGCGCGTAGGCAAAGTTGCACCACTTCTTGCCAAGGCTAGTACAGTATCCCTGTCTGTGTTTTGTTAGCTCTGTATTCTTCCACAATCTCGTGTGATCGCCAGGTCTTACCCTTCAGGCGCGTTCTCAGTAACTCCCTGGAGGAAAGACTCCTGGTTCTGCATCATGATGGCACTCCAAAGAGCAACATCTCCAGTGATGGGGTTTGGGACATCTCCGAGCACAAGTGTCGCGGAAGCTTCTTGGATGTAAGCATCGGATTTAGCGAAGAGGGTGACAACGTCCAAGTTGGCAGCTGCTTGCTGAAGAAGCGTGGCCAGAGCGCCAAGTGTCGCAAAAGTCTTCATCTTGGTAAGAGGAATGGAAAAACTTGGTGATGAAGAAAGCGGCGATGATAATGAACAAATGCTGAAGAGAAAAAAGAGGCGACTAGTCCTGGAATAAGTATTGTAAAAGCAGGGAACGTAAGAACTGGAGCAAATGCCTGTGCTCGTATTTGCTTACCTAGACCAGGAAGAGACCTGAAACGAATGTTACACGAAGAAGGGGAGAACTTATGATCTGTGCCCTGGACGGACCACGCAAAGCCTCAATGCGGCAAGTGTTCGATGTTTCATTAGATAATCTAAGTGTTGCTTGGCTATATCTGAAACGAAAATCCACCAATCATTCTCTTCCTGTTTTTCGTACAAGAAATATGTTTTCTAGGACCACGGCAACCAAATCCCAGCACAACGGGAAGTGGGTAAATGTTCATCTACTCCTCCGATTGGCCCGGACTCTGAATTTTCCGATTACATCCCCCTATTAAATTTCGAAACACCACACTTCAGCATGAGAGAAGTCACCGCTGCCGAACCTCATTCGGTGGGCCGGAAGCCAATAGTGAAGTTTACCAATTACGAATAACTTTCTCATGACAGATGACGTTGATAATCGGGTTTTGGCTTATTGTCGTTTTATTTTATAGTATGAGATAAACTTGCTCTCAGACACGACAACATCTCTTGGTACTCTGAATCTGATATCGAACTCCGATTTACTATGGTGATCGCGGCGTAAGACTAATTAAGATGCAAAGCAGCGACAAGCTTTACGAAACTTTCCTTTTTATCGGGTAAGATGCCAGCGAACCAGGCAAAAGAGCCGAGATTAACAATTGTCTACTGCGAGCACCTAAAACTAAAAAATACAGCTAGTAATCCATACCTCCTTAAGCGGATGGTCTTATCTCTCCACTCGTGGATCGATTTAAGTATCCGCTGTGGATGGTTGAATCTCTCCGTCCGCGGATGATATAAGATCTGTCATGTTTCTGTACCAGAGTACGTATGTTTTACCATTTTGCGTCATGTCTCCAGAAAGTAGTAAGCTTCTGCTTCACTGGGCAGTCAAAAGACGCGGGGAGATCCAATCCATCATTATTCTCAATCTTGTCCTCCTCTTAACTAATGCTGCGCTCTTCATATATTTTGTTATCCAAAATGAGTCTCGCAATCCAGTTGGGAAAGGTAGTCGATTAACGTGAGGCGGGTGCTAAGATCTGGAAACAATCTCTTATTATTAAAAAAAATCCAAGCTCGCTGTTTATAATTTCATTACGATACATACAAACCACACCTAGGCCAAGTCTGCCTCACGATGAGGATCTTGAAGTCTCGCTAGCTCTAGAAGCAGACGATAAGTATAGATACTAAAGTCAATCTCACGAAATGCCCTTGCATGCCAACGCCGGCCCTGCTCTGCTATGCTTTTCGCTATTTGACGACCAGTCTGAGTCGACGTGAGATAGAAGACCAGTTCTGGTAGCTCCTCCATGCTTTGACTGATGGGTATATAATGCAACCACGGTATAAGACGATCGTCATGCCATTCCTGGAGGAGGGTTTGCTTTAGTGGTACTGACTTTGAAGCAAGTAGCTTATAATACCGGCCACTAATACCATTCCCATCAATGTCAAACACAAGTTTCGACCTTAATGCTTCATCCTTATCGGTCCATGTCTTGATCCTAAAGTACGCATCTTGATCCCTGCAGTACCTCCTTTGACATTGAAACACGCGTGTAAAAAAGACGTTGAACAGTCTCCCATTAAGGAAAGATGACTTAACGGGCTGAATTACGCCGTTTATCATCCGTAAGTAGTAATTGCCTTTCTTGAGGTTTTGCCCTAGCTCGACGAAACGTTGTCGATGAAAGTGCTGCCAATTGCCATCAAGCGCAAAGCCACCGGTAGTTGAGCCTGCCCAATAAAGATTATCACGCTTCTTGTCCCACTCCACATCCATTGACTCATCGTACAGAAATTCGTGCTCGGTATATGCGGGACTGGGAAACAGAATGTCGCTCATGGTGGAAAGCTTGCCTGTTGACAACACCGGGACCGCGCCCCTGATTGGGCGAAATGACACGGGACTAACTGTGAGACCATGCATAGCACTGTATTCAGGGTGGTGACAGAGGTTTCGAGCCGAAGTGAGGTTGGTTACAAATGGTAGGTCAAAGGTATTGATATCACCTTGCGCCTCCTTCACTACGCTCGAATGATCACAATTTTCCGTTAATAAATTCCACGTAGGCTTATGACTGTAGTCGAGAAGATCGTTCGCACTATCGCGAGAAGAAGGTCCTTTTGGTGAGGTTTGAGAGAGAACCCTCGGCTCATCAATATGATTGACAAGTAAAAGAACCTCCGGAAGCTTTGTAATGTTCATCAAGAGGTCGTTGAATAAGAGCGATATATGTCTATCGAAGGTGCGATGGGGATGACGGCAATTGACTGTGGATGGGGTACCCGAGACTTGACATGACCATAGATCAACCCCAGGGAGGCTTCTGACTTGAGCTATCGTGTTAAGAATCTGCTTCCCACTTAGCTTGCGGAGGGGTGCTACCGCCTGATGTATTGTGTCGAAGTCATCGATTAGAGATGAATTATTTGAGCTTGCAAAACTGTACCAGTCTTTGAATCCTGGGGGTGGTTCTGTGCCGTATCTGCGTCGATACTCGGCACATGCAGCATCATAGCTGGAGGATTGTCTTTCCACCAAATGCTGAAACTCGTCGCTGGCCCGATTGAATAAAGCTTCGACTGGATGAGGCGCGTGTTGGGTGAAAATTGGAGCAGCTCGTTGTGCTTGTTGTAGGGCCACGAAGTTGGCTAGGTATGGAACAAGTGACAGTAGAAGGAAGACCCACAAGGCCCATCGCAACTTCAAGCTTCTCGGGATAGACCCAATGATCTGCCCAAGAGAAAGAATAGAAGCGACGACATTTGACAAAGCTTGACTTTCTGACGATACATCGAACGGGCTGCGTGTGGATAAGAGGCCGAAGGTCGCTAGCATGGGGGCGATATTCCAGGACGCGTTGTGGGCCTAGAAATGATGGTTAGAAATTTTTTTGTTTAACAAGGGAACACTTAACTCACACTCTCGGCAGTAAACCTCCAGGATAGTGTCTTGACTGCGCCCAAGGCCGCTGCATGTAAGGGGCTAATTCTTGGAAACCCCCATATCAAAGTTCTTACCAAGAGCCCAACTGACAGAACCCCCACGACTTTTGGCGCAAGAGAACTAACACAGCTTTCGAAGGTCCATAATGTTGGTAGAAGGTTACTTTTCCCGGTTCTGGGAAGAAATGACACGCAGACGATGAAAAGGGCACCGGCACCTAGTGCGGAAAGGATAAACCCCCTGGAATTCGAATCCGAGAGTGTCATGATGGCGAAACCAGCGATCAGTGCTGTTAACCGACGACCGGTAGCAAGGCGAGCAAGGTATGAGGGATCATATGCTCCTTGCCCTCTCGATCCTGTTTTCCAACCTTTTTGGACAAGGATTAGCAGCGGAGTCACTGCTGGCTAAAGGGATTAGCAACAATGGATTCTTCTCGAAGATATGTAACTTACTAGAAGCTTGAAGCTATCCCCTTCAGACCGACAGAAAGAGAGAATGGCGATAGAGCCAGCGACGGCCCATAGGTACCAAGGACTCACACGTTTAGTCTCGCTTCTGATTGACAGATCTGAATCGGTGCTGTTGTAGGCCTTTCCAGGTTTTAGGATCATAGGCAAGCAAGCCCAGCATAGGATGTCGGAGCACAGCTCCTGCTCCCTTTGGCAAAGATAATGCACCATCACGGTCGATAGGAGGGCCATTGTGATTGACACTGATGGTGAGTCGCTTACGTTGGTTTGTGGCCTGTTCATAGTTGAGCGTGATCGGTCTGAACTTGCTAGATTGTCGGTCAGGATACGTAGATGAGCTATGTCTCGACTGGTGTTGAGTTGTCACGAAGAACCCAAATGGCTGACAGGATAATTCCATCGGGACGAGAGAAGAAACCGACCTGCTTGGGAGGGGGATATCACGGCAAGAGGTTGCCGTGATAGCCAATGATGATGCTTTAGCCCATGTTCCACTTATGCTGTTGGTTGTATATTATATCCTGTCAACCAACACGAGAAAATTAGTGGAGTCATTTAGGAGCAACCACATGACATGGACAGTAGGCTTTCGAGACCTCGCTTCAAAGTGTTTCTAGGGGCAGGGATAGCTACTGGCTGTTAAACCACTGTTACCTGACTGGGGAGCGGCCTGAGACGTAAAGAGGGTAGAGTGATTTCTTACTAATAATTATTTTGAATTAAAAAAACTAGTAAAAGAATTTTTAATATATAATAATCTTTTTTAAAAAAAATTATAATTATAGATTTAATAATTATAAGATTTATATAATAAAATATTTTAAAATATTTTATAAGTATATTATATAAAATAAAATTAACTTATAATACTTATTAATATAATAACCTATTAATTTTTTTTTTAGTTATTTTTAATTATTTTATTTATTACTTATAAGAAGCTATAAATATATTATATTAAAAGCTATAATTTCTTTTTAAAATTATTAAGTTATTAGTTAAAATTAATACTATCATAAAGCTGCCTTAAGTAACTTCTCTAATTACAAGGCTTAGATAACCAGTTGTTATATTATCACAGACATATCAGGGTGATCTAATATGCACAGAGAACAGTTGGACGGGAAGCTGAGAATGTACAGGGATCCCAATCAACTATATAAGATCTCTCCCGGTTCACATCAGCGAGAGTATCCCCCATCCTTTCTGCTCATCATCAGTTCTACTTCTTATCTTACACTCAAAACTCTTCACTCTTGCCAACATGCAATCCCCCAAACTAGCCCTTCTTAGCATCACTGCACTCCTCTCTGTGACCGGAGAAGCCTGCAAGTGCTACGGGAGCCTGGGCCATCTCATCAATGGCGCAACTCACAAGTGCTGCAATGACTACAAGGGCGTCTACTCGGGTAATGACTGCAAGGCAGGCTCCATCTCCGAGCATCTTCGTGGATTCGACAGTTGTTGCAAGGGACAAGGCTCAGACTGTGATTACCCTCGTGCTGCCTTGGCTGAGGCCAAGGACGAAAGCGCAGGTCAGCATGTCGAGATCAAGACAGTGCTTAGCGCTTAAGTTGAACGCACAAGTGTACGCGAAAGGTCAGTCGTGTCTTCATAATCAACTTGATCGACCAGATGTTAACGTTATTGCAGAGCTTATGGGTTGAAGCTGAAGGGGTACTAGGGATGCAAAGGGGGATAAGGGCTGTATCCCTTTATGGGAGGTATATACTTATCTACGCTTTATTTATCTTTCTTATTTAGCTATATACTATTAGGTTAGAATTTAATAGTAGGCTTTAAAACTTTTAAAAATATAATTTTATTATAACGTACTTTATAATTATATTTAAATAAAATAAAAATTTATACTTTTTAAAAAAGTATTTTAAACTTACTTATTTATAATATTAAAAATATATAATATAGTTAATAAGTAAATATTTTAAATAAATAAGTATTTTAAAAATCCCTTAACTTATAATATTTCTATTTAATTAAATACTTTATAACTACTTAATATATTATAATCTTTAAATAAAGCTAGAATTTTTCTTATATTTTAAGTCTTTTAAAATAACCTAAAATTAAATACTTAATAGGCTATAATTATATATAAAGTTAATTATTATACCTTATAATACTATTATAATAATATTTAATTATAATATAATTCTATTTTAAATTTATAAAAACTATTTAATCTAGAGAAATAAATAATAATTTAATTTATTTTTAATTTAAATTTATAAGAATTTCTTTTATAATTATATTTTATAAAAAAAATAGCTAATTCTTTATTTATAAACCGCGATATATTACTTATTAATAAGCGCTAAGCTTATAATTTTATTAAGTAATAATTAGAGCTAAAAATATAATTATTTTATAAATATAATTATTAAAAAGCTAAATATAAAAATTTAATTATAATTTATAACTAATTTAAGCTTATATAAAATATAATTATAAAATATAATATTTAATTAAATAATATTTAGAATTTTAATAAGATTAGCTTTATAATAGGTATTATAATAATTAGAATAATTATTATAAATTTAAAAAAATAAAAAAAATTTAAATTAATATAACTTAGAAATTAAGAATAAATTATTATAATTTAAGTAATTAATATAAAAGGTTAATTAATTACGCTATTTATTATTAATATAAGCTAATATTATTTTGCGAATTAATATTAAAAATATAACCTTTTAGGCAATTAAGTTATTATAATAAGTAAAAATAGCTAAATAAATAACTAATTAGGCTTTAAATAACTAAAATATTTTAATTAATTTATAAGAAACTAATTAATTAATATTTATTATTTTTTAATTCTTCATAGTTATAAAAGCTATTATTTTATTAACTTTAAGAAATATTATAAGCTAAATAAAATTATTTTATTTTATATATTTATTTATATTTCTTATTTATTTTAGCTTTTTAATATTAAGTATTTTATAATATTAAAAAAGTTATATAATTAAAAAATAAAGTATTTAATTAAATATTTTATAATTTATATTTTAAAAACAAAGTTTTTTTTTATTTTTTTTATTATTTTTTTTATTATTTTTATAAAAAGTAATATTTAAAAAAGTTTTAAAAGTATTAAATTTATTTTTTTTAACCTAAAAAATATAATTTTAAAGCTTAATATATAATTATAAACTTTAATACCTCCTAAAAAGGGTATAAAACTATTAACTTTTTAAGCTTTAAAAATAATATAATTAATAAGTAAATAGGTTAAATAAGTAAGTAAGTTAATATTTTTAACTCTTATATTTTAAATTACTTTAAAACTATTATAAACTATTTAATTAATTAAATCTACTTATTATATTTTTACTTAAATAACTTTAAAATTACTTAATAAGTCCTTATATTATACCCAGCCTTATTATATATACTATAATATTAATTACTTAGTCTTATTAACTTTCCTTAATTATTACTTTTTAATAATTTTATAACTACCTGCGTATTAATATATATTTAATTAATTACTTATAATACTTCTTATATAATTATTATCCCTTTTTCTTATAATTTAGTTTTTTTCTGCTTTTAGCGCTAACTAAGTATTTTATTTATTTAATAAAGTTCCTTATTTTTAGCTATTAATAAAGTAATCTTATATATAACTATTTTTACCCCCTTAAAAAAATACTTAAGGGCTTTTAAAATTAACTCTAAAGAGCTATTATAATACTATTTAATTTATTTAATTAGGTATTTAAACTAAAATTTTATTTCTTATATTATATTTAAGGTTCTTAAAGCCTATAAGGTTAATAATTTTATATCCTCCTTAGGAGGTATTAAAATTTATAGCTATATATTAAGCTTTAAAATTATAGCTTTTAGGTTAAAAAAAGCAAATCTAGCTTTTTTAAAACCTCCTTTAATATTATTTTTTATAAAAATAGCTTTAAAAGTAATATAAAAAGCAGGAAAAAACTTAATTTTTAAAATATAAGTTATAAAATATTTAATTAAATACTTTATTTCTTAATTATATACTTTTTTTAGTATTATAAAATACTTAATATTAAGAGGCTAAAATAAATAAAAGATATAAATAGGTATATAAAATAAAATAATTTTATTTAGCTTATAATATCTCTTAAAATTAGTAAAATAATAGCTTTTATAATTATTAAGAATTAAAAAATAATAAAAACTAATTAATTAATTAGTTATAACTTAATTAAAATATTTTAGCTATTTAAGGCCTAATTAATTAATTATTTATTTATTTTAGCTTATTATAATAATTTAATTACTTAAAAAGTTATATTTTTAATATTAATTCGTAAAATAATATTAACTTATATTAATAATAAATAGCGCAATTAATTAACTTTTTATATTAATTACTTAAATTATAATAATTTATTTTTAATTTTTATATTATATTAATTTAACTTTTTTTTGCCTTTTTAAACTTATAATAATTATTTTAGCTATTATAATACCTATTATAAAGCTAATATACTTAATAAGTATATATTACAAATAAGTATATATTATACTTTTTATAGCCTCTTAAATAAAAATTACTTTAAAATAACTATAAAATTATCTAATTAATTAATATTATTTATTATATTCTTACTTAAATAACTTTAGAATTACCTAATAGGTTCTTATATTATATCTAGCCTTATTATATATACTATAATATTAACTACCTAATTATATTAATCTTTCTTAATTACTACTTTTTAATAATTCTATAATTACTTATATATTAATATCTATTTAATTAATTACTTATAATACTTCTTATATAATTATTATACCTCCTTTTTATAATTTAGTCCTTTTTGCCTTTTAGCGCTAACTTAATATCTTATTTATTTACTAAAGATTTTAGACCTTATTTTTTAATAAGGCATTCTTATATATTATTATAGTTATTTTTTTAATAAGAAATATTAAAGCTTTAAGAATTAACTTTAGAGAGTTATTATAATAGCGCCTAATTTATTTATAAAGGTATTTAAACTAAGATTTAATCTTAAAAACTATTTTTAGGGTTTTTAAAGTCTAAAAAGTTAATAATTTTATATCCTTCTCTAAAGGTATTAAAGTCTATACTTATATATTAAGCTTTAAAATTATAATTTTTAGGTTAAAAAAAGCAAATTTAGCTCCTTTAAAGCCTCTTTTAATATTACTTTTTATAAAAATAATTTAAAAAGCGGCATAAAAAGTATTTAAAAATTTAATTTTTAAAATATAATTTATAAAATATCTAATTAAATACTTTATTTATTAACTATATATATATTTAAGCGGCTTAAAATACTTAATATTAAGAGGCTAAAATAAATAAGATATATAAATAGGCATATAAAAAGTAATAATTCTATTTTTCTTATAATATCTTTTAAAATTAATAAAATAATAGCTTTTATAACTATTAAAAATTAAAAAATAATAGGTATTAATTAATTAATCCCTTATAAACTAATTAAAATATTTTAGCTATTTAAGGCCTAATTAATTATTTAACTAGCTATTTTTACTTATTATAATAACTTAATCTCCTAAAAGGTTATATTTTTAATACTAATTTATAAAATAATATTAATCTGCGCTAATAATAAATAGCATAATTAATTAACTTTTTATATTAATCGCTTAGATTATAATAATTTATTCTTAATTTCTAGGCTATATTAATTTAAATCTTTTTTATTTATTTAAACCTATAATAACTATTCCGGATATTATAAGGCCTATTATAGAGCCAGTCTTATTAAAATTCTAAATATTATTTAATTAGATATTATATTTCGCGATTATATTTTATATAAGCCTAAATTAATTATAAATAATAATTAGATCTTTATATTTAGCTTTTTAATAATTATATCTCTAAAATAAATATATTTTTAGCTTTAATTATTATTTAATAAAGTTATAAACTTATTACTTAGTAATAAGTAATATATTATAATTTATAAGCAAAAAATTAGTTATTTTTTCTATAAAATATAATTATAAAGAAAATTCTTATAAATCTAAATTAAAATTAAATTAAATTATTATTTATTTCTTTAAATTAAATAGTTTTTATAATTTTAAAATATAATTAGGTTATAATTAAATACTATTTTAGCGGCAATATAGCCTATACTTAAAAATCTTATATATTTTTATAATATATTAGGTACTTAATTTTAGGTTATTTTAAATAGCCTAAAAAGCAAAAAGGGTTTTAGCTTTATTTAAAAATTATAATATAGCTAGTTACTAAGAAGTATCTAATTAAGTAAAAAATAAGATATAAAAGGGAAAAATATAATATATACTTATTTATAATACATACTTATTAAGTATATTAATCTTATTAAAGTTTTAAATATTATTTAATTAAATATTATATTTTATAATTATATTTTATATAAGTCTAAATTAGTTATAAATAATAAATAGATTTTTATATTTAGCCTTTTAATAGTTATATTTATAAAATAAATATATTTTTAGCTTTAATTATTATTTAATAAAAATATAAGCCTAGTATTTATTAATAAGTAATATATTATAGTTTATAAGTAAAAAATTAGTTATTTTTTTTATAAAATATAATTATAAGGGAAATTCTTATAAATTTAGGTTAAAAATAAATTAAATTATTATTTATTTCTTTAAATTAAATAATTTCTATAAGTTTAAAATAGAATTATATTATAATTTAATATTATAATACTAGTAATATAAAATCTTAAAGGGGACTTAATATATAATTATAGTATATTATAAACTTATTTTTAAGTTATTTTAAAGGGCTTAAAAGCTAAAAAGGATTTTAAACTTATTTAAAGATTATAATATATTAGGTAATTATAAAATATTTAATTAAATAAAAATATTATAGGTTAAGGGATTTTTAATTTATTTACTTATTTAACTTACTTACTTATTAATAATATTATTAAATATAATATAAGAGATAAAATCTTAATTTAAATACCTTAATAGGTAAATTAGGTATTATTAAAATAGCTTTTTAAAATTAATTCTTAAAGCGCTTAAGTATTTTTTAAAGAAAGCTAAGATAATTATATATAAGGTTACTTTATTAGCTATTAAGAATAAAGAATTTTAATAAGTAAATAAGATTTTTAATTAGTATTAAAAGCAAAAAAGAATTAAATTATAAAAAAAAAAGATAATAATTATATAGGAAGTATTATAAGTAATTAATTAGATAGATATTAATATATAAATAGTTATGGAATTATTAAGAAGTAATAATTAAGGAAGGTTAGCGCGACTAAGTAGCTAGCATTATAATATATGCGGTAAGGTTAGGTATAATATAAGGACTTATTAGGTAGTTCTAGAGTTATTTAAGTAAAAATATAATAAATAGTTTTAATTAATTAAATAGTTTATAATAGTTTTATTATAATTTAAAGTCTAAAAGGTTAGGTTTTTAAAATATTTACTTATTTAGGATATTTACTTATTAATTATATTAACTAATATTAATTTAAAGTTTATTAAGTTTTAAATAAGTAAATAAAAAGCTTTTTATAAAGCTAATATTATTATTATTTAATTTATAAATTATTTATATATTAAAAATAAATTTTTTTTCTTTTTATTAATAAAATAATATTTTACTTTTATTTTTTATTACTTTTATTTAATAAACTATTAAAAAAAATTTATATCTTTAATTTAAACCCCTCCCCCCCCCCCCCTCCTGTGCCAAACCTTTAGGACAGGTAGTAATTTTTAGCACAAGAGGCCGCACTACTAGCCCCGTTAAGTAGCATTCCCTACCACTTTTTAATAACACCACTTATTCTTTACCATTTGATATCAACACATCCGACCACAACTTAAAGAAGCTACTCTCTGAGCTTGTACTAGTTGACATCATGAGATGTTTTCGCATACGAATGCGCTGGTGTCAATTTATAGTGGCCTCCTGGGTCATGTATTCTTTGATTAGTGCTATGCAGGTGAGAATCGCTTTGGTAAGACAAGCCCTTCAAGAGCCTGATGTTCTCGGCCGCGAGAGAATATTCATTGCCGGCATTCATTGGAACAATGAGAAGATTCTACGAGACGTGTGGGTGCCCGTCGTGATACAGCTTGTTTCGCAAATCGGACCAAACAACGTTTTCGTCAGTGTACAAGAAAGCGGTAGCTGGGATGATTCTAAGGGTGCATTGCGCTTTTTGAATGAACAGCTTGCAGTGCTTGGAGTACCGAAGAAGATTATTCTCGATAATACCACGCATTTGGACGAAATCAGCCATGCTCCAGGCGCCGGATGGCTTGCCACACCCACTGGTCAGATCGAGATGCGTCGCATACCCTATCTCGCCAAATTGCGAAACTTGGTCTTGCAACCATTGCTTGACATGAAAGACAGAGACATTCACTTTGACAAAATCTTGTTTCTGAATGACGTTGCTTTTCATGTGAGTTTCACGCTTCACCACTAAGTACAAGCTCTCAGACACTGATCTTTTCCTAGGTCGGGGATGTGCGCACACTCCTCTCAACACGAGGGGGCAAATACGCAGCGGCCTGTTCATTAGACTTTTCAAAACCACCAGAATTCTATGACACATTTGCCCTTCGAGACTCTAAGGGACATGGAAAACTTATGCAAACATGGCCATATTTTCGATCTCGCGAAAGCCGCCGAGCTTTGATGCACGGGGAACCCGTTCCCGTGGAAAGTTGCTGGAATGGACTAGGTAAGTGATGTTAATCCTATGCTTAGAACCTTCTGGAGCTGATGAACCTAGTGGCGATGGATGCTTCGCCATTTTACGAAAACCCGTCGTTAAGATTTCGAGCTATCTCCGATGATCTTGCCGCATCACACGTGGAAGGCTCAGAATGCTGTTTGATCCATGCGGATAACCCCTTGTCCAAGGAGCTTGGAGTTTGGCTTAATCCCAATGTGCGTGTTGGATACAGCATTGCAGCCTACATGGCTGTAAATCCAACAGAACGTCCGTGGATGTCCTATTTTTCCATACTGCATGGCTTGGCAAAAAATCGGTTATTGCGGTATCTAACTGTTTCATGGTTCAACGACTTCAAAATAAAGCGGCGCCTTGCGATGTGGGAACTGCAGGATCCGAGAAACCATGAGACAGGCAGCTTCTGTCTTATTGATGAAATGCAGGTTCTAGTCGCAAATGGTTGGGCACATCGTTAGAGGGTGATTGACTCTAACATCTTTATCTTGACAACGAACTCGGGGGCATGGTAAAACTAGGTCGAGTGATAAAAAACTATTCTTGTAGCTATCACCCAACTGTCAAGGGCACACTAAAATCGACCACTGTGGGCGTTTAATTACGAGTCCGCTAGGTCGTCAGGCCACTTGCAATGTATATTGGGATTTTGCTTGCAGTGATTGAGATCTTCATATCGCGAGGACAGCGATTGATGGCACTTGACAGGAGGCTGAGCCTGATGGTTGTTGTGGCAAAGACCATCATGTCGAGCATCATCCCGAGTCAACCGAGCAAGCGCGGGGGATGAAAGACAGAAGAGCCGATTTGTCCGCTTATGAAGTGGGACGCAGGGGGCGGGCGGAAAGACCCGATCGCCAAGTAACCGGGTATCTGGCCTGTTTGGTGCGAAGTGCCTGTTGGTGACAAGCAAGTGGCACACAATAGGACACCTCTAACCGAGGCCTGCAAGCCGGGGAATGTCTCAGGTGATACCACAGTACACGAGCAGAAAGTATCGCCCTTCCAGGCAGGTAGTATGCAAGACTTTGCTATGAACCTGACAAGCCGCCAAAAATCACAGTCCCCCCAGTTTCACACGAAGGACTACCACTGGTTGGAACGGAGCGGTCAGGACACAGGTATACATTGTGCCTGGGCCTTGCAGAGAAACCCACCCTTACAAGTACTCCAATCCTTGTCGAATGCGACTTGGGATCTTTTGTTCTCTAATCAAGCTGTTGGTTCTATACGCTGATCGTTCGTAACATGACATGATATGTGTTGTGGGTCTACAAAAGGTCTGACTCCACTGCAGTTCAATTTGCTAGCGTTGAGGAAAACAAAAATTCCAGACCCAAATAGGCAGAAGATCAAGCCGATGGCCCGATATCAGCATAGGCGATTCGGAACTCCCCCCTAGCCCAGTTACTGAAGGTAACCCTTGTGGCAATCCAATGCAGACCCTTGCATATTACTAGGGGGGCCAGTGATGTAGTACACCTGAACCCCTGACCGTGTGTATCTCCTCTGAGCATGGAGGACGCCGTGGATTGTTAAGCTGTGAGAGGCTAAGCATAACACCTTATGATATAGAGAAAAGAGATATATATATATATAATTGAGGATATGGATAACCCCGACAGTCATCGCCAGTTCGTTACTTTTCAATTTTAGGACATTATCTGAAGAGGCACTGGCGTAAATGATGATACTCCTGGCAACCGCCAATGTAAGGTTAATCACCAAGGAGGTTTACTCTTTTTAACATCCATCTAATGCATGAGCTGTCCAGCGGTTCACAATGTGAGTCAGCACTCAAGAGGCAGTACAGCACAGCATCGCCAAGGTCCTGTACTCGAAGAGAATCTAGCTCGAGAAATGACTTGTTTGAACGTGCCTGAACACCGCGAGATAGCCTGGCTGCGTAATCCTGCGGACTGCACCCTTGAAGGATTTCAGAGTAAGACACCGCAGACACCAAGATGAACCTTAAACTGGCGTCGATCTTCGCGCAAGAAACGCCTGGATCATGGCTCAAAACATCGGGTAGGCAGATTCGCATGTCCGTCAATCAAATCAAGGGATTGGTCTGTCTCCAAACACTCGATACTGGGTAAAGCCGAGGTGAATCTGACCCGTCCTGGACTGACCGGTCGACGGTAAATGTGTATCATTTGTTTCTCAGTCGACTCAAATCAGTGCCCGACATATGTCCTATGTTCTCGAGTCATTTTCACGGGCAACATGATCTTTAAAGCTAAGCCGCTCAGGATACTTTTGAAATATTTACTAGTCGCCAGGTAACAAGCATGTAACGGCATAGATGTCCTTGATGATTATGGATTCTTAATTTCGAATTACCTATTGCCCTCTACTTTTGTAACAGCGGCTTCCTATTCTACATTTAGTCTGCCTAGTAATTTGTCTTAGTGGTGAAAATGTGGCGGTCTACTTCAGGCATATGACAATTAATAAGAGAGTCGTAACGATCCGCTTGGTTATCACCTCTCTGTTTGGGACAGTTCTTGTAATTTTAATATCATACTATAAATCTCTGGGATGCAGGACACCGATGATGGAGTGATCAACTGTGTTCTTTGCATAGCTTAAGCTCGTTTAGAGTAAGCAGCACTCTCAAATGGTAACAATCATCACTCTAGTCATAATTCCGCTCGCGATCAAGTTCCATACCACCTGTTTCGTCGCTGAAAGCTATCCTACCAACATGACGTCTCGGCTGTACATCTTGAATTCGCACATGCTTATCTTTCAACAGTCTTACTCTGTCCATACCGCCCAACATACTTCCACCATTAGCAATTGATACATACGGCAAGTCTCCAATTAAGGCTGAGACGCTGGTCAGGATATCTGGCGCCCGAATCTTGAGCTGCAAAGCAATCTGGCCGATAGTGAAAACCAACATGGCCATTGTAGATACCGCGTAGACACTCAAATAGATCCAGTTCACCTTTTACACCGGGTCAGCAAACCTCTCCCATGTCCCCGTACTGTTACCCCAAGGTGAAAGCGGTGTAATAGTACTCCCTGTGGCATTGTCGGTAATGACCTGTGACGATGGTGATATTCCATCAGCGCCCACGATAATAGAATGCTCAAATGACGCCCTGACAACGGTGTTTAGAACAGCTGCTAGTCTCGCTTCGAAAACCGACATCGATACGTTGTCCAGTGAAGGTGGTCTAGAGAACTCTTGGAACTTGTAAAACTCTCCAACGGGGCGAGCGACCGCCGGATCTCGGAGGAAAAGATTGAGCAGGTTGTTGGTACTGCCTTCCGGGTCTGGAAGCAGTCGTGGAACCAAGGGTAGGATCGGAAGGTTATGTGTGAATGATAACACGGTAGCGTTCCCCTCGACAGGTTTTCCTAGAGTGTGACGAAGTTTCTCGACGAAGCAAGAGAGGAAACCAAGATTAGTTGGCCGGGAACAGCGAACCATTGCATCGACATATGAGGTGCTAGGAGCACATATTGTCATGTTGTAATGAAAGTCATGACCAGAATTAGTTGAGGTGCTGGTGACAAAAACAAGGCTTTGCTTCGATGGTAAGTCTTGGCCGTCCACAAGAATGAAGTTTCCCCCAATCCATCTTGTGCCGTTAAGATACGTATCCTTAAGCAAGTCGAACTGGAAAGATGGCACATCTTGATCGCTCCCAAGCGACCAGTCTCGACCCCCCCCTGAAGAGCTGAGAAGTGTAAAATGTTGTTGTAGTCGACAATTATTACCTTCAGCGGCAATAGATCCAGCCAAGATTAGCTGAGGGTGAATATGGCTTTAAAGCCACGCTGAGCCATTTATCCATAGCTTACACTAAAGCATACTATTAACATGCATGCCCATGGCTAGCCAGAAATACTTACCGATAGGGAGATGTATGATGATCGGATTATCCTACTGGCGTTCGAGAGCTAATTATTATTAGTTCTCCTATTTCTTTCCTTAGTGCTATTATCTGCAGCATTATAGGCAGTATCACTTCTTCTCTTTGCTCTAATCGCCTGCAACGCCTATACTTTATTATAATGCCTGAAACAGCTATAAACGTCTATCCCAGTATGTCATACATAAGTTCAGCTTCTATTACGCATTTGCATATTAAGTAAGTACTTTTATAAGTTTCTTATCCTTTCGTAGTCAAAAGTCTCTCTATGCGTGCAAGGAGCAAGGCGTGACAACTCGTCGAATTCAAAGGGGAGAATCGGGCGTCTTAATCATCCTTTGCTGTTCATATACCACTCGTTTTAAAAAGTGCAAGACACTTGAAGCATAAGGCCAAGAGGTATAATCACGAAATTCAACAAGTCGCTCAGCATCCACTTCAAAGCGGGCATGTCGGAGATTCCGAAGTACGGTCAGATCATCTGCCCAATCCGGGAGGCTCTGGAAGAATCGATCGCGAGCACGCCAGCCTGTACTGCGATAGGAAAGCCAGCGTTCAACGGTATGATTCATGGGAACATGAATGTCAACATCTAGCACCTGCAGATCAGTACTCTCAGACAAGAGCTCTCTCTCGATTATGGTCCATAACGCTCTCCAGGCTGCTCGATCGACAACACCTGGAATGTTGACGGATGGGCCGAGAATGAGATCTAGGTGCAGAAAGCGCAAGTAGTCCCAATGGTAGCCTAGATGCAATCTAAACGCAGAGAAATGTGGTAGGTGTGTAAACGAGAATGCGTTATGAGAAAACAGTATAGGAGCGGCCTCGATGCGAATAGCTTTGCAGCTCAAGAGGAGGTTTGAACTTTTCCATTTTCTGCTCGAAATAGTTGTTTGTTCCTCTTTAAGAAAGGCTCCGACGCTACCAAATGCCACTGATTGTTGCGGTTCTAGCAACTACGGATCTGACGATATGTCAGGTAGCAATATCATGTCCAGAGGTCGCCAAGCAGAAGCCAAAGTATTGCTATGGTCTGAACGAGGATGTGTGTGTGTTTGTGAGAGCAAAGGCTCTGGATAAGCCGCAACGCGTGCCACGAAATGATGACAGCTGCGGTCGTAGATGGGTGCATAGATAAACCTATGACCAATGCAGTACTCCCATATGCGCAGTCGCACTGGCAGTGGCAGTCGGAATAGACACGATTGAAGCTGCTCGTTTCCTCTTCGTTCGAAGTCCGTCGGCATCGGAATGGGGGTATTGAAACCAGCTACTAAATCCCGATAGTATTTTCGGTCTTTTCTAGCGTTGGCCTTGCGACGAATACCGTGCGCGATGTTCTGTGGAAGCTGGCGTGAATAGTTCCAAACGTCCTTGAAAGGTACCCCGCAACCACAGCAACATAACAAAGAGGTCAATGGCATAGAGTAGAATTCAAATTGCTCGTCGATTCTTCTTTCATAGGTTTGCCACCAGGTATCTTGTACGTGACTTGGATGCTGCGGAAGGTGCGCCATCCGTGATGTGACTAGTGGTGAAATGGCCAAGATATACTGTGTTTCGGAAGGTAGGGGTAAAGAATGAAGGGTTGCTGGAGAGAGGAGGGCAACTCGGAATATAAAAGATGGGCACAAGAACGGAATTAGTTCCACTACCCACCCACCCATCTGACATTAATGCGCTGAGTGCCCGCTACGCTTTCACTAGTCGAGCACAGCCACTGGCAAGGCTACTCCAATCAATCTAATCAGGCAGCCTTTGCGCCTGAGTCACCAAGACAGAATCTCCTGGGATTTGTTAAATTTATATAGAAAGTGAATCTAGCTTCTTATACGGTTGGTGATGTTTCAGATGCAGTGCTAGGTATTCGAAATAATCCCTTCCGCAGCCTCAGAAGTACAATATCCATTCCTCGCCGTCCCAAGTTCCAGAATCGACCCTATCCTTACATCAGCCCAGTATGCCATATCGTCTTCACAAACAGAGTGACAATAACCCTCCAAAAATACAAAAAGTCACATTCTACTCGCATCATCGCCCCTGCGACCACTATAAGGTGCGTTTCTGCACCGTATACCAAAGACCACGGCAATGTTGCTCCTGTGCAGACTCACGCCCTCTGCGCCCAGACGGCCGCTACCCACGGTACATCGACGGTACAGGCTGGGACCGCAATGCGCCGCGGTGGGCAGGCTATTGTGAGGGATGTCAGAATGCAGAGAAAGAGTATGATATACTACGATCAGCGATCGAGCTTTGTGAACATTGGAGGAGAGGGTTTTGTAGCGGACACGGGGTTTGTTGCATGTGCTTGGATATCCGGCCACAGTCTCACGACGGTCTGTATCCGATGTATGTTGACGGGCTTGGGTGGGTTTACGGTGCCACGAGGTGGCAATTCTACTGTCAGTTCTGCAAGGATGCACGTGAGATGGAAGCTCAGGAGGGAAGAGAAGGTGCCTAGATTCGTGGTTTCTATCACCACAAGACTGCCTGCGATGAATACTTCGCTCGGTTCCAGCCAACTGCTCACCTATATATCCTATGCTGAGCTACTGAGCCCGACCAGTAAAAGCCATCGTCGGGTAACGGGATGCTCACACCATACATGTCATTAACCCTGCAACGCCTGGAAACCTTGAACGGTGCATCATTCCACATCTCAGTATCATCTTGCTTCCAGGGCAAGTGAACATCGAACCGCTCTAAATGCCTCATCGCAACTAGCGGTGCAAGCATGTCTCTCTCCTTCCCTATAAATTGCGCTCTCCTATCACCAGACAGCCAGACCACGATCCGCAACGTCCACAGATGTGATGATTTGACAAGCTCAGCGCAGACTTTATTCCATAGTGTTTCAGTCTCAGGCGGTGGGACGTCCAGTGAAATATCCCAGGCTTGAGGGTGGCTGTCGTAGTACTGACTTACACCGGCATATAGATGCCATCCGACTTCGATGTGTCGCATGGAAGCAATGTGCTGCTTGGGAAGCATAGTGTCCAGCAATGTGAGTGCTGACTTCGAGCTGGCTTGACCGAAGCCGAAGCAGAAGGTGTTGTCGGAATAGAGGTACGAAATGGACTCCAAGTAGCTAAGATATGAAGTCAATTTTTCTCCTTTCTTAAGCTGGGGGGGTTATACATACGCTGCGCGACAAACCAGTGGGATTTTGAGGAGTCCTCTCTGCGGCAACCACTGATAATTTTCTGATTCGAACATAGATTGTCTAAGTCTGCCACGATGCATAGTGAGGTGCACCTTGTGATTCCCCATGGCAAGGCGCCAAATCTGCATGCGCACCTCCACCGGTAATCTGCTAAACAGCAATGCTTCCGATTGTGCCTGGTGAAGCGAGCCGATGACTGGGAGCTTTTCTTCAAGTGATTGCGTATAAGGCACACTCCAGTCGCGAGGGTCGAATACGGGCTTTGGCAATGCCGCGTTATATATGTGCGTATCGGGATGCAGCTTTCTGTGCATCTCCTCAATCTCGCGCGGCGTTAGAGGTTCCTTCGGGAGTTTGGCGCCGCGATACTTGTACTTGGTATCGGCGCTTCTTCCGAATAAGCGATTTAGAAAGTCCATGGCAGTGTAGCGGTAAATGATAGTCCTTAATATGAATCGGGTTAGGAAGAGGCTTTGTTACCCCGGCGTGGTTTGCAATTAAGCAATAAGGATATTGGGTCGTCTGTTCTTATGTTGTCACTGCACGTTGGCGACATACAGGTAGTCGAGGAATAAATAGATGATGGCGCTACCATGCTTTACGACAGTTTGTTGGAAACCGTGATGGGCGGCCTCAGACCTTGGAAGATGTAATTAATGCCTAAGGGTGTAGGAGACGATTAAAACGCCCAGCTCATTTCCATCGAAGGCGCGCCTTCAATCTCAACAGCTGAAAGCCTTACGCTGACCGCTGACTGGAGGCCCGCGCTAATCTCGGCTTCGGCACGGTAGCGTCAGATTATGGTTCCGCGCCTCGGATCCTCATTCCGCCCTGGGTCGGTACGGAGCACGCACTGCCCAGCAGTCCTTGCCAAGTTGTAGTCCCATGAGATCTCAACCTTGACCTGCATGTAATAAACGTGTCTTGCATGGTGCAACGAGGAGAGAGAGAGAGAGAGCCTTGAGAGCTAGGTTCAGTCTATGAAGCTTAGTTTGGGCGGGGTCATACGTGGCATTTCGTCTGGGAGATAAGATAAAATATCGCAACTATATATCACCCTACGAGATGTTTTTGTTTCTGAAAGGATCAACAGAACTCGTTCCCTGCAGGTATTCGTTAAGCATCTCCTCCTCCTCGGCATTCCACATATCGCGGAACTGTCCATCTCGAAACTCAGCGCCAAAAGGGTCAATAACAGTAATCGAGACTCCTGACAGACCCCTCAGTTCATCAGCTTCGTCTGCCCACTTCCCATCAAGCAATTCTGCAGATTCCAACACAACATCACACGAACCTTTGACATGCGCCAAATACTGCCCAAGTTCGCCCTTTCTCAACGTAGCACCCTTTAAGCGTAGCTGTCTCAAACACTTGTTTTGTGCTCGGGTAAGAACTTTAATCAGGCTTTGTGAACCTAGTGCGAATTCTGAAAATGCGATGGTGAGGTGTTCGAGATTAGGAGCCTGGAGCAAGGTTGACAGAAAGTCAAATACGTTATCCTTCGCATCCTCTTGACTGGTGAAATACCAACCTGTTCCTCTCTTCTTCCCGGCTGTGTCAAAGGTGAGCGTTTGCAAGTTCTGGAGCAATTCGATGAAGGAAGCTCGCTCCGAGGGAGACATGGATAGCTGCGCGTATGTCCAAGGCCTAGAGCACTGGACTTTCACTTCTCGCAAGGCTATGCCTGCTCGGTATATTTCGACTGGTAGTTTGTGTAAGAACTCGGTTGGTGGTTCGAAATCAGGATTTGTGTACAAAAGTGAAGCATCGGACCAAGTATGAGGTTCCAGCATCAAAGCTCGTAGAGAAGTGCGGTAGTCTCGGTCGACGAGGTACGCATCTTTCTTGTGATAGAGATCTTGGCCATCGGTGATTTCTAATTGATCCGCATAAGGCATTTTTGCCATGGCGGATGCGATGCTGGAGAGAAAAACACCATTCTCTCGCATTTGTTGCTGCGCTTTAAATAAATATCGATATTCACGATGGGCTTCTCTGAGGATATTTCGATACTTGGTACATTCGTCTGAGTCCCGTTTTGGGTCATCTGGATCTTCGGTGTAAATTGACTCCCAGGCAGAAATCATCTCCTCGCCCAGTTCAAGCACCTCGGCATTGATCCAAGCAGGCACCTCGTATGACGGCCCCAGCGGGGGGTCTGGAGACGTGATTGCAGCCCTAAGATGACTGAGATGGCGACCCATCCCGTGAATGTGAAAATACGCGAAGTGGGTGAGATTGTCCGCCATGTAACGATCGTAGTACGGTAGCTTGACGTGGAGCCTGCGCACTCCAGATCTGATCGATTGGTGACTAGAGACATTCTTCAAACGCTCCAGGGACTCCTCGGTCATCGAGACGCTTATTTCGGGGATGAGCAGTGGTGAGGCCAATTGACAGAAACGTCGGCACGTCAGTCGGAGAGAACGGATGTCGTCAGCGCAAGCAACCGTCGGTTCATCTAGGTCCTTGGCATGGAGTAGACAATTAAAGATGCGCTGGAGAAGCTCTGGGGGCGTACTGTTGATTGAAACAGCGGGCGGTGACTCTGTCTGCAGAATCATGGTTGATGAGCGATGTGGCGTAGGTATCAGGAGTAAGTTGACAATAAGATCATGGCGTTTTTCACGGTGGGCAAAACGTGCCCGGGCAGGACTTAGGCATTGGTGAATTGACTACGGCGCAGCGGAAAGGTTCTGGTCGCCAATGAAGAATCCCCCCCCCTTGTTAAAGCTAGATATGCAGGGTAATTAAGCTAGGATGGCAAATAATCGGGTCGGCGCGTAGGACAAAGTTATAGTACAAGAGCATATTAGATAATTGTCACGCTGTCTAGTAAGTAGTATAGCTACTAGTTCTAAATAATTAGTCGTCTAGTTATGTTTTAATATAATCTCGATTCTAAAAGCAAAGGATTTTATAGCGCTAGCTTGATTATTCCGCTTATTTATTATAAATATTATATTACAACCCCCGCGGTTATATTTTATTTACTTTATTAGTCTTAGAGTTAAGTAAATACTTTTTAAATTAAGACTTTCACTAGTTTAATTCATTTTAGAATATTTACAGTTTTGAAAACTCACTGCTAGATACTATTAATCTAATTTAACTAATATTTTAGTTTAATTATCATTTTTAAAGAAATAACCCTTACTTAATAATATTTTTATAAAAAGGTTTATATTAGCTATTAATATATTAGCTAGATAAAACTCTTTTACCTTAATTAACTTTATTTACATTAATAACTATTAAAAGTATAATAATTTTTATATTACTTAGATTATATTTTATTACTCTACTAATATAAGCTAAGTACGGACTAGTTTATACTTTGGGAAACCACAACCGTCACAGATTGTTTCAACAACTAGCAAGGATCGATCACAAAATGTCTTATCCGTCTATGCATTCCTCACAATAGCCAGCAAGGAGGACATTGTACCCTAGATCTAGTGTCAAAAGTAGCAAGTAAGACTTGAAAACTATGGACTTACCTGTCGTACTGAGTGATTCATAGGCTCAAAGGCCAAGCACAAACCAGCAAGTTCCTGCCCAGTTGCGATATCGAAGACTGACCAATCATTTCCACAGTGGTCACCAGCGGTCACTGTGTTTCCCAAGTTTGTAGTAATCTAGGATGGCAAAGTTAGTCAGACGTCAAGATGGTGGCGATGTCCCTTCACCTTTATTGCCTTGGGGTGTATGACTGGTGAAATGGCAACTTGCGAAATACTCTCCCCGTTAGAACCGTCAACTTTCAAAGTGACTAGATCCTCCTCAGGCCACAGGTCCAAAGGAGCACCCCATTGGCCAAATTCAAAGTCCCCTACTAGTCTCTTACGGGTGGAGTGGCCTCGAGCAAAATTGGCTCGGAGCCCTCGAATGATGCGCTCATTGCTTGTTTCCGCTTTTGGGGTATAGAAAGAAACAGCACGCAGGGCTGCACCCTCTATCTGATCTTGATTCCAAAGCAGAATCTCATGAGGCAGGAGATCTGTTGCGAGCTGCTCTTCATCATTTTCCATTTTATCAGTAAGAGGAATCAGTCTCATGGACTGAATCTCTTTAGGAACTGCGTGTGTAGGAGCCGTCCCAGAGTCCGCAATCTCCAGTCTTCCAGTCCTACAAGACCAAAAGCGTGGAGGATATGAGGGACATTCGTCAGTCTCTCGGTCCATGATTTGATCATCGTCCGGTTTTGGGCTCTGTATCGCTCGGAGACCCAAAATTTCGCCGCCCTACTAAAATCAGTACATGAATTCCTTCGTTCCTAATCCAGACACTCACTGCGGCTAACTGAAGCATAAGCCCAACTATGCCACACCCGGTTTCGGGCACAAGTGCAAACCGATGCAGAGACGAATCAGTGTTCCCTAAAGCAGTGTGGGAGTAGTTATCGCAACCCATGAACTGTGAGATATTAGCCAGAATCATGAGTCATGTCCAAGGATAATCTGAGGACGAACCGTGAGCCCACGAACACCGGCTCCTGCCTGATCCATATGGGCAATCATACCCTTGATCCACGGGCGAGTGGAAATGCGGCATGATTCGCGTTCGGAATCCATCACCTGGTCTTCAGTTTTGCCAGCAAAGCTTCGTTTACGACGAAGAATCATCCCGAGACCGATAAGAATACCATCAATATTCCATACAGCCTCGACTGTTGCTGAAGCGCCGTTCAGTTCATCCCAGTTCTGAATCCAAACTAACCTTTCAATGTTGCGCTCAGGATGCGCGCCCGTGATTGATGTTTCCTTGGCATTAACACCTTCTGCGCAATCGTGGTCCCTGGATGGAATTTTTGTCTGATCGGTCGAGGCGAAATAATACCCTGCGATCTGTTCACAAGTTTTCCAAATCCTGCGTCTATTAATGACGCCCAAGAATTCCGACGTTCGATTTCGAGGAGGCAAAGAAATGTGGTCTAGCCAGAGACATGCCTCTCTGAAGGATGTGCAATCTTCAATGGCCGTCTCAACGGCAATGTCAGCTTCCCAAGCCCAATTTATTTGCCACAAAAGATGTTTTCTCCAGAAAGCATTCATCCGGACGACCTCAGCACAAGATCGAGCAAGTAGTGCGAATGAAGCGATCGAGCAAGTTGGCAAATGGAGTCCAATCCTCATGAGTATTTCCGGAGGTAGCTGTAAGAAAAGAGCTGTTGCGGATACAGCTGACCTAAGGTCACAGATACTGTAGTCGTTGGGGCTCGGGACAACAATTCGAGTAAGGTGGCGTCGAATAGCTTCTTCAAACGTCGGCTTTCTTTCCACCGGGTTCGCGACAACATACTGAAAACATGTTCATCAGTACTCGTAGGTTTACAGCAACTTTATGCGTCTTCTCTTCACTAACCTCTTCGCCTTTCGCTGAAACCCAGAATTGCTCAGGCCCAGCAATGCAGCCATAATCAACATCCAGAGCAGAGTTGGAAGACACCAAACATTCCATGACTTCATATAATATATCTTTCTTGAGCAGGCTACTGTCGGTCGAGCCAGTCAGGGCTTGAGTCAGTATACTGAAGCATGCGTCATGAATCGGGAAGACTCTGCTCAGGCCATTAAAGGAATCATCGCGATAACTGAGGAGGCTGGTCAGCGTATTGAAACAGGACTTTAGTGAGCCCTTACCAACTAAAATTTGTATCTTCAGGTGCATTCGGATCTAAGAAACAGTTGAGTGAGGACAATCTTCGAAGTTGGCGGAACGAGCTCTTACCAGCACTTTGAGTGGCTACGACCTCTTCCTAACAAATTTTATGAGCTCAAATCATCAGATTTTTTCTCGATAGCTCTTACATCATCTAGATATCTGGATGGACCAGATACAAAAGCCCTGGAGTTTGTTTAGTATCTCTCGACCGCATTGAGAGACAGCCAGTTCTTACGTGCCGAGATCTGCATAATTCTCGTTGAATCCAAGGCAGCGAAACTCGTTCAACCAGCCCAGCTCAGTCTTTTTGACGATAGAAGGGTTATATTCGTAGGCTTCGTCGACATCCGAATCGCTGTCGTCATTTGAGGTGCTATCGGTTTGGGAGCCAGAAGAACAAGGCTCCGAGGGCCGGCCAATAGTGATACTACTGGATGCAAGCGGACAGCTGCAGATAGCACAGTAGCATTCGTAGTTGCTCATAATTTAACGGAACGGTCATAAATGTCTCAACTAGCACTCAAGATGTTGGTATTCAAATCAGTGCAAAAACACTTTTAAAAAGTGGAGAACATGGGAATTCCCTTCTCCAAGAGGAATAAAATCGGATCAACGTGCCCGAGACCCGGCGTTGTCTCAGAGGCTCTATAGCTAGTGACTCATTAGAGGCTTGGCGCCTCGACCAATTGTCCGGAGAATTCCGATAAGTCTATGCAGTACAAGATAAGGATTAATATGGTATCTGATGGTTATGGTAGTCATTTATTGCCCCTGGGAAAACAGATCTCATAGGGCAAATGGCTACGTTAGTCCGCAGGGTATCTTTCACTCGATCCCCAATAACCCCAGTGACTGGACAAGCAGGCCTGTCGAGTAGAACCAATTAAGGGGAACAAGAAGAGGGATGGACTGAGGAGATTAGGGATTCTTCAGGTAGACACAAGGCAGACGACTTCACCAGCTCTTAGCTCATTCTGAAAAGGCAATAGCGGACCCCGTAGGAGGTCGATCTTTAGTTTAACTGGTAATTTTTGAAAATCACTAGCAATATATAGCACTGGAGCTAGTAATTCTCTGTCGGTGATTTACAAAAATTGCTACTTATTTTAAGTTCTGTATAATACTAAGTATTAGAAGCAGTATCTCGGAATTATACGTATTAAAGCCAGCGCGTCTTAACTATTCGAGCAATCTGATTGGCTCCTCCGTAAAAAATGACCCTCGCAATGTCTTGGTTGGGATCAGCTCCACTTACTTAGTGCAGTTCGGACCACCACTCATCTTGGATGGCTTCTCTGATCATTATCGCCTCTTTCGTTCCTTCACCACATTCGGACACGTTTCATGCAATATTTACGACAATGGAAGCCATATCCAATGAATCTGAGATCGTTAAGCCCAAACTCAAGCGGGCCTCTGTCCCCAAGGTCCGTACAGGCTGCATTACCTGGTAAGTTATGGCACATCCGATAGCACTCTCCGTATCTTGGGCATTAACACAGATCTTTCAGCAAGTATGTTAGCTAATCCCTTGTCTTGTCATATTGGTAGAAAGCTCACGTGCTAGAATCCGCCACCTTAAATGCGACGAAGGCCGTCCCTTCTGCCGCCGCTGTCTTGATGACAAGGTCAATTGTGACGGTTACGCACCGCCTAAGCCCAAGATGCCCCGGAAGCGACGACAAGCAAAACAGAAACCTGTTCAGCTGGTATCTGTACCAATGAAGATGCCTCCCACTGTCCACGAGATGCCTTTGTTGACAGATACGGAGATCCATTATTTCCGGCACTTTATCAAGTTCACCACCACACAACTCTCGCTATCTCCGTCGTCGTCAAATTTCTGGTTACGCTACGCTCTCCCTATGGCACAAGTTTCCGATCCCATCAGGTACAGCATGATTGCAGTGGGCGCCTCTCATCGACTGTTCATGGCACGTTCGGCCGGCTATTCTCAACCATGGGAACTCAAGCGGCTCGCTATTCACCAATACAACAAAGCTATATCATCTATTCTACCCATCATGGCTGACGAGATCACACCAAGCACGCACAACACCATATTAGTGTGTTGTCTCCTCTTTATATCCTTCGAAGGCCTCACGGGTCGATATGATGAGCTCTTCCGGCATTTCCGCGCTGGCAACCAACTGTTCCACAACACATCCTGCCGCACCTCCACTCCTGAGGAGAACAAAGTGACTGGGAAGATTGTCGAGATGTTCTCTCAACTTGGATCAAGATCATCTAGCTTTATACATGAGGAGGACTGCCTTTCTGGAGTATCACGATGGTATCGTGAGCATGCGGACTCGCCCGTCGTTTCCAGCCTTCCATTTGATGACCTCGACCAAGTATCGCATGAGCTCCGACACTTAGCCGTTCGACAGCACAATAAAGACATGACGATTGAACAGGAGACTGACGAGGAATATGACTCATTTTTACAACATGACTTCCGGCAATGGAGCATGAGATTCGAGGCATTCGCAAAACACAAGGGAACCCATCTGTCGACCGAAGCGACAGCGCAACTTGGCAACCTACGACTACGTCAGCAGTGGTGGCAGGTTGGAGTCGAAATCTTGGCGTCGGAAGTTGAGGCGCCACCGAATCCCGAAATATTCGCCTCTTTCATGGATACAGTCGAAAGAGTGGCAGCCCCGTTTATCGCCAGGAATCAGCCCACTTTCTCTCTCGATGGCGATCTCGTCTCTAGTCTTTTTTTCCTGGCGAACGTCGTGCAAGATGAAAACCTCAAGGCACGTGCGTTACACATACTGCGTAATCTGGACCGTCGAGAAGGAATATGGGATAGTAATGATGTTGTGGAGGTGACGGAGCTTATAAGTAAAGCTAAGATAGTCGAGGAAGAGGTTGGGGAGGAACGTGATATTGGATGGGAGTTGGCTGCGCCGGCTGGATTACCTGGAATTATTCACAGATTTAAATTGATGAATATGCACGATACCGAGGATTTCAGCTAAGGACATAGAATTATACAGAAACGAAGGGAAGTTTCGAATATAAGGCTACATCGTCGACGGTCATGATTAATACCTGTTATCCATAGTTTCAAGCCCGACAAGCCTTTAAGTCATATGAATTGCACCGCCTCTACATACTAACGGGTTCCACTCTCATTTGCACTGCTCCCACGGAATAGTGGCCAAGTTAAAATAGCATCTGGGATATCTCAATGGGTCCTTGACATTGAGGTCTTTATGGGTCGGAATTTTGGGATCTGGAATCTCGCTGCATTCCTTGGGTCTTCCGTAGAAACCACTACCACCATAACACTCATTGGGATGTTCCCGAGCGTAGGGTGCGCAGTCAAAATTGTTGACGAGGGCCCCGTTCATGTCTGGGAAGTACTGCCGAAGCGTCTTCAGATCGTCGCCTTGGAGACGAATAGAGACGGTGGGCGTCATTTGCGCGTTGATTTGGTAGCCGAATGCAAGACAGTGCTAGTGAAAGTGTTAGTGCTTTGCGAGTAGCAAGATGGCCAAACTTAATACTTACATCCTTGTAGAAATACGCTCCGTCAAAAGCCTTGCACTTCTCTTCGCTGATGCAGTCCTTCGGAGCGACAAGCAAACGGTAGTGCTCCTTGTTCTCCGACTTCATAGCTCTGAGAGTTGCAAACTCCGCCTGTATCAGTCAGCTATGTGTCAACAACCAACCATATGGGATTATACTTACGAATCTTTGCTTCGTATTGGCCACATATAACTCAACCATCTCGTTGGTGACATTGATGTTCATCCACTCGCCTTTGAGAAACCATATCTTAACATAATCCTCCGGAGTAATATCCCCTTCCCAGCCCTCAGGTACCTTGCCATTGAAAACATGATCAAGCGTGTCGTGAATCGAGCCCATGACCGCTTTGAACATCTGCCCCCAGTTTTTATCAAGAGCTCTTTCGAGCTCTTCTGGTGTGATACCCTTGACAGAACCATCGGCTGCTGCAGCTTGGGCAAAGACTCCAGAGATGGCAGTCAGAGGGTTGACAAACTTTCCCAGTGCATTGCCAGGAGTCACATCTTGAATGCCGCCCGATATACCTGCCAGCGAGGTCAAGACGCCGACGAACATGTTGAGGATGAGAGAGTTCTCGTCCTCTTTGGGTGTGCCATAAGTGTCAACGATGTTCGGGATCTGGGTGGTCAGCGTCCCAACGCTCTCTTCGATCATGTTACTCCAGATCTGTTTCATAGCGTCGTGAAGGCCTGCCATCTGATAATGCAAATAGAATGCCGAAGGGGGGAAATATGATGGGCAATCCTTATCCTTCGGAAGTGGGCAGTTGTCTGATTCAACCTTCGCGCAGTTGTATTCAACCGTCGTAGAATTCTTCACCCTTATGAAGAATTTGTTGGCCCAGCCTTCGGCACCCTGTTGGTCTATGTAGTTGATGAACCACGTAGCAGCACCGCTCTGAAGCCATCGAGAGGTAAGCACATCAGGGTCAGTTACGGTAAAATCGAGGTCGCAAATAGCATCCTTGAGGTAACCCGGCCACATGGCATCAGGGTCGTCTTTGCTGACTCCTCCGCCCTCGCCATCGTCGTCGCCGTCGCCAACGGTCTGCTTCCCTTCATTCTGGAAGCAGTAACCAGCAGACAATTGACAGCCAGTGCGACAGTGAAGGGTAGACATGCCGCATTCACCATCGAAAGAGCAACAAGACCCAAGTGCAGAGCCAATACAGTTGGTATTGCCATGATCACGGCCACATTTACCGTCCTTGGATATTTCGCCCCAATCTCCTGAGCTTCCACCTTCCTTGGCAGTGCACTTCTCGTCACACTTGGAAGAAGCAGGCAAACTTCCGCCGGTGAACTGAACGACGTTGGGGTTAACGTTGTAAGTGCAGTCTGGACAGGCATCACCGCCGTAGACGCAACGGCCGCCTCCAGCTGTAGCAACAACTTTGCCGGATGAGTCAAGGACCTGGATACTCTGGGCTCCAGCACGGAGTCCGGTGTTACCATAGTTGAGACCGCCGTTGAGACCTGTGATGGTATCTACCTTGCCTCCGCTACTCACTTTGAGAGACCAGCCTGAAGCGCCCTGAGGCAAGACAATGGCGTAGGTTCCCAAGTCTTTAGCGGTGGCATAGTTCTCAGGCTTGCTCATGTATTGCTCGTCGATGCCCACAGCCTTGGCACTCGCGGTACATTTTGTATCTGAAAGAATACTCTTATACCAAAATGCACCAGTAACAGTCTCACCACCGTGAGGCTTCATAACACCGTCGCCCTTGAAGGCAGTGATGAACGATCCGATGAGGGGTAGCCAGCCTTTGTGCGGCAGGGTCATGTAGTGCGCCGGCGTGGGGGAGTCGTTCTGTTCCGGCCAGATATTGCCAATGTAATGAGACTCAGGACCGTCGTTCCATGTCATGATATTGACATAGTGGATGTCGCCTCTGTGTGCCAGAATGTTTTGCATGCGGGTTGGGAGGTTGACATCGCCAGCGCGATAAAGATTGGCACCGTAGGAATCCTTGTACTGCAAGGGGCTTAGAGGAATCATGTACTTCTTGTTGTTGGTCTTGCATCCCCTCATGAGCGGCAAATCGGGTCCGATATCTCCTGGATAGGCTCCGCCCTTACCCTTACGCAAAGGCCAAGCAGATTCCCAGGTAAAGAGACCATCGACGACTTGTCCCCAATGTTCCCACCAACCTTCATTCCACTCCCAATATCCTGGGATGCCATCCAGGTTGGGGATCAAAAAGACTTTCTCGGCAAATTGGTCTCTCCAATCCACCCAGGTCATGTTGTTGGTGCCTCCATCAGAGAAGGTTGTGACCATAGGGAAGCCGTTCGAGCCCTTTTCGTAAGCAGCGTGTCCAAAGAAGTCGACGAACAGAGACTTGTAGTCAGGCACACTCATGTTATCTGGCTTATCACCAGCGGCCCAAAGGTCCATGCTAATATGTAATCCGAAATCTTGACCGGCTGCAAAGTCGAACATGTCGTTCATCGTCGAGCGTACGAAGTCTGGGTTGGGCTTGCCTATGTTGAGCGAGAAGCCATCAATTCCGTAAGATTTGGCGTCTTTGATGTCTTGTTGACGGTGCTGAGCAGTTGAGTCACCGACCATGTAGTGGGCAAACACTTTTTTGTCTTCGGATGCAGGTGATGCGAGTGTTCCGAGAGGGTTCAACAAAAGTGCCCCAGCGGCCACTTTGGCATAGTGCCCGAGCCCTAGACGTTGGCTAGGCATCTTGACCGAGTGGTTTGAAGGTTTGAATATTTGAATGCTTCTTATTCTGACACATACTGCGCAGTAGTACTTGATTGTTTTTATACCATTGACATCGTTAGGTGCTTCGTCTCGGAATCAACCGAACGGCCCGCAGCATGTCAGTTCATGCAAGGGGTCCCTGCAGATCAGGGGATCATAGGGCGCAACAGGTCAGAACTTAAACCACCATCTATCGGTGTTCTCTATCTCAGTAGCCTCCAGGAGCCGACAATATCATGTGGTATCTCAAAGTCAAGGGAAGATCGAGGGAATCCCTGTTATGTTGCAGTCGCTTCCGGGGCTCGGGCCCGCTTCAATGAACGAAGGAATACTATCACTTTGAAGTCCGTAGGACGGCCCCGGCACTCCTACGGACTTGAAAGAGTTACTAGTTCTGATTGGTCCAGAAGTTGGAGGGACGGCCCCAGCACCCCGTCCTACGGACTTTAAAGAGATGGCATGAGGATCATGGTCGCTTATAATGAAAGAGTGGACGGTTTAGATGACTCGTGCCGGCATACCCATGCCAAGACAATGGCATCAACTGATTTATAAATCTTTCGTTTTAGCGACGATTCACAAAGTGGCAACACGTTATATCGTAGGAGTAAAGCGCCAACTAGCCACTTAACTTCGTTATTGAAATGCCCTGTGAACGTAAAATCCCAGTCAACATTGCCTCCGGCGAATTGACGAGACCGAAGGCCGTTCGCACTGCCTTTTCATAGTGGAGTGTTTATTTTGGCTGGAGCCCCGACCTTTGGTGATAAGAGTATGGCCACAAGGATTCATTTAGGCTGAATAAATGCCACCGAAAGTGACCGAAGGCATAGGGGACTGACCCTCATAGCATTGAGTCGTTGTTTTTGTGACCAATTCTTTATGTTTGTAGAGTTTTTCTTATCGTGATCATATATTTACTGGTATTATCAACAGCAGGTGGCACTACCCCGACCTTTGACAGGTGCTAGATACTCAACGGAACACTTAAGGGCTAAAGTGTGAATCCTGTCAAGCCATTTTCATTCATTTCTACGCACGTCGACCGGGACCCAGCGTACTGAATATTCGCCTGATCCATATATATCTATATGCATATAACTATATGCATATATAGATATCTTATCCCTTATCTCAAAGATATAGATTAAGGTCAGATATTTAAAAACAGAAAAAGCACAATAGTATGTGCTGAGTCTATATGGCCATAGCTCATGGATGTTGCTATAGGGTAGATTTAGTGAAGAATCATAATGGCTACACAACTCTGGGTCCCTGGACAGAAGATGAATGCATGAAGAAAAAATGATAAGAACATTGTAGGCATAGGTCTATGAATACACTTTGCAACGTATTAATGCTCGGGTCGACAATTTCCAGTTAACACCTTCAATTCTACATAAACTTAGCACGACACATGAAAAAAACACAGAAGGCCGAATCCAGTCTAAGTATCCAGTTGTTTTTAGCAGTCAGTATAAGCCCAGCAAAGGTAAGCTCTAAAAAGAATAAGCATGACGATAGAATGGGTTTACTGCCGAGAATTAATGAACTTGTTGTGCGGGCTGTGGAGTGTATTGAAGTTATCTATATCTGCTCAGAAGCAATCAAAAGGCTATGCCTATGGAATGGGGTAACTTATGGTTGCACATGAGGACACTGGAGCCGAATAACTGCTCAAATATGGTGTTTGGAAGGTCACCCGATCAATAGACGAGCGAAACCTCGTATTTGTACAACCTACACTTCCCAGCTACCAAATCGGCTCTCATACATGAAGCCATATTCGCGTCCAGGACTAAAAAGACAGAATAGAAGGGATATAATGTTATTCTGACTACGAGCCGACCAAGAGGTTAGATCTCCCTACAGAGCAAGCACAGCTACCCTTGCAGTATAACCCAGCGGCGGCGATGAGAATAACAGCTCTTCCATATTGGAATCTTGATTTTACTTTCTATTTTTAATATCTTCGCTATTTATTTTCCTCTTCACCCACGCTTACGTTACCAAGAAAAGGCTTAGTGCATGGACCTATGGAAAGCGCACAAAGAGTGCAACATAGGTAGTCATATAAACACCCTTCCTCTCCGAAAAGTTGAACGACACAAACGTATGCACAAGCGGCGTCTCAACTGTGTCATCAACAACATCCTTTCCACTAAGTTTTAATTAGTATCACACAGTTTGACGAGAGAATGATAACTCACTATGCATCAGAAACAATTTTGCCGTATGTGCCCTCGACACCCCACGCCCACCCCCGTTTTCGGAATACCTTCTCCAAAGCCTCTGTAATAGCTTTGTCGCTCTTGAAGTATTGGTTCAGTGGGACGTAGATCTTCACTTCGGGGATAGCATGGCCGGGCTTCAACTCCCAGCTGAAACAAGCTCCACTAGTATTAGGTTTCTTATCCAGAATATCCTTTGAGAACTGGTCATCAATTTGCCTCTCCCCGGGCTCATTGATCAGTAGATTCCACATGTCATGGAGGATATCGAGACCCTCAAGTGTCGTTTTATCATCTAGCTTGCCGCCGAGCGTAAAATGCTGCTGCACTGCCTCCCAAGTATTTGACTGAGGCTCAATATAGATTTTGACGCGTGCGCCCTCCTCTGGAGCGACACAGTCAATGCCAATGACTACTGTCAGTGGTGGATCATGGTACAGTTTCTTCTGGTAGTCTTCAATGACCTTCAGTGCTGGTCCGAAAGATGGGCCAAGCGGTTCGAGTCGTCGGATCAGGTCGAAGCCAGCTCTGTCAGAGTTCTGCTTCGAGGTCATCCACTTGATGACGGGGTAGAAGTAAGCCTTCATACTTATAGTGTCTTCCTTGAGATCAAAAGCGAGAAAGACTTTTGGTATACGAATGGTGTCCTTGGGCATCTGTTCCGCCAAGATCAGGGCATCTTTCTCTGACGGGAAGAACTCGTCGGCAAACTGGTTGAACCAGCGCAAGTCTGCCCCAACTGCTTCTGCAATCTTTGGTATGGGGTTCTCATTGACACCATCGGATCCTGGAAACACTGGCTCATAGCAGAAGCGCACGTACGACTTGCCGCTGTCGCTACAATTTAGACTGGTTTCGAAAGGCGAGCCATTGGGTGTAAGAAGAGATCTCGCGCGTGATTTATCAGGGGCGCGTCCCATACTTGGGATAATGTAGTCATCGAGGAAGTTCAAGTGAGACGCTTGCTGTTCTGGTGTATAGTTTCCAACAGATTTGAGCAGCGACGTCAGAACAGGCTTGGTGTGGTTTGTCCAGAAAGCGATGCCCTCTTCTTTGGCCTTTAAAGCTGAGGCTGCATTCCTGTGTACAGGCTTAGTACTGACTATGAAGCAATTTTGTACCGGTACTTATCAAGGCATACTTTTGATGGATATTCTCTTGGACCCCAATCTCATGTTGCGACATGACTGTCTCGACCTGAGCTGGCTGCGTGCTATGGAGTGTTTTTGGTGCTGACGCCATATTACCAAAATCTCGAAATTATAGCCAAAGGTTGACGGTGGTCTCTCGTGTAAAATTTGTCTGGTGGATGAGAATGAGTACTTGCCTCTTGAGTCTGTCAAGCCGAGACAGCCGTGGGGGTTAGTAGGTACACGACAGCGGGGCCACTCGACGATCCTTGCGAGTCGAACAGCAGGTTACAACTATCTAAAGTCTGACATAACCAGCCAATCGCCAAGCCTCTCTCTTTCCAACCATTCCAAGCGAGCTAACACAGCTTGGAAAGTCTACCAGATCGTGGCTTGGACTTAAAATAGCAGGCTACTTTCACTGGTGTACCTCAACCCTGATTCGCAAACTACCGCAATTGTCTTTACCATGCAACACTTCAACAAACGGTTCACCACCAGTGATGGTGATACTTATATGTACGACTACATTCCTGCAAAAGAAGACAAAACCACCTTTCTTTTTATCCATGGTTACCCTTCCTCCCGCCATGACTGGCGATATCAGATTGCCGACCTGTCCGAAGCTGGTTACGGGGTCATTGCTCCGGACTGTCTTGGCTACGGCGATTCCGACAAGCCTATTGATCTCAAGGCTTACCGCTTAAAGCGTCTAAGCGGGCACTTTGCCGAGCTCCTAGACCGCGAGAAGATTGACAAGGTTGTCGGTGTCTCGCATGATTGGGGCTCTATGGTCATGTCCCGTGTAGTCGTGTGGCATCCAGAGCGATTTCACAAGCTAGTGTTTATGTCGGCGGGGTATACAGCTCCAGGAGTCTTCTTTGACATTGACGGGCTGAACGTCTGGAGTCAATCAGAGCTGGGTTACATGCAATTGGGATACTGGTATTTCTTCAACTCGTATGACGCTGAGCAAGTCATTACAAAGAGCGTATGTATCTCCTGTATCAAGATGCTCGATATGATCTAGGTTACTGACAATATGCAGCTCGAATCATTTTTTCACTTGGCATATGCAGACGACCCCAAGCTTTGGATCAAAGGTCTTGCGGCAATTAATGGTACACGAGAATGGTTGACGTCAGGCCAAAAGGGGCCCCTTCCAACATGGCTTACAAAAGAAGACAAGGCCCGGTGGTTAGAGATCAACAGCCGGGAAAACACGATAGCTGCCTCACTCAACTACTACCGTTCCCTCATGCGTGGAACCCAAGCTCCGGATGAGGATCCATTAACGGACGAAGACCGGACACTCATGGTCCCTGTGCTTGGCATATGCGGCGGGGAAGACATGGTTACACGGGCTGACCAGATTGGGAGGGGGATCAGACCATATGCAAGCAAGGGGTACACAGAGATAGTGCTCGAAGGCGCAGGGCATTGGGTGATGCTAGAGAAGCGTACCGAGGTTAGCAAGGCACTTCTAGACTTTGTCCGTGCTGGATGAGAGAGATAGACGAGAGTTACATTGCTGTAGCAGGGTTACAAGCGGGAACTACAAAAGTACCTATCTACCTTGGAACTTGACCTCTAGATGATGTGATGTCCACTTTCGTGATCCTGTTCTGAGGGATTATTTTGCTGGTTAGGTAGACATATCACATACCGCTGGGCTATTCCAAGGTTCTTAAACTGCTGCCTTGTCATATCGCGGGGTTAGGATCAAGACCCTGTAAACTCAAAAGGCGTGTTTTGTCAATGCGGGGTTCGGTGGGGGTGGGGAATACCCCATGGAGTACGGAGGCAGACGCAGAAAGTTTTGTCCTGCTGCTAAAGGCACTAACGACTACTATCCCTGTCGGTACCGATAGATACAAGGTCTATAAGGCCTTCAGCTAGGTAATCGCTATGATATAGCGCAAAGTATCTATCACAGCGGGCTAGCAGTCTGCTAAGCTCTAGGGCTTATAGGGGCTCACAGGGGCTCACAGGGGCTTATAGTGTCAAAGAATATCTCTGAAGGTATCGAAGTAACTTAATTGCTTTTTATTGATTTAAACCCTGGTCTTCCTTATGTCATTAGGACAAAACTTTCTGCGCCTACCTCCGTAGGAACTTTTACATCCTGAATTACGACATAGGACGGTAGTGAGAGTGGTCCATGGACAGGATCTCTGTATTTGTAAGAGTTGTTCAATTCTAGCTATGCAGTCAGAATTGGAGGATCTTGCCGTCTTACTGACCCATTGAGCTAACTGTGTACCTTTGTGTAACCCGCCACTTATAGTAAACGGAGAGGGACTACGGATACTATACAGTTTTAAGTCAGGCGATGTCTATGGAGATGAAAGCAAATCTCGGTGACCTCGTTTCATAGATTCTCTATTGAAGGAAGCCTCAACACTCAGTGTCAATGATTAATATTGTAGATATATATACTACACGAGGAATCAAGCATGCCTCTTCTGCAATGTAATGAGGAACCGCCCACAAGGCTCATCGATCGTCACTTTACGAACATTCTCGGGTCTCTTCTCCAACCTCTCAAAGTCATAATCCAGAAGCAAATGCGTCAGCGTAAGCTTCAGCAAATTACTTGTAAAGAATCTACCAGGACAAGCGCCCCTTCCGAGCCCAAAGTTTAAAAAATTGGGGGAGATGTCCGTCATCTTGGGGTGCTCGGGATCAAGCATGGATCGACGAGGGTTGAAGCCACCAGGGTATGTCGTCTCATCCCGCTGATAGGCCTTGATTGGAGCAGCCAGAATGGCACCCTGCGGAACATGAATGCCGTTGGAGAAGGTGAAGCCACCTGTTTTTCCAACGGCTCGTTCAATGCCGGTTTCGCCAATTGGATTGTAGCGAATGCTTTCCCGGATGAGTGAGTCCATAAGCGGTAGTCTCTGAAAAAACTCATGTGAGAATGCGTCTCCTTTGGCCATTTCCGTGGTAATCTCGGCACGTAGATCATTGACCATCTCCTCAAAGTCGCCTTCGGGCAGTGAGATGAGGTCATACACTAAATTGGTCATGGTGACGAGGTTAGTGTACGACTGAACAAAGTTCAGAACCATCATTCTGGCGACGATCACCATTGGCTCGTATTCTGCTGACGCATTGGGGTCCTTTTTCGCAGCGAGGATGATTGCGCTAAGCATATCGTTCTGGCGAAATTAATGGCCCTTCCATAAAGTCGAGTTTGGGTACTCACTGGCAAATCTGGCTCAACATCCTTCTCATCAGCAGCGTCGATGATAGCCATTCGTTCCTTGATCACAGGCGTCGCGTGCTTGGCCGCAGTTTCGATACATCGCATCAACGGGCGACACATGTAAGGGAGTAAAAGCCTAGAGACATGTCAGCAGCCAAGTCGTCATGATCATCGAGATAGCGGCGTCCTGGGGGCTAGCTCACGGGCGAAGAAAAGGTGGGATAAATCGAGCGTATAGGGCTGACGCGAAAAATGTGGCAGCGTATTCCGCGGTGGCATCTCGATATTCCTTGTTATCGCACAGAGGACGACCTGAGATGATGCGGTTGGCAGATCGGCTGAGGATCTGGCTTGCCGTGTCCCACATGTTGATCTTGACGATTCCATGTGAATCGGCTTTTGATGCAACGTTGTCGTCGAGGGCAGCTGTCATCTCCTCATTAACCATGCCCATCTTATCAGAAAGCTTTTGGTAGAGTTCTCTGTGCACAACATTCCTGTAGACGGAGTGTATCACAATGTGAGCTCCCAGAGTTGTGTAGTCCGGTACCAGAGCTTGTAACGTGTATCTCTTGAGGGAAATGTCGTTGTCGGGTTGTTTAACGTATTCGTTGAGCAGCTGCTTCGGCACCATGAGCATGAAGCCTGTGCTGCAGTGTGGAATGGGAACGAGCTGGATGTTGCCATGGCTAGCTTCTAATATCTGCAATCATTAGTGCCTGGTCTCATGAGGTGGGATTTGGTAAATACCTTGCGGTGGGTTTCCTTGAAATATTCTGTAGACTTGAAAGCAACCTCATACGTCGCCTTTAAGAACGTGCCAACACCTCTCTTACCACCAGCCCAGTTGAACTTTTGGTAATCCCGTGAGAGGGCAGCCTGGAGAGCTGGCTGCATAAGATGAAGAATCCATGCTGCTATTGTCCCAATGACAGTGTATGCTATGATGCGAGGCAGAAATGCCTGGAGTCCAGTTGCGATATCAAGACCCATTGCGAATACCAGATAATGTCGAAGGGAATGGAAATGGGAGAATGTTGAGTGGAGGTTCGAGATCGTAGCAACCCCACGAAGCCGTGAAATAACCAGTCGTCGGTGTAAGACGCTTGGCTTATCAGGAACAAGATCCCCACGTCACGACTTATCCCCCGCCCCCACCACACGGATGTAACCGTTCCTTTGTGGGATTCAACCAAAGTCATGGCATGGCATTAGCCAATAACTCTCTGAGAAATGCTGCCGCCTAACGACGATCAGGTTCTTTGCTGTTTGTAATGTTCCTTTCAGGATGAGATCTTCTCTTCAGGGGGCTAGCAAAAATCTCTCGTCAAGCTTCCGAACTAGTGAGACTTGCTAACAGGGAACAGTTCATGTGACGCTATGGTGGGACTGTTAATGCCAAGGGCTTGCGAGTTTGGATAGAGTGGAGGCAGAACGTAGCTGGTTCTCTGGTGTAGACTACGGCACATCCACTGCAAATTGTCTAAGAAAAGGCCTTGTTTGAGTTCCAAGCTAACTAAAGTACTTCACTACTAGCGAGTGGCTCAGGCAAAGTGATAACGAGAATGTCATTGTCACAAATGGGCCATGTCAAAGAAAGTGGAGGCGATGGCGTAGGGGGACGTGAATTGCAGGAGTTGCATCCGCCGACAAAACTGGCTTTTTGCCCTTGATTCATACAGTTGAAGAATCTTGGCAAGCGGAGTTTGCCTCGCAAAGCGAAGGATCATTATTTGCTTTGCTGTTACATCCCGGCATCGGCTACATCTACAAGGTGATATGCGAGAGAAGCACTTGAGCCGGCTTTCATAAACTAAACTCGATGGACTGAACTGCTACCAAAGCATATGTCACTATACCCCAACCCATCACTGGTATTCTCGAGGTCCTCGAACTACATTTCATCGTTCTTGGTCTTCTGCTGATCTTCATCCGACTTTCACGATGTCAAGGACCAACACTTTCTATAGTCTGGGCTTGATGCCCGCTTTCATGGGATTGGGTCATCTAGCACCAGCTATAGGCGCCATAAAGACGGTCACAGGCTCCTACCAGTTTCCTGCCAAACTGCTTGGACTTATTGGCACAATTTCTGCTGTGGTTGATTGTAAGAGAGGCCTGAAAGGTATTTACCGCATCGTCGAAAGGACGTACTGATGAATATGCTTGTAGCTATGGATACATACAAAGATCTCCCACCGTCGAGTAGACCTTCGAATTGGATATGGAAGCCCTGGGTATACGGGCTATGGGCCATTGTACTTGCCTGTACCGCCACGCTCGACTTGGAAACAATCTACGACATCTATCGAGTACTGCCTCTTGGCTTGCTCTGGGGTATTCCCTGCATCCCTTTGTTCTCGGCGTCGAAAGGCTTCGTCCTCGGTAAGCCCAAGACATTGGTAAGTCTTGCTATCGTATCAATTGGAAGCTGCTGTTAATCTTTCATGTAGCTTTTCGAGGCCAAGTCACTGGTCGTAGCCTTCTGCATGGCAACTGTCACTGCTGATGCTAGCATGGCGTATTGCTGCCGACAAAATGGGATCCATTGCAGCGATTCAAGTCTACGAACAAGGAGCTTTTATCTCGCAGTCCTGTATCAATTCTTCCGCGAGACCGCGTGCGATGTGAGGGATATTTCGGAGGATACAAAAGAGGGACTACATACGCTACCTGTCAAACTTGGAAAGCACAACACTATGCTTCTCTTGACGGTGGTTGGTATGTTGGCGGATTCTATCCTGACCCGAGGCATCGATATCACGATGAGTGGTATTGTTGTACGATCTCCTCTGCTTGCTCGAGCATTTTTACGTGTTGGATTGACAATGGCGGCTTATTGGCAAGTGTTAAGGTATCCTCGGCAGAACAGCTGGGCTTGGGGATCTGTGTCACTTCTTGGTCTTGCTCCTGTATTGTTTGCGCAAGCTACTTTGCGTGATTGAACGGGCTCAAGAATTGGAGATATCAGTGGCTGATGGAAGGGGGGCGACAAGCGCACTCGACTACGGTGCTTTCCAATCAATTTCGATGGACAGAGCATCGCTGTGCTTCATTATGTTTTTAGCTTTCGCCCCCAGCGACTTCTATTCAGGTCTTGATTAGCGACAGCCTTTGCAAATTTAGCTGACCCTCACATTCAATCATGTCACAAGGATGAATGCTAATTATTTATAGCCCAATTACTTCATATGCTGTCATTATTGGTAAATCAAGCTTTATGTAGATCTTTTGGGGGCCTTGCCATTTTGGTGCATAGGTAATACTCATCGAAACTGCTCTAGATACTGCATCAAATCCGACCACATTTCTTCTGGTAGAGAATTCGAAAACCAGGTATTCCCCTCGTAGTCCTTGCCAACAACAACAAACACGCTTGATATAACCGATACAGTATTGTGAGAGGGGTCTGAAGCTTGGTAGTATACAGGATGCCCACGCTTTCCTCGCCGAGTCTCAGGTGGCGCTTTTTGTTCTATCGCTGCGCTAAGGTCCATCTTGTCAGAGAGCTTACCCTTCGTCCAGTTTGACATGAATTGGGCAGCCATGTTCATATCACCAAAGATGACTGGCATCTTGCTTGTCCGCATAGAGTCCACAGAAAGAGATGTTGCCGCTTTTAGTTGTTCCTCCGTAGTCTGAGTCTGTATAGCTTCACGCACCAGGAGGGCCAGTTTCCCCACAGGCATCTCCAGAACTTCTCTGGAGCGGCAGAAAAAGTAGATGTTGGTTGGTGAGTTTTGTATGTACGCCACATCTTGAGAGAAGACAGATTTTACCCGACTGCGAGGATCGACCGCCATGATGGTCGCCAATTCGCGGCTCGAGCCGTGGCCTTGATATTTGGCCAGTAGGCGGCAAGCGATAGCCGTCAGGACGTCTCCTTCAGTGATTAAGGGCCTATGCTCTGGACAGGCTTGTCCGTCGAGTTGGCCCCTTGCTTGCTCCATCAGCTTTTCCATGCTGGACCTGGGTATGCATAAGGTGCGTGACTGGATACTTGAGTATCGCCAAGACTCATATAAGCTCCTCAAACCCCAGTACTTGAAGCGCCATCCATCTAGAACCTTGTCAGCTAGGACATGTCGTTCTTTAGTTGGAGGATCCCACATCCCTTTTAAAACATCTTGTCGATAACCAGGCATGCTTGCCACAGCTTCTGGCTTTCCAGCAAGGACTAGACTCCATGCTTCAAAAATAGAGGCCAGTCCCATCAGGTCAGTTGAAACGTGAGAGTGTGTGACAGACACAAGGCTTCCGTCTGTGAATGTTTGCACATGTAGACAGAATTGTGGTTTGCCAGAATAGACAAAATCGTCGATGTTGCGAGGTGTGTCAGGGCTTAATCCGAGGGAGCAAAACTCCTTGGGACCTGGGTATGTAGCAATTTTTCCGGTAGGTTGAGGAAGCTTTGAGGCCAAGGGATGTTGCGACATGGGGAAATCATGGCGTTCTTTTGTGAAATACACAGCCGATCGCTGCTCTGAGGTTTCTTTTGGCACATGAATCTCTAGGCCCCCATCCGCCTATAGCTATTAGCAATCAGACACAAATTTACCGCTTGGTTTGTCAGCTTACTCGGTATCGAAATCTTCCACTCAATCTCCTCCATCCATCCATCTGAAACAGATCTGACAAAGCAGCATTCAATTTGTCAGGATTCAGGACGTCTTCAAACCTGAATGTCCACACTAGCACGATCCCACGCGCTGCCGCAGAATCATCAAATAATTGAACCGGAATAACATCATCCGTCTCAACAATTTCCGGGAGCTGCCGGTCTTCATTGCTGTTGAAGAATGGCAGATAGCTAAGTAACCCAGACATGCTGATCCGTCGTATACGTAGTGATGCACGAGCAGAAGACAAGAAATAGACAAGACAGGATGATGATTACAAGCTGGCCCTAACTTTGACAGCAGCCAATTCTTGAAGCAGGACTCTCACTGGTACCCTCTTATTCCAAAAGTGATGGGTGAGGATACGAAAGGATCAGAGACCTTGTCATGTCGACTGCGGGGTTGTTTATGGTGTCGCTCATCCTTGCAAGGCAGCAACATAAATCTCCAAGCTCTAGCTACGTAAGCAAAGTATTAACAGGGATAATCTTGCATCACACTATTGCTTCGGGATTCCTGATTTAGCATGGCTTACTTGAATAGCCCACGAGTTCTCTATGGTCACCACGATAGACAATGTAAGCTGAGTGATATAACCTAGCTAACCAGTCAATTTAATAACTCAATGCAGCCGGATTATAGAAAATTTATTGTCTTCATTGGGGAAAAAAGCAGAACAAGATACCCTGAGGTATACGTTTGCTCGCGCCCACTATGTTTAACCGACTCATTCTTCTCACGGCCCTGCTTGCTGTGCCGCTCGCCTACTTTCTCTTGGGTGAAACAACTACGCAGCATTCGCCGTACATTCAAGGTCACAACAAGACTGTCCTATTCTTGACCAACTGCGAGCCTGGTTTGTCGAATGTGCACCTGGCCACTGCATCTGCATTATTGGAGAAATACTCGGACATCAATGTTCACTACGCTTCCTTTCCGAGCATCAAGCGAAAGCTAGAAAGAATCTCATCGTTTGCACGAGCCAGGAATCCAGAGGCAGGCGACATACTCTTTCACGAGCTCAAAGGGTTGACTTTTGTTCAAGCAATTGCCAAGGAAGGAAGAAGCTTTATTTCTCCACCCGGGTGGAAAGGCATCGCCTCTCTTGCTGAGCATATACAGCTCTGGATTTCACCGTGGACCTTCGAGGATCATATGGACTTGGTACAAGAGATTGACACCATCATTGACAATGTAGATCCGGCGGTGGTTGTTCTGGATAGCTGGTTTCGACCAGCGATAGACGTCGCTCGCAAGAAGAACAGACAACATGCTTTTATCTCGCCGAACACTCTGGTCGACCACTTTTTGGGCATCCAACCTCTTTGGACCAGATTCTGGAAATTTCCTGCGTAAGACATTTGTCCTTATTTGTTGGTCATGGTTTACTTACACTTTCAGTCCTTCATCAGGCTTCACCTTTCCTGTGCCACTGCGTAATATTCCGGAAAACATTTACATGAACTTTCGCCACATCTATAGCGCTATGTTTACACCAGACTTGATCGCAAAGAATGCTCTTCTCAAAATGAAGGGCTTAAGCGAGCCCACCAATCTCTTCGGAATACATCGACCAGATGCCCCTTGGATCACTCAGAACACGGAGGGTGCGATGATTCAGATAGACCTTCTTCCACCAAATGTCACATGCGCCGGTCCCATTGTCCTGTCGGGGGCTCCGGCTGCTCAACAAGATCCTGAGCTTGCAGCATGGCTTAAAGGATCGCCAACTGTCTTGATCAACCTCGGAAGCAATATGGCTGTAAGTAGTAGTTCTTTGCAAAGGAAAAACATGACCTAATGGTTACCAGTACGACGAGGCTCGGACTACCGTAATGTCGGTTGCGATAGCCGAATTGCTGTCCAAGACCGACGTTCAAGTTTTATGGAAGTTTAATAAGCTGGGCGATTTCTCAGACAATCCTTTGGCGCCCTTGAAGCCATATCTCGACAACGAGAGAGTCAAGATGTCAGACTGGCTGATAGCTGATCCATCATCTTTGCTCGAGACTGGGAATATCGTAGTTTCAGTGCATCATGGTGGATCGAACTGTTTCCATGAGACTATCTCGTAAGCTGTCTATAGAATCGCCACCAGGTGTGTTATTTGCTAACAGCCGGACAGCGCCGGTCTACCACAACTCATCCTACCACTTTGGGCTGATTTATACAATTACGCAGCTCTAGCTGAGACAGCTGGTGTAGGTATCTGGGGATGCAAGGCAACAACTCCCGATTGGACGAGTGAATGTTTGTCCGCTGCTTTGCTACAAGTCGTCGATGGAGGCCAAGTTAGCGTTTCTCTGACTAAACGCGCGAGGCAACTGGGTGATAAAGTAAGAGCAGGCGAGAAGGGGCGCGATGTTGCAGCCCGTGAAATTGTTAAGCTAGCATACTTGAATTAGATTCAACGGCATCAGCAGTCTTTGGGGTCAAAAGTTAATCATTTTTGATGATTGAGCTTTGCTTAAGTGCGAAAACTGTTACCAAAGCTAGTGACATGTTTCCACGTTCGCATGTTCCGGACAAGAGTTCGTGGCGTAAGTATCGATCATGTATTGCCAGATTATCATATAATCCGACAATGCAGTCCTTCTTCGTAAACAATTTGTACCTCACAAACGTCGGCTTACAGCATCTAGTCGTGCGATAATAATGTTAGAGTTTCAGGCCATGGCTATCTTACTTGCCCTAGAGCCGACAGGGGCCACTTCGGCATTCCATCGCGAGACGATATATGCCGATAGCGAAGCCATTACGAGGTAAAAGTTGCAATAGCTATCTATGTAGACATCGATGTCGTGTCAGGTGTAGTTACTCACAGCATAATATGAGCGATAACCTCAAGCAAGTTAATCATGATGAAAAAGCCTTGACCAAGAGGTTCTTCATGGAAAAACACTTGGTTCGGATTAACTACCCTCAGTCACTGAAGCACGGCGTATTACTCATGCAAAAACTCTATATCACTTCACCAACTTCTATACACATATAATCAACTCCAATTATGGTCAAGTATCAATCGACTTGCATCAGAATTCGTTCATTGTCGTTTCCAATAACATGACCCGCGATTTGTTCAACGCGTTCTCGAGGCCGGGTTTCCCCTGATTTGGTTTGCTTGTTTAATCCCTCTGTGGCTACGGTTGTATATGTAGATCTACTTTGATCTTGCGCATTTACGGCTCAAGTCACGGTTGCAACTGGTGGTAGTGGCCTTCAATGCAAACGGGAAGAAATAACACGTTATCTCCCCGTGGATGGCGAATAAGTGGGCTGCTTAATCTTAGCCTGAAGGTTAAGTCCGGACGATGGCTGGAAACGCGGAACTTAATACCGTCAAAAAGCGGGAAATGTCTGTCCTCTGCGCCCAAATGCGGAGCCCAGGGACTAAACTGCTGAATGTCTAGTCTACTTATGGAATCCTTGCGCAAAAACCTGAGCGTGATCCTATGGTCAAGGTTGAGACAATAATTAGAGTCCTGCAACGTCAACTGCTTCATCGCAAATAACCAGCCCATCGAGCAATAATGTCGAATGACTATGAATTTCAGGGCTGGCTAGGCCACTCGCCTGACGCCATCAACGGCAAGATGAAGTGGGGATCCTTTGAGCCCAAGAAGTGGCAGGAAAACGACGTTGATATCAAGATCACTCATTGCAGCATTTGCGGTTCGGACTGCCATATGCTACGCTCTGGATGGGGTCAAACACCTTATCGTTAGCTTCATTATTCTTGAATAATTGTACTTGCACGTACTAACTTTTATAGCCTGCTGCGTTGGCCATGAAATTGTAGGCAAAGTCGTTCGTGTTGGAGACAACGTGAAACATCTCAAGGTCGGCGACCGGGCGGGCGTCGGTACGCAAGCATGGAGCTGTTTTCGACCTGATTGCCCCGATTGCGCCGCTGATCGACCTAACTACTGTCCCAAGAACGTCAATACCTATGGTGATACATACCCAGATGGCATAGGCAAATCATACGGGGGATTCGCCGACTACAACCGCAGTGACTCACGCTTTGTCTTCAAGATCCCCGAGAAGCTACCGTCCGAGTATGCTGCGCCTCTTCTATGTGCCGGTATAACTGTCTACTCGCCATTGCGAAAGAAAGGCTGTGGGCCTGGCAAGACTGTGGGTGTGGTAGGTGTCGGTGGGCTGGGCCACTTCGCAGTTCTATTTGCGAAAGCACTAAATGCAGACAAAGTCGTTGGGATCTCACGCAAGGAAGCTAAGAGGAGCGATGTTTTGGCGTTTGGTGCCGATGATTATATTGCGACTGATGATGGAGACCAGGATTGGGCCACCAAGCATGCCAGGTCTATCGATCTCATTATTTGTACAGTCTCAAGCGCCGACATGCCCCTCGGCGACTACCTAAAACTTCTTCGCTACGACGGTGACTTTGTTCAAGTTGGGTACGTATCACCACATATCCATTTCCTCCCAGTCAAACTAAAACGTATAGTGCACCCGACGAAGGGGACTTGCCCAAGATTAATGCTTTCACGTTGATTAACGGCGGCTTCAACTTGAGTGGCAGCGCTATCGGTTCCCCTAGAGAGATTGAAGAAATGCTTCAGCTAGCTGTTGAGCTAGATCTCAAGCCTTGGATTGAATTGAGGCCTCTGCTGGATGCAAATCAAGCCATCATAGATATGGACAAAGGCAAAGCGCGATATCGCTATGTACTAGTCAATGAGAAGCACATAGATCCCTAGTACGCCTAAGGATAAAGATATGCCTCCGACAGAATATACAATGTCTAAAAGATGTTTCCCTTTGACTGACCCTCCTCATGCTGGCGCTTCCTGAGATCGACATTCTTCCACGCAAAGATACAAACCAGCATCAAAGGTACCAGACAAGTTCCAACGATAACCATCTTATGCTGTGCATCCTGGAAAGCAGTGACGACAGCATCTCGGATTGGACTTCCAATAGGATATGATAGCTGCTCTCTGATGTCTCCATATAGCGTGCTTGTGAGGTTCTTGCTGTCTTCCGGTAGAGCTTCATATAATCTTTCAGGCACAATGTTGGTCCAAAGAGAACCTGCAACTGTGAACCCAATAGATACACCAATTGAGCCGAAAAGTCCGCTCATCGCGAGAGCGATAGCGACCTCCTGGTGTCGGACTGAGGACATGAGTGCAAGCTGCGATGTCAGCCCCCAGATTCCCACAGCCATACCGGTGGAAATCTGGCACATGACGAGGTAACCGACGTTGGTACCAGGGCGACGGAAGTGGACCAAGAGAGCACTTCCCAGAGCAGCAAAGGGGATTCCGGCCATGGATATCCACTTGAACTCGTTGGTATACCGGATCAGCCTGGTTTGGACGATTAGCCTTCCGTAGCTCATTTTTTGCGTTGTATAATACTTACAAGCCAACGAAGGGCCCCACGAATGAAGAGAACACGTTAAAGGTTCCCGAGATGTATCCAGCGTTACTGACAGTCTGGTTGTGTACGACTTGCAGGTAAGTAGTGTAGTATGCTTCCCAAACACTGCCATTTGGTTAGCAATTTGTTGCCAGTCCAAAACACGCAAAGAGTGATACTTACAATACAGACATGAACATCAGCCCATTCAATAGACACGATGTCCAGACAGTTCGTTTTTTGAGAAACTCCCATGGGAAAAAGGGTGTTTTTGCAAAAGACTTTTCCCAATAGACCGAGAGAGCGAGACAAAATACACCAAGAATAATCATGGCGATTATGTAGCCTGAGGACCACCCTTGGGGAGCTGACCTTGCGATACTGAACGGCAGGAGTAACAGAGACCATCCGACGGTGACAAGCAAAAGACCGGCAACGTCAAATTGCCAGAAGTAATAGACTATCGATTCCCAAATTGTCCGGTTCACTGCCTTCTCATTAATAACTCCAAGGCTTTTAGCTTTGCGTTGATGGAGGAAGAAGACAATAAGGATCGGCACTGAGAAAGCGACCAAAAGGATGGCGAAGGCGCCAAATGCCCAACGAAAGTTGACTTTGTTCAAGAACAACTCAGCAATCTTGGGTCCTGCAAAGGTACTTACGATCGACGGAGTCGTGTTGATACCAAACATAATCATGCGGTTCTGTAACGTCGTCATGTCCGCAAGCACAACCGTGATGATATACGTGATGCCAATATGTCCGACCCAGTATAGAGTATGAGCAGCCGCATACATTTCCACACTGTTGCACGTGGCTGTCATGGCCAGTCCAACGATACAGAGTACGACCATTGTTGCGAAACCTTCTCCGCGACCCCATATATCAATCATTTTGGCGATTGTGAGCTGACAAACACCACCGATGATGGACGAGACGACGCTGGTTGTTGCAAGAAGGCTGTGCTGTGCGAATGCCGATGTTATGTACGGAGAGAGGGTCGATTGAACGTGTTGAAGGATCGCGTCAACAATGCTGACTATGTAAAGCCTGGTTGAGGTTTTTATTAGTTTCCTGCGTATTGAATAATGACCTGTAGACTCACAGGACGAAAACGGTCCTGAGCATCTTGGTGCTCCAGACTGTGGCAATAGCCTCGACCTGTTGAACTCCAGCTTGCACGGGAGCAGAGCCGTTGTTTTCTGACTGGAAGTGGTCTTTTTCGACGTTGGCATCAATGCCAGCCTCGTCAACATTGGGGGCATCTTTGGGTGTTGGCATTGTTGCAATTATGAATTGGGTTGAAAGTGATTGCTACGAGCTGAGAGAGATCTGATAAGAATTAAAGAGGCTATTTATACATCTCATTGTTATCAATCAGTGGGTACTTGATAAAAGTAGCTCATCCCACGACATGCAAAGTGTGTATGACTGATAGAAATGAGATATTAAGGTTAACGCTCAGACTTATTCTATCATACTAAGCTTTATCAGGTATGCTGGCCGGTAGAACCTTCATATAGTTACATAATAGCTCAAATTGAATGAGTTGATGGCGAGTATCAGGGGGCAGTAAGACTCGGGGAGATCGGACTTTGGTTGCTGCGAAGGCAGTCATGTGATCGATGACAATAGACAGAAGCCTGCTTACCAGTAAGTCAGACTCCATATGGTGAATCGGTTCTTTGGTTTGGCTTTTATTCTATTTTTCTCGGTATTATTTATTATTGCTTTTCGAACTCCTTGTTTACGGATCGAAGAACATGTTCGTCCGAGGTATTTTAGCTGCTCCGGAGCAGGTAGCACCAACTTAATTCTCAATCCGTCTTGGCGGTACTAAGCCCGGCGCGAGTCTTCTTAAATCCCCGCCCTCCCGACCCATGATTCAACGAAAACTTTTTTCCCCGCTATCTCCGACTACTCTTCAGCCATGGCTCGAGACGGAAGCCCTCCCAACAAGCGTCGGCGCAATCGAGTCCCTGTATCTTGTGGCAGTTGTCGAGCGCTGAAGACAAAATGTGACGGTGTCAGACCCATTTGCTCGACTTGCGCCCAGAACGGGCGGGAGTGCGTCTTTGTACAACAGGGTACATCAGGCGGTGGCGGGACCCCCAACACTGTCAATGTCAGCCAAGACTACCTCCGTGGGCTGGAAAGTCGCTTAGAAATACTTGAGCAGGCTGCTTCTATGCCTGGCCCTTCGAGGACATCAAGGGGTCCAGAAGTTCTCAATCAGAGACAAACCAGGCCAGTCGCGTTTCCAGCCGAAGCCGTGCAGTCCGTGGAAACGCCCTCATCGGTAGTTGTTGATGCCAACCTATCCATTGGAGGGACTTCATTCACACAGCTACTCTTGAACACCCTTCATGGTCCCGGCACCGTGGAAGCACAACCCATGGAGACGGACTCGGAATGTCGAGCTCGACCACTTCATTTCACATCAGATGAATTATATGCAACGCCCACTAACGCTGAAGAGATTTTGGACCGCTACTTCGCCACTCGACACCCGCTGACACCCCTGTTCCATGGCCCTAGCACCCGGTCGGTCTTCGGTGAGGCTTTGCAATGTCCGGCAGAGGAGAGACGTAGCCAACCGCTGACGTTTGCTCTCATCAACATGATCTTTGCTCTTTGCACCTCTCATTGGGTAGTAGATGATGAAGCAAATCCTCGCACTGCACGGAGACATTACGAGATAGCTATGGCTTTATTGCAACCGAGTCTTCTCCGCGACTGGCGCCTAGAGCATGTACAAGCCCTGCTACTGGCTACAAGATATCTCCAAACTACAAGCTGTGGGGATGAGTGCTGGAACGTACTTGGTCTCGCTGTCAGGATAGCCTATGGTCTTCGCCTACACAAAGACCCCCCAGAGACCGATGCGCCGCCCTTGCGAGAAACAAAGCGAAGGGTCTGGTATGCTGCCTACATCCTTGACATGCACTGGAGCATGATTTACCAACGTCCCTCTGCTACTCGGAGCGCCGATTTCTCCGTTTCTATGCCTGAGGATCTCGATGACGAGTGCATACGAGACGATGGGGTTCTATACCCAATGCCCAAGCGGCCCTCAATTATGTCGTTCTGTATTGAGATGATCAAGCTGTGCCGAGTGATCGAAAAAGTTTTGGTACGACTTTCAGATGACTTGGAGATGACACGAGATACTGCAGAACGCGTTATGGCTCTCGATGATGAGTATCAGAAATGGCATCATAATATCCCATCACATCTTGTCCTTGACTACCACAATCCAAAGGAGCCACAATGGATTTTGGCCCTGCGAGGTAATATGGTGAGGATCTTGATACACCGCCTGTCTATAGGTGACGCCGTGCGGTCGCGAAGAGGACATCTCAGTTATGTTTCGCTGGCCAGCCAGACATTACAATTGAGCCAGAAATTTTGTCTTGATGCAGCCATGGAATCTGTCGACATTGTTGCACTAAGGTACGAGCAAACAAAACAATCGATAGGGCTCAACTGGTTCAATATCTACTATTGTAAGTTTATTGTCTTGCTATTCAAACCCTGCGCTTGTAAACTTGGCTGACTTTATGTAGTGTTTAATGCTGTGACCGTTCTCGTATCTCATGTTGTTCATAATCAGGCTAGCCCCGAGCTGACCAAAGCCGAAAAAGCCCTGGGCATGATCAAAGAAATGTCGACCAATCATTCCTTCGCCAAACGGGCCTTTGCCTTCTTACAAGGGCTCTTACAGTGCATGCAGCAGTCGATGGGAAATTTGCATCCAAGGGGAGGCTTTGCTGCACTCACAGACAATTTGCCTCTCTCTTCGGTAACAGAGCCATTACCCACACAATCACTTCTAGAGCCAGAAGTGTTTCCAGGCTTGCGTGACTTTTTTGGATACACGAGGGATATAGCCCACGATTTGCAAGTTCAGCTGGAGAGCATCGAACCTGGCAACTTTGCCGAGTCGTCGTGGACATTAGACGATTTTATACAGTGAAGGGATAATTCGACGTATATAACATAATCCGCTTTAATGAGATCTAAAACTGCCGAGTTGGGTGGTTCCATGGACCACATTGTCTACATGGCGGAAGATGCTGTCGAAACCTTGACTAAGGCGCTTGCGGTTGACCTCGCCCTAGTCAGAGTCAACAACATCTCTCCCGGGGCCATGCAAACCCCAATGCTAGAAAAGCTCGCTAAGGAAGCCATAGCTAGTTTTGCTCAAAAAGCAACTTATTAAGGAGGTGAGAAAGGTTCGGGAGACAGCAGGAGCGTATCTTTTTAGCATACGTTGCTCCTTTGCGATGGGTCAGCAATATATTGTTCATATTAGGTGTCTGGTGGAATAGGTTAGCCAATTTCTTCCATGACGTCTCAGTAGAACGAATTTTAATGCCTTGAATATTTCTTTATTTCTATAAATACTCTGTTTGTTTCAATATACTAGTTTCCCTCCCATATAATAATAGGCTTAACAGCCTTCCCTACCTTCATATCATCAAACGCTTTATTAACATCCTCGGCCTACCAGTGCGATTAGTATGATATCTGACTTCCCGATCCATCCACTCACCCTGTAAAAGCTAACAAGCCTATCAATAGGAAACAGTCCCTTTCTATACCACTGAATCATCTGCGGAACATACTTTTTCACATATTGAGTTAGCAAGTGATTTGGGCTCTGGCGTCGTTCGTAACTCACAACGGATGGTATTGCGTCTCCTTGTACACTACCAAGTAGAGTCTTTCCCGTCTTAGATTATCAGTCATATTAGTGGTCTTGCAGTAATATACAGGTAAATAACATACCATCTTGAATTTCGTAATATCAACCTCAGCAGATGCCCCCGACATCCCCAGCAAAACCATTTTCCCCAGAACGCTAGTCATGTCGAGCGCCTGCTGGATGACGGGGAGCACTCCAGTAGTATCAATAGTGATCGAAGAACCTGCTCCATTGGTCGCTGCTCGAACAGCTTCTGGAAAACCCTCGGGACACTTCTCGTTGTTTATGGCAACAGTCGCTCCTAGTTCTTTTGCAAGTCGCAGCTTCTCCTCGACACGATCGATAGCAATGATCTGCTTACAGCCAATAATCTTGGCAGCCTATGCCGCGCACGTAGCAGTCAGCGTACATACATAGAAGCCTTCTAGGCACAACTTACCATGATGGCCGCGAGACCAACTCCTCCGAGTCCTATAATAGCAACCGAATCGCTGGGCTTGGCCTGTGCAAGGATCGAGACCGTTGCAGCACCTGTTTGGAAGCCGCAACCTAGAGGCGAAAAAAGCTTGAGCTCGTCCCTATCCTTAACAATACCGTTCATGTTGACGATGCAGTTCTCTTTGACGACAGCGAGGTTTCCAAGGCTGGACTGGCTGAAGAAGCCGCCAGCTACGGAGTCTCCATCACCCCCTACCGCTCCCGTGTGTCTCGTGTAAGCTGGCCCACAATCTTTGAAACATAATGCGAATCCTGAAAGACAATATGCAGGGTGCCCGCTCTGACAGCTGGCACAACATCCACAGAAAGCAAATGAGAGCAGAACCGGATCTCCTTCCCGCAACGGGGCTGTAAGAGGATCGGCATTGGCGCCGACTTTAGCCCCAATCTTTCTGATATATCCGGAGCCTAACAACGATGTCTTTCATTAGATCATTGGCCATATCGGTGGATTGTGCCAGCCAAGTTCGTCCAACGGCAAAGGGTTCACTCACCTTCGTGACCCAGCACCCTGGGAAATACGCCGTTAGGTCGTGCAACTATTGCAAAATCTGTATGACACAGACCAGTGGCCACCACTTCGATCAAGCATTCATCGTCCCGAAGTTCACGGAGTGATAGATTCTCGAGAACGAAATTAGGTTGGCCGTCTGACCTCGGAGCTGACGTAACAACTGCACGACAAGGGTATGACATATTGAGAGCGCTGGCGAGGAGAGCTTATGATTAACCAAAGGTTCTTTGCAGTAAGTTGGCGTTTATCTATGTTCAAAAGGCAGGCCTAGCATCGCCTGTACGTGCCGTTCAGGCTCGGATCAAGTCGTTCGTGTTCGGCTTTTTGTGGCGTCCGTTCCGAGCCCACACTATTGAGTTCTTCAGTCCGGGGAGATAAGGGCTGGAGCCGGAAAATTTCCGAGGCTCCAAGGATTCCTACACTATTGCGGCTTTGGCGCCGGAGTTTAGATAATTAATGGGTCGGCAGAGCCACTCGAAGATGATAATAAATTGCCGTACACGATCAATGCCGTTCAAAGCTAAATGTGCTTGAACCGTACTATTCAGAAAGACAATGGCTGCTCAAATATCAAACAACTACGAGACACGTCTCTTCGTTAATGGCGAGGTGAGAACACAAGTTATCAATCAATAAACGCAGGAGCAAAACTAACCTGTTTGCCAGTTCTCCGCCGCCTCAGATGGAGGGAGTTTCCCGTTGAATTCGCCGCTCACACGTGAGACGGTCGCTTCGGGTAAGTTCTGTCTCATTAATTATCGTTCCTGATCTCAGCATCTTAAGACATGAATCAGAAGCTTATCCATTATGTCGTCAGTATCCGAGGCCACGGTAGAAGATACAAACCGTGCTGTTGCAGCAGCAAAAGCGGCCTCGCCAGCATGGGCTGGTTTATCGGTTCACGAAAGAGGAGCCTATATGAACAAACTAGCCAATTTGATCGCGGAATCCGATGAGGAACTCGCCAAGCTAGAAGCTATCTCCATGGGGCGGCCCATCTCTGGGTACTGGGATGCGAAAGCCGCGGTGAAAAAGCTTCAGTATTTCGCCACGGCTGGCTGGAACGGCCAGGGCCGCACTAGTCTCAACACTCCAGGGTTCGTCAACTTGACTCTCAGGCAGCCGTTTGGGGTGGTCGCTGCTATTATCCCCTGGAATGTCCCCGTGTACGTTTTCATCAACAAGATCGCGCCCGCGATCGCGGCTGGCAACACAGTGGTCCTCAAGAGCAGTGAAAAGGCCCCTCTTACAGTGAGTTACCTGATATGCAGTATCTTGATATCTGGAACAATGCTAATCTTGCGAAGTCGGCAAAGCTTGCAAGGCTCATCCAGGAAGCTGGATTTCCACCTGGTGTCATCAATGTCCTTTCAGGCCATGGCCATATTTCTGGTGCTACGCTTGCTTCACATATGGATGTCAGACTGATCACATTCACCGGCTCGGGACGAACCGGGCGTCTAATCCGTGAAGCGGCAGCAAAATCCAATATGAAGAACGTTGTCCTTGAGCTGGGAGGAAAGACCCCGGCCGTGATATTCGACGACGCGGATTTGGAGCGCGCAGCGAAGGAAACCTTCCACAGCATCCAGTGGAATAGTGGGCAGGCGTGCATGGCTAACTCTCGTGTGTACGTTCATGCTTCAGTAGCGGATCGCTTCATGGAACTTTTTAAAGAATGTTCTAAAGCCGTCAAGCTGGGCGACCCTCTGGACCCAGAAGTCAATCACGGGCCGCAAGCGGACATTGTACAGTATGACAATGTTAAGAAGTATTTTGAGATGGGCAATCAGGATGGCAAACTTGTTGTTGGAGGCGTGCCCGAGGATACGGCAGGCTACTTCATTCAGCCGACCATCTTCGTCGAAACCCCCGAGAGTGCGCAGATTATGAAAGATGAGGTCTTCGGGCCTATTGTCAACGTCAACATCTTTACGGAGGAAGACGAGGTAATCCGGATGGCAAACGACACTGAGTTTGGGCTGTATTCCGCTATATACACTCGGGATATTGACCGGGCTATGCGCTTCGCCAAAGCCTCAGAAGCTGGTACAGTGGCAATCAATTGCACCAGCCCTACAGGTGTGTTTGACCTTCCCTTTGGAGGTTACAAGTCGAGTGGTATCGCACGAGAGGGAATCCATGACAGCCTCGAAAACTATCTGGAGACCAAGACTGTTATCATAAGAACGGGATAGTGGGTTTCAGCTTATGGACAATGGAACCGAAACGAGGAACGCTTGTAGTACTGGTTTTGATAGGTGATAATCTATTCTTTGTCCCATAGACTTGATTTACTTGAAAGCAAGACCTGTACCAAGAGAAAGCGGTTGTATCCAAACAATTCATCCCAAGGCTGGCTGGTACATAGCATGATAATGCAGACACTACTTATGATACTTTCGGCCTTTTTTCAGAATAAGGTCCTACCTTCAACTATTATAAAGAACACTGTTGATAATGCAGATACGGTGCTGAAGGTTGCTTCGTAGCAATAGGTAGTCGAAACTGGCTTTAAGACTCTAGCATAAAGTCAGTACCTGTATACTGCCCATAGAGGGCAGAAAGCGTTTCTTCCGGCGTTCCGACCACAGCACTTACTCACGGAAGTGCATATCGAGTTCCGAGCAGGGCGCGCGGAGCTTACGGCGTTTAGATAGTTAGTGGGACGGGTAATAGAATCGGGACTGTTTTCTCCGCGAATGCTTCGTTCATCCACCCACCAGGCTAGTAGCGCATGCGAAAGAGTGAAAGAGTTAAAAAGTAAAAAAGTATATTTCAATCACTTTTCGTGGCCTTTCACAGAGTTCCAACCTCGCAAGACTATCACACCTCTAAAACCGATTCTAAACGTCACACTCAACAATGACAAACACTGGTACTATGGATCTAGAAGGCTTCAGGCAAGCGGCTCGTTCCTCGATCGATGAGAGTACGTTCGACAACCGTTGTTTATCCGTACCACCTTGATACTAACAGATTCACCCTTCACTAGTCGTAGAATACTATGGAAACATTACTGATCGTCGGGTTGTTTCGAGTGTCAAGCCTGGCTATCTTCGGGAATTGATCCCTTCTAAGCCCCCGATCGAAGGTGAACAATGGAATGATATTCAAAAAGACATAGAAGCCAAGATCATGCCCGGAATTACGCACTGGCAGTCGCCCAACTTTATGGCTTTCTTCCCGTGCTCGTCTAGTTTCCCTGGCATGCTAGGAGAACTCTACTCGAGTGCGTTTAACGGCTCTGCTTTCAATTGGATCTGCTCCCCTGCTGTCACCGAGCTCGAGACGATTGTCACAGACTGGCTTGCCGAGATGTTCAACCTACCTGAGACTTACCGATCCTCAGGCAGTACCCTCGGCGGTGGTGTCATTCACGGCACAGCATCCGAGGCTATTCTGACCGTCATGGTCGCAGCCCGCGACAAGTACCTGCGAGAAATGACTGAGGGCGTTCCGGCTGACCAGCTTGATGATGCTATGGCCGAAGCGCGCAACAAGTTGGTTGCTTTCGGTAGCGCAACGACGCATTCCAGTACCAAGAAAGCTGCCCAAGTTTCTGGCGTTCGGTTCATGGCAATCCCCGTCTCGGCCGAGAACAACTTTGCTCTGACCGGTGCTGATGTGAAGGCCGCCGTCATGAAGGCCCGCGCCAAGGGCCTCACGCCATTCTATCTGACCGCGACTCTCGGCACGACAGACTGCTGCGCCTACGACGATTTCGAATCTATTGCTGATGTTTTGCAAGAGGTCGCCCCACCCGGCAAGGGAGAAGTCTGGGTCCATGTCGATGCCGCCTATGCTGGCGCTGCCCTTGTTTGTCCCGAGTATCACCATTTCACCGCCCACTTTCACCGATTCCACAGCTTCAACATGAATCTACACAAGTGGTTGCTGACAAATTTCGACTGTTCTGTCACCTTTGTCCAGAAACGAAAGTATTATATTGATGCTTTCAGCATGACACCTCCATATCTGAGAAACAATTACTCCGAAAGTGGCCTGGTGACGGACTATCGCGACTGGCAGATCCCTTTAGGCCGCAGATTCCGAAGCCTAAAGGTCTGGTTCGTGATTCGGACATTTGGCGTCAAGGGACTACAAGAACATATCAGGAAGGGAATTCGTCACGGTGATCTCTTCACGCAGTTGGTCCAAGATCGGTCAGATTTGTTTGAGATTGTTGCCGTACCACGATTCTCTCTAATCGTCCTCAGACTGACTGGACACGCTTCGGCCAGCTCAAATGACAAGAATGCATTGACGGAGAAGGTATACACCGCCATAAATGAAGAAGGCAAGATCTACCTTACTAGCACTGTTCTCGACGGCGGCATCTACGCCATTAGGTTTTGTTTGAGCACGCCATTCGTTGAGGAGGTCCATGTGAGAGACGCGTTCAAGGTATTGGTCGAAACAACAGAGAGGATTTTGCACACATGAAAGGGAGATGATATTAGATAGAAACAGATATCAGGAATGTAGGCAATGCTTTCTAAAAAAAAAAAGTTGTCGTTTGCAAAATGCCGATGTCTCATCTAACGAGTGGCAGGCTGCAGCAAAGGAGGTACCATGCGGCAAACATTTGTATCACTCTTGCCAACGCCCAGTCTCTTAAATACCTCAATCTTTGATACGGATATATTGTGAGTGTGTTCGAAGAAGATTACGTCTATCATTGCCATCTAATCAAACTCTCATGCGTACTGTGAGGGCTCAAATTCTACTACCATCAAATTTCCTGCTTAGCAAACCTTTCCGCCCTTGGCCTATCTTTGAAACCCTTCTGTCTAGCCAATCTTTGCAGCTTCTTGTACTTGACTTCCGGTATTTCGAGAGTTGTCTCACTGGTGAATGGCAACCAGTATTTAGTGAAGTTGTCATAGCGACTGTACGGCTTTCAGTATCAATGTTTATATCACGAGGAAGGTAATAAGGTCGATAGTGAACTGCAGCTAATTAGTGGGAGAGTAGCAGCAGCCATAGAACGATGAGCCCATTCACATGACTATGGTGGATGATTAATAAAGGGTTGGAAGGAAATTTTACTTGGTATGATAGAGACAGTAATTTTGAAAGAGAACTATATAAGTCACTCCCGGTGGTGGCAGGCTCTCCCCTACAGCCTAGCAAGCGCCTCCTCATATACTTGATCGATATCCTCAGTCCAGATCCATTTCATGCGATCTTTCAGCCGGTCCCGTACAATCGGAAGGCTATCTTCATAGCTGAGTCCCTCAAGTTCCTTAGATCTTAACTCATACAAGTCTCCAGCCTGCCGAGACGTCTCCTGTACTTTTTCGGCTCGTGGATATCGAACGGATTGGTACAGATGCAGGTAGTCTGCAATAGAGCGTGGCTTGGCTGATTTCTGGTTCTTGAAATAGTCCTGTAGAGCCCGTCCAAGGGCATAACCATCCTCAAGCGCCTGTCCAGCTCCAGCTCCTAATCCAAAGGTAAGTAAAGAGTCACATGAATGGTGCTGAGACGGAGGTTCTGGAACTTAACGAACCTTGATGAGGGCACATAGCGTGGGCAGAGTCTCCAAGCAAAACCACCTTGCCTCCTGAAAACACCCATTCTGGAGAAGGCTGTCTATCGAAGAGAATCCACTTCAAAGGGTTTGTGCTCATCTTCTGGATGACATGCTGAACTGCAGGGGCGAAATCTTTGAAGTGGTCTGCAACTGCACTCTTATCACTTGTAAGGGTCCAGCTCTCCTTCACTTCTCCCAGGTCCTCCCATGGTGTCGTGACAAAGGCGACGACGTTCACTACCTTGTCGCTGCTGATGGGGAATGTAAGGAAATGCTTCCCAGGAGCCATGAATACGGTGGCGTAAGTGTCGAGAGGCCATCCATCGGCGATATCCTCGGTTTTGCAGAGGCCACGATAGACGACCATCTTTCCGTACTGCGGTGTGTCACGCTGTCGTCGAGTGAGTTAACAATACACGGCGTGAGGAGAGAAAACTTACAACATAATGCTTGCGAGCGACTGAATGGATACCATCCGCACCGATGACTAGGTTTGCAGACGTCGTCGTCCCGTCGGCGAAGGTGAGCAGTATGGTCTCGCCCTGGTCCTGCATCACGGGTCAGCGGCGGGAAGTGCAGGTAAGCTCAAGATACAAGATACTCACTTCCAATGATTTGCATTGCTTGTTCGTGTGCAAGGTAGCGGCGGCCCGTTCTTTAACGGTGTCGATCAAGACTTGCAGGAACTCTGCACGATGTAACGAAAAGTGTGGTGTATTGGCATCACCAGGGATTTTGACCGTGTGGACATCTGATCCATCATCGAAACGTCGAAACGAAAGCCAGATGCCTCCCCGTGTGCCTGTGATCTTGGCTAGCTTCTCTCGCAGACCCAGCTTTACAGCCAGGGCAGCGGCATTGGGGCCAATACCGACACCGGCGCCGATTTCCTTGTACTCAGGTGCTTGTTCATAAACATCAACCTGGATATCCTCCGAAGGCAAGTGCTGGTGGATTGACAAGGCTGCGAAAAGCCCGCCAAGTCCACCCCCTACAATAGCAATCTTGAACATCTTAAAAGTGGTTAGTGCTAGGCGAACTGAGTCTACAGAAAAGGATCGTAGGGTTGTCTCCAAATAAACTAAGGCGATAGGATAACGACGAGTGCTGATGTATTCTTATACCAATAGTAATAATTCACAGTTGATTGCTATCCTATATGCTAAGGAGCTTGTATCCAATACTCGGCCTAGCGCTATTGCAAGGACCAGCCTGACGATGACCAGGTTCCAAACGAGGATGATTTGGTAATTGGCATCTAATGTCTTAACTCCGGTCGACCCCACACCTCCTATATTTTAAGCTTCCTAATCCACTCACAACTACATGCCGGAAGTCGGTATTTGACACGATTTGGCTAAGGGCGATGCCCTTCACTTGTACACTAATTCCTTAATTCCGTGCTGAAGCAATAGTGGAGTAGACCAACGCGTGTTGAGGCTGCTATCTCCCCGGGACCGGAACTCCCCCGCATCGGAACGGGGGATCCGGAACCAATATTTTGAGGATTCCTAAGTTGCATCACTGGCAAAGATGTTTACCGCTCGTGGTCGGTGGCGTTCTATGTGATAGCCCACGAGATGCGGATGCTCTGCCGTGCAAATGCCAAATTCTTACAACGAATGCATAGCTAGGCTACAGCGGTTTGTTACTTACAATAATAGTACTGGCTAGCGAACAAGACGATACACTTGGGTTTATTGCGTCTAGGCCCATGAAATCGAATGCGAGAGGGGTTGCAATTTCAAGATCAAATACCTACACTCTAGATTTCTCCGTCTCTAAACATTGCTTGATAAAATCTGTGACCGTTTCCTGAAACGTTCGATATTCAAAACCCAGCTCTTTTGCAGCAGTCTTTCCGTCAAGGCTTTTACTCTCATCAACCGGTTGATCTTCCAGATGAACCGTCTCCCTCAGGTGTAGAAAGCGTTCTGATATGATCTGTGCAGCCAATCCGTACGAAAACTTCTTTTCAGCATTGGGAGTCAAGCGGCTTCCTCCTGCAGACTCCTTGAGCAATGCGTAAACATGCGCAGTGGCAAGGTCCCGAACGTCAATCCAAAAAGGGACCTTTGGCACTGGTAACGGTGAAGCTCCTTTAGCTACAGACCATAGAACAGCATTTGACTCGTTGAGCTGTTCGAGCTTTGAGATTGGATGAGCTATGGGTCCAAACGTCATGGGAGGGCAAAGAGTAACAATGTCAAATCCTGGCTTTCGCTCCTCGATAAACTTCCATGCTTCGAGCTCTGCAAACTTCTTTGAGCCTCGATATGCAACTACAGAGTCCGTCGTAGGGGCAGCTGCTTCTTCGTATGTAAGTGGGTTCCAGTCTTTTCCAGAATAGTCATACAGTCCCTCTCGCTTGATATCTACGACGGCAGCAAAGGATGAGGTGATGACCACGCGTGAAATGTTGGGGTTCGTCATGCAGGCTTCTAGAACTGCGCGTACTCCGTTCATTGCAGGAATAATCAGTTCTTTCTCGTTATCAGTAGTATCGTAGGTGAAAGGCTACGCGTTCGATTAATTGTCGCTCTTGCAAATAATATGGCTTAACTGACGCTGGCGACATGTATTACACCATCAACCCCTTTGACCGCCTCGGCAAGACCGCCAGGGTTCTCGAAATCTTGGATCTGGACGAACTCAAGGTTCGATGAATGTTTCGGACGGGCCTTGATCATTTCGCATCCCTTGTCCAAGGATCGTGTCGCGCCACGGACTTTGATTCCACGAGCCAGAAGTACATCGACAACATGGGCGCCGATAAAGCCGGTAGCGCCCGTAACGAGCACGAATTTGTTGTCTCGAAACATGGTGAGGGTAGCTGGTTCAGCGACGAGCCAATGATATGATTATTGGGGCATTTACCGGTATTGTGACCATGTAAGATGCTGTTGCGATGTGCTTTGGTCGTAACATCGAACCTAGTCTTCCAAATCAGTAATCCAGTCAATTTGCACTTCTTTCCGAACTGTCTGAAATGGATCCGGTTATCGGCAAGGTCTCCGACGTGGGACAAGCCTCACCAGTGACGTCTTCAGCCACATGGATTAACTACCTTACCAGAAACAAAATTACCAGTCAGAGCCTAGTCTGACTAGCCACACTCGCTCAGGTCCCGCCAAGTACATGTTCATCCGAGTCGGTACAGCATTGTGCCGGGTCTGGGATGCAGCAACACCCAATTCTTGTTTGTTACTTTGTTCACGTCTGTTCATGTTCAATTTTTGTCCGTAATGGCTTCCATGCAACAAGCTGCGGACCCTTATAGTAATGGCGTGGCTTGGATCAAGGGCAACCTTGTCCCCACTCACCCGCTTAGAGACTAGTTTTGCCAAGATGCGACTGGTTCTACCACTTGGTCGGGATAAAAAGAAGGTGGTGAGTCGTTATCTGTTACGTAGAGCGTCGCGAATCATTACCACATTGCTACCTTGGGCTTGAAGAAATGTCTGCAAAGCGCGACGCGTCCTGCACCGCGACAACCTCGACATTCCATCCATAAACTCGCATTCAAAGCGCGACCATCTCGCTTGATTCATTGGTTTTTCGCTACTGATAGTGGGTACTCCGGAAGGTGACTGGGTAACACGCGACGCGTGTGAGAGATCTGTGCGCGTCACTCCTTACGCCGCGATTAGAAGGCAGTCTAGGGTAAGATCAGAATTTTCCTAGTAAGAACTACACAGGTAAACACTCATGTAGCTATACTTCATTCCAATAGATATATTTAAACCAAGACTTAAATATTTAATAAAAAAGAGTAATCTTTCTTATTACATCTAATTTAATTTGCTTTAACTCTGCCTCTACAGTAACCTGCGGTCTTAAGATTATTAGAGTTATGTCCTTATGGATAGCCAGTTAGAACCACGTTAAAACGAAGCAACAACTTTTTAATTCGTGTCTACCGAGAGATACAAGATAAACCCCTGGTAGAGAGACATCGGTAGCCATGCAAATCGCATAAGAGATACTGTGAGTATCAATCCAGTTGGGCCTCGACGTGTGTCTGGCATAATGGGAAGCGAAAGCCGTCATGATGAATTGCGTCACCAAGAAAAAAAAATCAACAAGGACCGAAATCATGCGTCAACTATTGTTGGCGACATGATGAACACGAATTCCTGCCATCCAGACATTTGACATTACAACAAGTCAACGCGTACAACTCATCACAGCACAACTACGACAGACGCGGCTTCGAGTTGATACCTAAGCATTATTTGGACAGCGCGTGCCATTTTGTTTATATCTATTCCAGGGGCCATTGAATATTACGCTAAATCGCATGATGAAATTCTTCCTCACTCCCAAGACAAGTCCTAGGTAGCAACGAAAAAAAAGCCTGTCAGACGTCCATCAATGCCCGCCCAAACAGCGCGCCCTAAGGCAGACCGCTATCAGGGCCGAGATCATCAAATGCAACCTCTCTATACAGCGACTACACGAAGTAGTCACCGCCATCCTTGCGGCTAGATCGAGAGAACCAGAGGGTATTCACTCTAGGGCATTGAGGATATTCACTCATCAACCAGGGTGGGATCTGTGGCTCTTTTAGGGAACCAAGAGAAGGTCGAATACTATAGAAATGATTCTCTGAAGTATTGTCGACATGAAGAAGAAAAGAAGAAAAGTCCAAATGGCGGACGACAGATCAGACTTTTATAGAGAACGGATGAGGACCTATGACTAAGCACCTCGCTTAGCTCGTAAGCCTCAGATCCACCACAGAGTTCGTGCATTAATCAGCAGAAGATTTTTACCTCGGCTGCGGGTCTTTGCAATTTCCCTTCCATTTCATGCCGCTGCCATATCCATGCGAGAGCAGGCTCTACCCACAATCGAAGCTGGCAGGAAACTACTGTACTAACTAGGCCGAGGCTACGTCGTGTCAGCGGATCAGAGCTCATCTAATTTACTGGAGAGGTCGCCCGGACCCCTTGGCTGACATTACTTTACTCGTCAATCAATACATTGACCATTTTGAAGTTGGAAGTTGGATAAGCCTGTACAAATCCGACTTCTTTTCAACTTTCGTGCCTTCAATACACAAAGCCAGCCTCTCACCCTATGCTGAATGACCGGTTCGCCATGTTTACGGGTGGGTTTTCTGGCCGTGTACAACAAGACTCGAGATAGATAGGGGCTTCACTGGTTCACTGCGACATGGTAAGGTAGCTATTACCTGGCAAGAAGGTGGCCTGTGACCAATACGCGTTGCACTTATTGAGTATTATGAAAGTCTTTCAAGTCATAGTAAAGACGAAGGATCATCCATTGCAGAAGCTAATGGTTGCGGTCCTCAGTCGTTGGCAGTTCTGCAATTCCTGATCTCTGCAACGAATAGCCGATGGCCATCCCTCATGAAAGGAGAGAAGGATGTACTTGAGTTTTCGGTTTTCGCGGACCAATTGCAGTAGGAAGAAGATGGCGACAATCCAGTCTTGGCAAGCTGCTAGGTGCTTTCAACGCTGAAACTTAGTCTACAAGCTGACCTTTAGCTTTTGCACATATCTTAATTCCCTTTCACCACTCGTCATATACTGTAATACTAGTTAAATGCTCTGACTTCATCTGCATCTCAAGCTGAGGTATAGAGTTAGGAGACAGAATTGTGGAGCCCGAGCTCCGTGACTGAGCTTCCAGATTCGAAATTATGTCCTTACATCCGGGCCCATCTGGATACACACTCCTTGCTGAATCTCTCACACTGGCATCGTGTCACCGGAGCAGATACTGACTCTTTATAAAATTGTGTCACTTGGTACGAGATCATTAGCTCAAAGGCTAGTTTCTTTTCTGTGGACCTCAAAAATTCTGATAACGCAATATATGACGACCCGCACCCACTCATCAATATTGCTCTTTATGTTTACTTACATGATTAGTAACCACAACGAACTGTACTTCGAAGTTGAGAAGAGTCATAGAAGCGAAGGTTGAAAAGTGTGAAAGGGAGGTAGAGGGTTTCGGAATGCCATGGTCATTGCATCGCGATGAAAATATCTCGTAGTCTTATTCAGAACTGAGAGTGCCATACATTCATCTTTCTGCAGGCTGCTTAGCCATATCGTCAGTTGAGATAGTCATTTGCGCTGCTTGGACCTTCCTCTTCAACTCATCTGCCTCCTCGATCATGCTATTGTTTTCGTATATCCATATTAGCCGTTCCCGTGCATTCAACAAATTAGGGTGATTTTCAGGTAGGACTTCCGACTCAACTTTCGCCACATGCTCTAGTAACGCCAATGCCACCTCGATTTGGCCGTTTTTCTCATACGTTATCGCAAGTTGATGCTCTGATGCTAAACGGCTGGGGTGATCCTCTTCAAGCGACTTTTCAACTGCGACCACATGCTCTAGTAACCGGATAGCTTCCTCGACCTGGCCGTTATTTAGGTATGCTCTGGCAAGTGTATGCTCTGATGCTAGACGACTAGGGTGATCCTCTGCAAGTGATTTCTTGACTACGACCACATGTTCTAGTAGTCGAATTGCTTCCTCGACCTGGCCGTTATTTAGGTATGCTCTGGCAAGTGAATGCTTTGATGCTAGACGATCAGGATGATCCTCTGGCAGCGACTTATGAACTGTGACCACATGCTCTAGTAATTTAATCGCTTCCTTGATCTGACCATTGTCTAGATATATCGACGCAAGCTCGCTCTGTGAGGCCAGTAGATCTGGATGGTCCGTTGCTAGTTTCTTTCGAGTCGCAACGACATGCTCTAGTAGATTGGCTGCATCTTTGGTTTGACCGTTGTCCCTGTATGCTAATGCAAGCTCGTGCTGCGGCTGCAATCGTCCAGGATGATCCTCTGGCCAGTTCCTTCGTATTGCCACGACTTTCTCAAGCAACTCGACCGCCTCCTTGATCTGGCCAGCGTTCATATATGCCGAACCAAGCTCACTATCAACCGATAATCGAAGAGCGCTGTCTTCTGCCCAGGTTCGCGTAGTCACAATAAGACGTTCATAAATTTTGATCGCATCTTGAACCTGGCCATCGAGAACATATGTCCCTGCAAGGAGGAGTTCTGACTGTATTCGATCCGGATCATCTTCTTCTAAGATCTTTGCTTCGATTTCAACAACGTGTTTCAACAGCTTTGTTGCCTGCCTGTATTGACCATTACGGTGATACGCGAATGCAAGATCAAATTCCGTTTCAATTCGATGGACGTCATCTTCTGCAAGCTTGATGTTACTCTCAACCACAGCTTCAAGTAACATGACTCCTTCCTTGGGTTGGCCGTCTTGAACCAAGCAGCGACCTACAGCATGTTTCAGTAGGATTGAGTGTTTGTTGTCGGGTTCTTCTGCGCTGTTGAGGAGTCTAAATGCGTGGGGATAATATTGTGGCCACAAATCGTGATTTTCCCAATCGTCATTCGGAAACGCTTCCGAAACATGTGCTAAGACCTTCTCGCGCGTTTTTTGCCCAGCACCTTCCTGTTCAATAGATAAACGCGTTGCCAAGTGGACTAGACTATGCATGTCAAAGATGTCGGATCCGCCTCGTCGACTTAGAAAGCCATATCCGAGGAGCATGCCAATCGCGGATGTCATTTTCTGCTCGGAGTCTGGTCGAGGAAGCAAGGCTTCAGGTATAGCCTTTGGCTCAATGTAAGCTATAAATTTCAAAATATCCATTGAATCGGAGTTCCTCGCGCCGATTTGATTGAAGGAAATGATCCATGTTGTAGCAACCGCGCCCTGAGCGCTGTGGTAATGGCTGGCGTCTTGTAAGGCAGAGCTTAACAATCCAATCATGTCCTGGTCCGTCGTTTTAAAAAGCCCAAGATACTTTCTGAGGGATATCTGGTTCGTGTTTGCGTATGCTATTGCTTGGCTGATTGCCAGTGGGAGAAAAGTGAGTTCTTGTAAGAGCTCATGGACAAGCTCATCATCATCAAGTTGAGTCTTGTCGATAAGAGAACCCTGAAGGAGGAGCATTGCATCTGCTGGTGACATTTGGGATAACTCAATGACGTTTCCGTGTGCAACTTGGACAGCTACCTCCCGAAATCTTGTTGTGAAGAGGACACGACCGCTGTCGCTGTCAGGGATGAAACGAGCGATCCCACTTTTTTTGTCTTCTGAGCCATTCAAGACGTTGATGTCATCAGCATTGTCGATGATCAGAAGCCAGCTTCCAGCCTGAGGTGAGGTGAAGAATGCTTTAAAAGCCTCTCTGGGATCGTCGAGCCCGTTCTTGATTGGCCATGAGTCGACAATAGCTCGGCATGCCTGTTCGAAACTCGCCATGCTCAAGGCAGGAATCCAGATGACAGAGCAGTCGTTGTACTTCTGTGGATTGTCCCTGACTGTATAACCAAGGTGAAGGGCGATCTGGGTCTTGCCCATTCCACCCATCCCGACAAGAGCGACTTGAGGATATTCTTGGTCCGAGAAGAGGACCGATGTGAGGGAATCAACCATCTCTTCTCGGCCCACAAATTTCCTGTTTTTCGAGAGCGGAAGATAATATTTGGCAGACTCTGCTTCACGATTAGACAAAGGCGTGAAGACTACTAGTATAAGACACTAACTAGCTACACTAGCCGCTTCCTGCTCGGGAACAGAATCTGTGATCGTGGGGGCTTCGGAGAGAGTCTTGTCTGACGCTAGAAACACAATCAGCTTGGCAGTTCTTTTCTCGAGAGAGCTATTGATCCTCACCTATCTCTAAGGCCCACATCTTCAGCTCACCTACAAGCCTCTTGAACCCAGTTTCACCGGCCGAGGCGAACTTGACCATGTCCGCATGATTAGCGTGGATAGAAACGGGATCATAGGCTTCGAAGGTGGCTGACTCCTTGGAAACAACCAGACCATATCGCGGAAGAGGGAGTTCTTCGAAGAAGCATGCAACCTGAAGATGCCTACCTGCCTCGCGCTGTTCCCTAACCAAAGAGAGAAATTTGATTTGGATTGACTCGAGAAACTGATCGTCGGTCTCCAGGATCTTCAATAGTGACTTGTTGGCTGACTTCACCAAACCAAGTGCTGAGACAGGGATTGCGGCCCAATCAGCCATCCATGAGCCTTTGTGTGGAGTACCCATGAAAACGATGCCTTTAAGGTGATTGAAAATCTCACGCCGATGAGAGTTTGGGTTGTTCCTCGAGATAAGAATAGCTTCTTTGCAGACTAGACCTCCTAGGCTATGCGCAACGAAGATGAGTGGGCGAGACGATGCGTTGCAGCTAATCCGATCGTTCGTGAGGTCGGTGACGAGGTTCATCGCGTGGTCCACCAATCGGTTCGATGATGCGACCGACTTGGACACAACGTACGCATCGTATCCGTACGTGAGTATGCGAGCCTTGCTAAGCACTGGCGGAAGAAGAGGTTTGGGCCAGGGCTCCGACTGCCCGCGGGCCCTCCATGTACTCGTACGACTTCCAGTCAGGCCGTGTACGAAACAAATGTCGACAATAGCATCAGGTTCATCGTGTAGGACTTCGACGCCATCTGGGAAGGTGGACGGTGAAGGTTGTTCGGACAGGCTCGCGTTCGCGTTCGTGGGGTTGGAGTCGCTGGTTGCTTCTGGCTGCTCGGCGGCCGGGTTGGGTGGTCGGTTGTTTCTAAAACGGGTGACAAGTTTCTTCATGGTTCACAAAGAATTGTGAGTGTAACGTTTGTACTCTTGATACCGATGGTCTTGATGGATTCGGGTTACTGTTGGAACAAAATGGCAAACGCTGGCGATCGAGGCGGGGAAAATGTCATCTTGGCCCCCGCGGTCTGCGGTTTGCCTGTTGGTTCGCCCGCAGCCTTGAAAAAACATTGCGTCCAATCGCGCATGAGTTTTAACCGCCAAGGCAGGTTCTGAGACAAATCAGAGGGCGAGGCGTGGCGAGTGCAAAGGATGGCGAATGAGGGAAATTGTAATTTGGTGTTACACATAATCTCGCATAGGTGACAAACTACCACGAAATTCCGAGCCTTGAGATGGCCCAGGCTGGCTTTCTTGCGGCAGTGTCCAATATTTGATAGTCGGTAGTTCTAATAGCATCCAACATCATCATCTGGCTCAGCTTAGAAGCTTCGCCATTTTTCTCTTCCAAGCCAAAAGCTGATTGAATGTTGCCTGGATATCATACGATCGTTTTCAACGTTGCTTTTCATCTAGGTTTGCAGCTGGCTATTTGGAGATGATGAGTTACTCTCCAGGGCTGTTTTCGACTGTGCCCTTAATGGCCCAAATGACCAAGTTGTTAACCCGAGGAGTGTCGCTTTCGAACAAGTGTCTCTCTGTTATTTTAACCTTGAGGTTGTCTTTGTTGAAAAGGATGATATAGTAGGTAAGTTGCGGGAATCCGTTCTCGAACCCCAAGTGCGATACTGTTAGGGCGCCACCGATTAAGTGAGCTAAGCCTTCAGATCGCTCTCGAGTCCATAGGCATGTTGTATAGTGCGGAAGAGGAAACCTTTGACTATGTATAGAATGTAGTGTGTTTAGTAAGAGGTGAGCCTTGTCCCAGGTTATAATGCTTAAGGTACCATTTCGCTAACTTGTTATTTGGGTTAAAACCCTAACTGCATATAGCTTAGCAGGCTACCATATGTTTCGATTGCGCTCATAGGTGCGCACAATTCTTACATCCCGCAATAAGAACAACTTGCTCTTATTTATCTGGAACAATGACCCACTACTTGGATATCGAGCTAGTATCAGAGGCAGATTTGCCGAGATGTATGGAAATCGTTATCCCTTCTTTCGATTTTATGTCTATATCTGATATGTTGCACGGACCCAATACCCCGTCGAACCGCCGAGTTCTGGGCGACATGCATTGGCAGACAATTCAACAACATCTTACAAAATACCCAGAAAGTACGGCTGTCGGTATCAAATGCGTTCAAGTCAATCGGGTGACAGGGGATGAGACTATTGTTGGATATGCGGAGTGGTTCATCTATCCTCGGCCCCGTTCCCGCGAGGAATGTCTTGAGCCGCTAAGGTTCATGCAATCTCGACCAAAGGCCAGTAATCAGGACGAAGAGAATGTTATACTCGAGTATTTCCGTCTCTCGATTGAAACAAGGGCCGATATAATGGGCACTCAACCGTATGGGCTGTTACTCTGGCTTTGTGTCGACAGTTCGTCTCGAAGACAAGGGGCGGCATCCAGACTAGTGAGATGGGGAATGGATCGGTGCGCCAAGCTAGGTATTCCGGCATATTTGGAGGCAAGTGAGCAAGGCAAAGGGCTGTATGAAGCTCTAGGCTGGCAGGTGTTGCAGCACCCAAGAGTTCGAGATATTGGGTATCCAGTCATGATTTGGTGGCCGGACGGGTCGCAAAAAGCGCATGATGTCGACACTGATCCATGAGTACAACAAAGACACCCAAGAAATTGATAAGCGCCAGAGCTTGAAATATGTCTTTAAGATATGAGAAAATTTGTAGCTCCCATGCTTGTGCATTTCTGCCATGACCGAAGGTTGCTTTTTCGATGTTCTTTTTTGCTGGTCAACTAGAGCGCTGTCGTTGTAGGCTAGGCTCATCTCTGAAAGCGTGTTGAACAAGCCTAGATATTCTCACTCGCTCTGCAATCTTGTAAGCGAGCATAGTTACTAGGGCCTGACCGCCCGCGCCAATGAACGTCGTCTAGTTGTACTAGACAGTAAGATAAAATTTAGTTAACGCTTTGGTGAATTTTGATGAGACCCATTTTTATGGCCAGTATGAGGATAATTACTCGTCGAAGCCATCTCTCCCTTGCGTTGAACTTATCCCAATTGGGCAATCCCCGAAGCAACACGTCAGGCAGCTTACAATTAATAGGGGGACAGACCCTAATTGTTCACATCTTTGTGAAATCTTCCATAGTCGTTGGTATTGCCACCACTCATTCTCAAACAACAATCCTCGATATCATAGCCCCCAAGCAACCATCACCGACGATCCTGAAAAGTGAGAATGGGAAGCTTTCATACTTACTGTGCTATCTGTGGAGCGACGCTCCATGGAGCAGAGATCAAAGATCAAACGAATAGCGATAAGAACGAAGAAAACTGCTATGGGACAGATGAATCGGATAGCGATGGGGATGAGGAAGGTTACTACAATCCAGACGTCATCAGTGAAGATGACGTTGAGTGGACGATGCGGGTACACATTTTGGGCTTCAATGTCTTAGCATCTAGCATATCTAAGTTCGCTCCAGCTACCCCTGTCGTACGATGCTTGATTCGGCCCAGACTGATAATTTATAGGTTTTATATATCCGGCTCAGGTTGGGCTGACTGCCTTGGAGGCGTGGGTGTGGAAGAGGGGGACGACCCTGACTTCCAATATGCCAGTCCAAATGTTACCATGTATGGTGAGACTGAGGGTCCGGAACGCATTTTCCCCTTCCATTGGCCGTGTTACGAAACTCTCTCACTATATATAACCGGAACCCCCGACACAACCAAACTTGACAAAGGCGCACTTTATAGAGCTTTCAACGATATCAATGAAAACTACAGATCGCTGTACCTTGATTACGGAGATGCTGGTAGGTTCCAAGAACAGTTTTGGGAATCTGAATATGGAATGGAGTATCTTGTCATTAATCCTCAGTATCGACCTGAGTTGAAGAGTCAGGTTTTGGACTTCATCAACAGTGAGCGGTTCAAGAGCACACCGCTTTCACAAATCATCCAAAATCATTCAGCGATCGATCAGCTCGCCAGGCTACCACAGACGGTCATGTTTGAGTTTATGGACCTTCTGGATAACGACAGCCTAACCAATCTCTGCCGCGCCTCACGATCAACTTTCCTCAGGCTGAGAGGCGATCAGTTCTTCTGGAAAAGGCGTATCATGATCCAGATGCCATACTTTATCGAATTGAAGGAAATACTCGAAGATGGAAGTCAGCTCTCAGCAGCCCAGGACCTTCGAAAGATTTTTTTCTGGGCGGAAATAGCATCGGAACCCAAGTCCGGCGTCACCGGTTTTATGCTTCCAATTGCCAATCGACGAAGGATCTGGAGCGTGTGTGAGCAGATTGAAAAGCACTATAATCGCGAGCTTAAGAAGGAGCCTACTCCCCAGGGTGAGATTTGAGAACAGACACTCTACAGCTCTTTGCAATACCTGGAAGTAATTGGAGAGTCGAGATAAATTCTTTTTCATGCAGTCATGAGTTTGATAGGGTCAATTACCAATAAGTTTAAAGAGAAATGAAATCAAAACGAATTTCACCAGGCTTTCAGCCTCAAGTACAGATAGCCAAACCCACGTTACTTCGCCTTTCCTTCCGGATTCCTCCATGTCCTTGAGGAAGCTGTAGGGGATTCCATGTGTGCTGGGATCGACGTCTCAATCACCACGTCCGAGTGATTAATTAGGTCAATCACCGCAGCAGGTATGATTCAGGGATTCTTTCGCCCGACTATAAGCTTGTGTCCGATGTAGAGGACGACGAACAAGAGAGTGCCGATGTAGGCTGCCAAGAAGTCGGAGTTGTTCCACTGCGCGGGCAACACGTAGAACCCGTTCAAGAGGCCAGCTATGGTGAAAAGAATAATGCATGAATAGGGGCCTATTTTGCCACAGACAAAGACATAGGGCAGAGTTGCCCGGTTGATTCGTCGAGCTTCACGTGCCGCGCGGAATCGAAGGTAGGCGAATGAGATGAGGATCCACGAGAAGAGGGCGGCTATGCTAATCATATTGACAAGCCAGTTGAGAAGCTGACCAACTTGAACTGACGTTTAGATAGACCAGTAGTATAAGTGCAGTCCACCTCGTTACCACCCAGCAGGGAACTCCCCATTGGTTCGTCTAGGTGAAGATCCTGTTGTATGTTACCTGCCAGAGTCAAAGAGTATATCGAGTGGCATGCTAAATACCTATAGACGTTACCGGCTGACCATACGGAACACAAGATGACAGCATTAACTATGTGGTCAAGGACGTGGATGCCCGCGGTTTTGATGCCGACGACAAAGGGCGACGCGCCGACACCAGAGCCCCCAAAGTGTGTGGCCGCCATCGTCTCGACAGCGAAGGATCACCGAGGAACGTCGAATTAATTCTGTGAACTAGTAGCGATGAGGTATGATGACAAGGATGGGCAACACTCATACGTAGTACGACACCAATCCAGATACCGAGAAAGCTGACAAATTTTCCAGTGTTCCCTGCGAGAGTCCAAGACCCTGCAGGCCTTATTCCTTTACATTAATACCTGCAGCCTAGCAAACATGGAACTGAAGAGACGGCACTCCTAATCTCTTGGATCAAGGATTGCAGGAGTGAACAAGGAAGAATTTGCTTGCAGATTTCCAAATGCACCCTCTAAAAGTTTATTCATCTAATCAACTATGCTATTCTACAGTCTCGAGTTGCAGCAGGGCGATGCCTTCTCGTCGTCACCAGTATACAAAACGCTTTTGTTCTTTTCTTGGGTGGACGGAGCAACGTCCAAGCCAGGGTTGCCAGAGAAAAAGTTGACAGGCTTCAAACCGACCACCATCTTCTCGTTAGGCATCACAGGCCAGTCCTCGATGCGAGGGTTGTGGGTTGAGCCAAATGTGTGCCAGATAACAATGTCCTGGTTTCTGACGGACTGAACCGTGCCTGTGTTTCGGCGTTTCGCAATGACTGAGGCCAGACCTTCACCACCGGATGATTGCATTGTGTACTTTCCTGCCGGGAAATGATCATTATCTTCGTGTCGTGTCACCCAAACGGCATGCTCAGCGAACTCAGAGCGCCTTGCGTGGAACGAGTCGGGATGGGCGAGAAGCATCTGGCTGTAGAAGGGCAAAAGCTTAAAACCGGTAGGTGTGCCGGTGATGGGGTTGATCTTGTTCTCATTGACAAACTTAAAGGTTCGAGCCTTTGTATGGTCAAGATCAAAGCCACCCTCTTCTTCAATAATCTTGTTCTCGGTGATGTAACCGACGCCGAAAGGATTGTGAACAGATGGGTCGTTGATGGGAAGAGGCTTTGACTCCTCAACCACGAGTGAATTGGCGTGGCCATCAATCGCAGGATCGATGCGCAGACTGAAAAGATGCTGGTGATAAGGTGCCAGAACGCCGGGTGCAACAATGGTTCCATAGGGGTAGTTGCCCTTGTAGTCGATAGAAGCCGGTGCCGTAGACAAAATTCCTGTAGCACGAACCTCGTAGAAGATGGATGCATCCTGACAGAAGTGCCAAGCAAAAATGTACTCGTAGTTGCTAACAGTGATTATGGTCTGTAGAACAAGGATGCGAGAACGAGTGACGACAGGAGTATTGGTGCGGAAGTTGGTATGCTTCCACAGGATACCATCATCCTGCTCGTGACAGCAGACAACATTAGGTAGCTCCATAGGTTCTCCAGATGGTGTGTTGTGGTAGGCACTAAAGTATTTGATGGTACCGAGACAATCACATCCGAGCTGAAGGTTGTTTGCGTTGATACCAGCGCCATCGTTGCCTAAGTCAAAGGCAGCCTTGCGGGGATAGGGAGCACGCGGGTCGCCATAAGGCACAAACATCTCAGCCAGAGAAAGACGGTAGAATAGACTACGGCCATCGTATCGGATATCATGCAGGGTGAGACCCTCACGGTAGTTGAAACCCACGCGAAGATCCCACTTCTCCCACTTGAGATGGTTCCCTTGGATCTGGAACGACGGGCCCTCAGGTTGAACGACCTGGTATGGCTTGGTAGTTGTGCGAGGGCTCGGCCTCAAATCAGGATGATACTCGCTTGCGGCAGTTGCGTGAATTCTTCGGCGGTCAAAGAGTTTCTGCTCGGTGTTGATCCTCTCGTGAGGCATGGTGGGTAGACGATAAACCTTGGTGACCTTGAGTGCTTCCGAGACTTCAGCGCAGACGTCGAGGGGATAAGCGTAGTAGTTGGCGTCAGGGTTTTCGAGCAATCGAAGGTAAAACCAGCACTGATCATGATTAGTCTTGACGGCAAACAGCGGACGTCGAGGTTTACCATTGTGACTCGTTCAGTCATATCATTCATGCCATCGGTGGCATACGCCCATGGCTCAACAACAACAGTCGCTTCAGCTGGGAGGTCAAGAGTGCGTATTTCAGCCTGCACCTCCTCATTGGCAAGACAAGCAGCCTCGACCTCCTTCATGTAGTTGGCATCAATGTATGAATGCTTTCCCTTCACGTGCTGTTTTTTGGCAACCTTGTTGTCGTTAAGGTCAACGAGGAGCTCGAAAAGTTGGTTCTCGCCCGCATCTCCCTTGATAGAGGCCTCGACTCGTGCATAGCGAGTGGGAATTTGTCCTAAAGGCTGTTTGTGGTGTTCCTTCCCAAGGTAAGGAATCATTTCCTTCTTGGCGGGTTCAAGAAGAGTGATGGCGCGAAAGTTTGGGTCCTGGCCACCAAAGTGGGGGCGGACGATCCTTGAAGCCTGAAATGAGCCTTAATATCTGCGCTGCTGAGAACCACTCGCAGGTAGTGATAGTGGGAAATTGTCCGTGAACTCACCCTTGAAATCTCATCGGGCATCAGAGGGTCAAAGGGATGGGGCGATGCAGCAGCCATTGTTGCGGCGGTAGACGTGGTTGCAGTTGTTTTGTTGAGAGGCAATGCTTGTCAAGGGATTAGAGAAGCACTGAATGATGAGGTTGAATTGAAAGAGAGAAAATGACAAAAGATATGGGGAGGTTTATACAAACAGAATAATCACTTGTCCAAGAAGTATTCAGCAAAGAGACTGCGCTATCGGCTCAAGCCGAGAACAAACGAGATGGCAAGGCAAAACCGGGGCCGGGCCGGTTCGAGGGGTAATCTTTACCCCAAACCCACCTTGTTCGCCCAACGTCTCCGGGGTCGGGGCCGGAAAAACTCACCGCGACCTTACCTTTGGAGGATATAAAGCTCTCCCCCTCCTCCCTCCAAAGGTAAAGCTCAGCCAAGGTGCAACGCTAACAAAAGCCTCGACTCATCATGCGCATCGCGTAAATGCTGATCGAACCTCTAAAGGCAACCCGAGTCAGCCCCAGAAAAGATGGACCGTCCCCACGTCGGCGTGACGGGCGGGTAATGGACTCAACTGCTGTCGTGACCAGCCGGGTCTTGGCCAGGGTTTGTTTTGCCGGGTTATCGGAACATAATTCGGATGTAATATTGTTAGTCAGTGTATCGTCACGTAACGATCATGCAGTATATGTGCGATGCCTAGAATTGCAGGCCTTACAGAGACCATTTCACATGAAGCAATGATGGCCGATTTCGAAGGCGCAGACGTCCATAATCGCTTCCGACAACTCCTCGCAAAGGCGAAACCCGTTACACAGGAATTTTTCCAGCATCGCCACATGGCAGCATACTTCCACAGTCGTGTAGCACTAGTGGGCGATAGTGCTCATGCCTCACTCTACTTCTAAGCTGCTGGCGCAGCACAAGGCCTGGAAGATGCTCTTGTTCTCTCTAACATCCTCGTCGAACTCGCCAAGCAGCTAGAGCGTGGTGTTAGCCAGGAATTCTTGATTCAGGCAGCTCTTACGGCTTGCGATCCTGTGCGTCGCCCGCGTGCGCCGAAACAGTTGGAGCAGGCTGCCGAAGTGAGCGCTATGATCTTCTTCCAACATCCAGAGGCTGGGGCTGATATGCAAAACATTCTTTCGAGATTGCAGCAGGGACAGTTCAATTGGTTATGTTCATGATATGGAAGATGTTAAGGAGGCGCTGAGCAGAATGTCAAAGTTGACCCAGGCTGGCTCTGATGCCTCGAAGATATGATTCCTAGTGGTAGTTAGTGAGGGATTATACAAGCAGCGAGTTGGGCTCTTTGACATTTCGTGTTTTATCGGTCATGCCTAGTTTGAAGATAGCAAGGTGTATTGTATTGAGCCTCAGCTTTGTTTAATTATTACAAGAATGACCCCAATAAGTGTGTGCGCGTAACGGGTGAATAAGACGCATGCTTTTGAAACCTTCTTCCAAGAAGTAATCCATCGACAGACGCTCTAGTGTTCGTCTGACTGTCAACTATCGCAACTATTTGATTAATTATACAACGAACCACCATACTTAAACCAATAATGCTTTAAATTCTCGCGTGTTAGACGTCGTCCTCTTTGTGCGGCAGTTGTGCCTCACTTGAATTTATCTTCATACCTGAGCCTAATTGATTCTCTGGGTATGGATTTCGATCCATGAGAAATCGAGTTCGGAGGCAGGTAAGACCATGATATCGGATGACAAAATTGTGCTCGCTTGTTTATCCTAAAACCTGTGATCCCGGATTTTCTTAACCGGGACATATGAAACATCTGTTACTGCAGAGCTACGGCTCCGACTTCGCATACGCCCTCAGTGGACAACTGGTGAGCCCCAAATCGAGCGCTCCAGCTCAGGATCAGATACGTCAGTGTTTGAGACTCTGAGCAAAGTATCTTCAAGGAAGGTTCTCACCATTATCCTACGGCAGCGAACTTGACATCCTTGCTTGTGCCATATTCTACTTTGACGGCCTTTACCAATCTTACACCAGCTTCCTCAGAAGCTTGGCGATATTTTTCTTTCCATGCTTCAAAATCGAAGTTTGGGTCCCTCAGCGGTGTTAAAGAGTGCTTTGTCACGGGGTCTTCGATGATTAAAGTCAGGCACCGCTGTCGCGAAAATAGTATGTGACTTAATACACCAACAAAATAATCGACGTCAAGGATCAGATACCCGGACTCAGCATAGGCGTCCATAATAAGGAAATCGTTCAAGTGTAGACCAAATGCGTCAGGAAAGAAGAGGATCAGATTTCCGTCGGATCTCTCGGGATGGGGTTGGCGGTAGGTGTCAATGCTGTTAATCTGTTGAATCAATCCGGCTGGCTCTCTAGAGTGAAAAGTGCCCTTCAGGCAACACAGATCGGCTGGCCTCGCAAGTATGCTATCTATAGTTAGTATTGTAACCTCGTGAAAGTACACAGCTTAACAACGTTTCCGGCATTCAAATCAATATAATACCTAGCACAGAGTGCAGATGAAAGAGGCTAACTTGTAGTGGGCGACAAAGCGAACTGGGCCGGGAGTTCAGTAATATCGGCAAGTGCTCCCCGGGAGCCCTATCAAGTTAATAGAAAAACACTTTAAACGATTCTTTTACTTTGCTTTGTTATATTAACATAAAGACTCTAAGTGCTATAAGCTAGATTTCTTTAACATGCACAGTACAGTGCGTTGCTCGCTTATTAAACACGTTGTATATAGGATTTAAAATCTTTACCTAACTAAAGAGCCGCGCTTGTCCCGGAAGTCTGTCTCTAGCGGGCCCATTCCAACCCTGCTCTGCCTTAGAGCTCCTTTATTTCTAGGTTATTCGAATGATTTATAATCTACCTAACCTCTCCGCAGTGAATGAAGTTACTTAAAAGCCGATCTCGCCATTCGGTCTGGAAGAAAGGGCATAACACATTTCAACTAGAAAATAAATCTTCTACGCATTCTCAACTAAGAGTTCAGTACAGAGCAAGCTCGAGCCAATATGACAACTCAATGACTTCTTCTTACAGGCAGTGCTGGCTATATGTAAGTCTCCTGATCTGGTCAAGTATAGCTCAAGCGGTGTCTGACACTTATTAAGTGGCGGTACCGTCCTATCTCAGCTTCTGAAATCGACCTTCCCCGAGGTCAATGCGTTGTCAGTGAGCGCACTCGTTCGCCACCAAAACCAAGCCGATGTGCTAGCGGAAAAAGGCGTCAAGCCCATCATCTTTCGAAGTTTGGATGAGACCGATTTCCTCAAAAAGGTTGCAGCCGAGCACGACGCCGTTATTCACGTCGTAGATGGCTTGCACCATGCCTCAGCCGAGGCTTTCATCCAGGGTTTGAGCGAAAGAAAGAAGATAACAGGAAAAGCAGGAATATACATTCACGTAAGTGCTTAAGAGTCTTACCAATCGTGATTTTTGCGACAAAATCCTAATCGACGGCTTTAGACCTCAGGCGCCAGCAACATCGCTGAATTTCCCATTTCGAAGCAGTATCGTGGAACCCGAGTCTTCTCTGACACGGAAGATATCTTGAACTACGAGAAGCTTCGTGACGCTGAAGAGCCTTACGTGAACCGATCTGTGGACTTGATGGTTGCTGCGACTGGAAAAAAGATGGGAGTGGATACCTATTCCATTTCACCACCCCTCGTTTTCGGTCTCGGTACCGGTTTCTTCAAAAAGCTCTCTGCTGGCCAGCTGCCCATGCTTATGCAATCCGCCCTTACAAATGGTCAAGCCCGGTTTGTTGGCGAAGGGGCTGGAAGATGGAGTCATGTTCATGTTCAGGACTTGGCGGCGCTGTACGAGATCGTCCTCGCCAAAGCTCTGTCAGAACAAGTTTTAACCGAAGATCGACGGATCTTCTTTGCTGAGACAGGAAGCAGCAGCTTTTTGGAAACAGCGAACGCCATTGGCAAAGCCGGTCTCAAACTTGGGGTTTTGAAATCGGCGGAACCGGTGTCGGTCCCGCTCGAGAAGGTCGCGCAAGAAATATTTCATGGGCAAGTACAGTGGGCGGAGATAGTCCTTGCATCCGAAGCCTTGGTATCTGCAGACCTCTCTCGAGAAATTGGGTGGAAGCCGGTCAAGACGGAGAAGGACTGGGAGGCTATCTTTGTGGACGAGTTCCGATTGGTCGTTGAGGGGGTGGCCCAAAGGAACACCAACAAGTAACATGATGTCAATAGTGATATGTAACACGTTTCCTATGAGTCTACAAATACAATAATTAGTCAGGAAAATTGTTCACACTTTGGGAGAACGAAAGAATGACGTTTTCTTGTATTATTGGTGACCAAAGATTGCTTGAAGAACTGAGCTGCTACCAGTTTGAATCGTAACGTGCAATGGCTCAGCTTGTGGTTTACGCCCACATGAAGTTCAGGATCAAGGAGTGGCATTGGTAGGACCGACGGTACGGTGCGTTACATTCCCTGCATGTACTAGCTATTCCAGGTTTTGATGTTTCCCTGTCTCAAATTCGTGGATGACTCCTTATCTCCTCTTTAACACGAATCAGGGTCAAGGAGACGATAGAGGCAGCCTAAAGAGGAAAAAAATGCCTAAAGGGCCTCGGAAAGTTTTTCCCTTAGAGAAACTAGGGCGGGAAAAATTGCAAAAAGAGAATAGTTTTGAGTTTGCACTAATGAGCAGGGATCAATTAGGAAGCTCACGATAAGGCACTGGCGTATGGCTTTCGTAACCTTGCTGCCTACGTGTAAGTTTACGTACATGTAAGGAGCACTTCTTATCTGTCTCGCCTGTTCCACCCCAGCCTTGTTCTAATCGGCGCGTTTGAGCAGTGCAAAGTTGCTCACATCAATTCCAGCAATGTGACCCTCGGAGTTGAGTTGATAAGTCAAAGACATTTGCACCAGAGGGCCGGTGCCGTTAGCAACCGGTCCAAGTCTTCCATTGAAGTTCTCCGTCTTGAACTCTCCAAGCCCTTTAAATTGGACATGGTAGTCCACAGAAACAAATCCTCCTGACTCGTCGATAGTGATGTTTTGAGGAATGAGCTCCTCCGAAACCGCGTTATGCATTCCCTGAAGCCAGGCAATATATCCGGTCAAAGACTTATCCTCAAGTGCAGGAATGTTCAGCTGATATCAAAAGTCGGCGCGTGTCAGTAGGCGATATCAGGAAGCAAGTTGGGAGCGTGAGATGGTCTCTGGTTTACTCACAACTGCATCTTTGGCATAATAGCCGCTGAAACGAGAAAAGTCGTCAGCGTTAAAGCCCGCGACATAGTCATCAACGGCGGCTTTAGTGGTGAACTTCTTGGTAGCTGGCTTGATATCCTCCATTTTGAATGTGGTGAACGTGATGTCAAGGTTTTCTAATGAAAGGTCTAAAGAGGCTTTGTCGGTGGTAGAAATAGTATCTTATTGATTATCTACTTCTTTTTTTCTTTGGTTTTTACGCTTGGCAACCCTTTATTTATGCTTGAACCAGCGACGTACTCTGAAACGTCGGTATTTGGATAAGCATACGAAAAGTCGAACGCTTGTTGGCCAAACTACTAATCTTAGTCATTTGATATCCTATCTCGACGACTGATTTCTGCGGCTGACGAAATGCATGATTTATAATACGATAAACGAGGCAACTTTACTACAATGCCGGGCGCTCGGCTTGATTAGAACACCGAGCAGATTGGATAGTAGAGTGAGCGAGCTAGCTATCACAGTGGGGACCCACAGTTTGAAGTTCAGCCTCTAGTTTGAGGGGTTCAGTTTTACGAATACCACAGTTGCGGATTACTGGGTCGCTCGCCTTGACTTTGAGGGGTCTCTCTGTGAACCATCGTTATTAATTATTTCTACTAGTTTTGACTCGGTCAGGCATCGATGACACGTGTCTACAGCACCAGAAATTACCACAGCTTTCAGGCACCGTTGACAGAGCCCAAATCATGGCGACTCCGTCATTTCCCTGAGTCCTTGCTGTGCAGTGACATGGAGACAGTATAAGTCCTTACAACAGAGTTAGACAACTGATACCAACACTTGGTGCGTAATTCAGATCAGTCTGGATGTGTTTGGTCGATCATCAAGTTCTCAGGTTCTTAGAAAGCATGGTCCAGGATAGGAAGGGAAGTAATGCTAGACCTGCAGACCCAAGAGAGGATGGCCAGAGTATGATACGTAGACCAAGGCAGTCTTTTTCGTCGTCATTCTATGATGTGTTCTTCCCTTGTGCTTTACCCGAAGATGCGGAGACTAAACCATTACGTCGCGTGTATGGTTGGACAGACAGGATCAGATGAGCGGTCAATTTTCTGTATTCAACAACGCTAAGAGTTGTGTGGTAAACTCTTATTTGTTCTTGCAGCCGGTTCGTCAGGAGGATGCTGCCTAAATCTAGAGGGCAATGTTAGAGTGCTGCACCTTTCCGAATCGATTTGTAAGCCCGGGTTTTATGGCACGTTTTCCACGGTTTCCATGGATGCCGCGGGCGTCACTGCAAAGGTGAAAAGCAACGGCCGCAGGAACGAGGCTATCTAGCGGTGTCGAAACGTCAAAGCTCCCATTGCGGTCCCTATCATCTCTAGGGGCGACTCAAGTCCTTCTTCACCGCGGCCGTCTGTATGATAAAACCCACCTATCAACCTGCCAAATGTCCCCCAACACCACCACATAGTTCTACACTTATCTACTTGTCGTCTTCAGCTGTCATTGTACTAGATTTGACTTAATCATAGGCTATGTGGCTTTCTCAACTCCGTTACCTCGTAGCCTACATCCGGACCACATACTTCCGTTGCCCTCGTCAGACCGTCAGTGGCCTGAAAAGATGCAAATGTTTACGAGATCTGCGTTTCGCGCGGCTCAGCCGCTGAAAAGAGTGTGTATCTAGCCCGATAGAATCATCACCACCAATCTCAATTGCGTCTCACGCTTCTCATTAGTCATATGCCACAGTGGTAGGCGGGGCAGGCGGTATGAACAGCTTCAACGCTTTGCTTTATGCAACTGGAGGTGTCAGCATCGTTAGTAGTATCTACTGGTTTATCAGTGATGCACCTCCGCCTGCGATAGCAGAGAATGACAGAAAGGCATTCACAGGCGGCGACCAAGGCTTTCTTTCTCTCCAACTCGCCGATGTTGAGACAGTCAACCATAACACCAAGCGCTTGCGTTTTAAGTTACCCAAGCCCGATTAAGTATCTGGTCTGACCGTGGCAAGTGCCGTCCTTGCAAAGTATGTGGACCCAGAGGGGAAGAAACCTATCTTACGGCCCTATACTCCTATCGAAGAGGGTATGTAGTCGGCACTTCCTACGTTGCACAAGCTTACTTACTGACTGTGTCTAGGTGCGCACGATTTTCTTGATCTCCTCGTTGAAAAATACCCCGGGGGCCAAATGAGTACCTACATGCACAATCTTGCCCCAGGCCAGTATCTCGACATCATGGGCCCTCTCCCCAAGTACGAATGGAATGAGAACAAACATGAACATGTTGCCCTTATTGGCGACGGTACCGGCATAACTCCATTGTACCAGCTTGCCCGGGCCATCTTCGACAATCCGAATGATAGGACCAAAGTCACACTTATCTTTGGAAATATCACAGAAGAGGATATCCTCCTCCGGCAGCTTAGCGAGCTTGAAAAGGCCTATCCTGACCGCTTCCGCGCCTCCTACGTACTTAGCAAGCCGTCCAAGGATTGGACAGGGGAGAGAGGCCATATTTCTAAAAATCTCCTGCAGAGCCTCCTGCCTAACCCTAAGACTGAGAATATTAAGCTCTTTGTCTGCGGCCCTCCTGGCCTCGTCAAGGCTATCTCTGGTAACATGGCTAACCCTATGGAACAAGGTGAGCTAACAGGTGCTCTTCGCGAACTTGGTTACACTAGGGATCAGGTTTATAAGTTCTGAGGAACGAGTTGTACTATTATCAATAGAGAAATATTGGGTTTGTTCGTATGACAGTCAGCCGGAGACCTGAGATGCAGGCTTTACATTTTTTATTTAATGTCAATATTCGATCTCTTAATTCCGACTTGGATGACTAACATGTAGCGCTGTGTTTCTTGATTTCCTATGACATGTTCAAGGATTATCTGAGTGATAACCCAGGATATAGCTTAAGTCTTTAATTGAATAAGACGAAGATTGTAAACTCTAACTCCTGAATTACTTAGCCCAGAACCAGGTGGCCAAGTTTGCCAGCCAAATAGTCGTGGCTTCTCGATTCAACTTGTCTTAATACCAATGCCATATATTCAGCCACTGGCCGTATTCAAGCCTTGCTGGGACATTCTGCACCATCATAATGACCTTCCAACCCTTTACCGAGTGAATTAAAATGTCTACTATATTCGATTGCTCATGTACTTCCGCATAAAGACCTGTCTAGGCTAGTCTAGCATACGCAGCACCTACCGTTCATGTCCCAACCTTTTCCCCGCGCGTCCTATTATATTACTACTAGCGCCGCTAGGAGACCTCTTCTTTTCGCTGTCAAGTCGAAACCAGCCACCTGTGTTCTTCCAAGTAGCTTTGACCGTCACATGGCGCTCCAGCGCCGGGGCTTCAATACAGCCCGGCAGACTGTGCGACGCTTTGGCAAGTAGGTAGAGCCTCGACCATCCTTGCAGGCTCTTCAAAGAATTATTAACGTATAATTACCTACACTTAGGCAACAAAGCTAAAAACAGCAAAATAAATTAGCTATATTAGTTGCTTCATAGCCAATAATGTATGTCACAAATGTCTAGAGTATGGTTCAGGTATCTTAGCAACTTTTTCTTGAAGTCCACTAAGATATCCATTAGACATTCAACCGTTTACTTTGTTGAAGCCACCCACTGGGCCAAAGGCGAAGATTCACATTATTATACAGATCGAGCCTCGCCAGACTCTCATTTTAGGCAATTCCTAGCGCCTGACTCCACCAACAAGGTGGAGTACCGTTTGTGCAGCCATCCTCCCACTCCGCCAAAGGGGTCCTCGCTGTCACTCGCCTCCTCTCTCCCATCAAACGTCGCAACCTGAAGCCTAAGGACAGCCACTTTGTTTTCTTCATCTATATCAGCTCGTACCTCCACAATATTGTCCACGCTCATTGGTACTGGTGGTGACTGATGTGGGTTGAGGCACCCCCTCATTGTGACGCATGTTGGCGTCTTGGAAAGGATAACGAAGTGGTTTGTAAAACATGTGCCTAGTATATATAAGCAATAAGTCGCCGATAGGATTGAAACGAATAAGTGATGCATACCGGGCTCATATTTGGATTGCAACAGATCCTGCTTGTCCCAAACATGGTCTTTGTTGGTCTCGTCTTTGGTGAAGGTCATAAGTCTTCTTTGAATAGCATATCCTGCGCAAGATTAACGTCATGTCCCGAGGGAGTTCATCTGAAAACTCACCAAAGCCTCCCCACATCCCTGCAATAAACTTTTCAATCAACCTCGTCCCCCCGTTTCTCGCATCTTCAATGAGAGCGTGGTCCAGTTTCTCGAATGCCACTTTTCTCACACAAGAGTCACATGAGGCTGGCTTATTCCAGGGGTTGATTTGCCTGAGCAAGGGATGCTCAAAACATGCCCCACCATTTTCTGGACCGAATGGTTCAAAGTAGCAGTTCCTTGTGACAAGATGAAAACCCGCTGTGCCAGTAAAGGAAAGTCCAGCTGCTGCTTTGACGGCGAACAACAGACGCTGGCGAGAAAATAAAGAAAGGCGGGCCATCGTTAGGTTTTTGCTTTGGAGTGTGAGTAACAATCGAAAAGACTGAAGCGAAGAGAGTGAGTAGAAATAGGTAGCATTTCCAAGTCACAACGTTGGGGCCCACTTGTAGAATTTTGCTTAATTTCGGACTTCGGTCTGCAAACGAGGCCGGATGTGGAATTGAACGGAACATAAAATTGGCGCATACTAAGCACTAACAAATAAGCTAAAGAAAGTGCGGATAGTTCATCGACAGGAAATTTATCGCTCGCAAACACAAGACAGCTTGGGTCTCATACAATTAGCCTCAAAACCTTCACTTGAGTTCCTCTCAGCTCTCGGATCAATCGTTGACGGTTTCTGGCGTGCTCCAACATCGTCTCATGCCGTCCCTGCTTCCAATGCCATTCGAGTTCAACCTCCGCCGAAATAACTCCAGCCCATTTCGTCGGAACACGATTCTCATCCCACGATGTTGTCGTAAGCTTCTCTTGATCGAAATGCCTTCCAACCAGTAACCATTGTCTGATTTTTTTATTGACCTGTGTAAAGGTCACTCGGGCCCCCACTAGCTGATCCGGGAAGAGTCTCGCACCTCTGTAAAAGAGTAACTTAACAACTTCGAACTGTGATCTCTTCATCGCAGCAACAAGCGGTGTTCCATGTTTGTGGCAAGGCTGTTCAACATAAGCGCCAATCTCAAGAAGGTTATGCACCACTTCGGCTAGCCCACCACGCGCAGCTTGACAGAGGAAGCTGTGTTCCCCAGGCTCCGAGACATTGGCAAGGCGCAGGAGTTGGTTAGATTCAACGTAATGACGCACTGCACGTAGGTTCCTTGAAATAAACGTCAATGCAATTGGAGCTGGCCTGGAATGGGGCCAAGCAAATGTCAATGGCCAAGAAAGCGACTGGTTCGAAAAAAACTGGGGGAAACGATTTAGCGTGTGTCGTAGATACACCGTGGACTTGTTAGCCATCATATAGTGAGCAGCAGAGAGTCCAAGGTCGTTTGGTGCAAAAGGATCTACTCCTCGGTCAACTAGGAGCTTGAGGCTTCCAACATCAGGAGGCTTGCTTCCAAAATCGGCGGCACTGACGAGAGTGCATAGAGCGTTGTTTCCTAAATCGTCTTCTGCATCAGACACCATGCGTGTTTCCGCTAGCATTCTCACAACGGAGAATGAGCGGAAATTGCATGCACATAATAGGGGAGTTCGACCAGTGCAATCTCTCACATCTAGGCTAGCGCCGGAAGTGATGAGATACTCAGCGACAGAGCTGGCGTCATATATAGCAGCAAGGTGAAGTGGCGTAAGCTGACGGCTATCAAGCCCCTCGATATTTGCTCCAGAGTAAACCAAAGCTCTGGAAGCGTCTAGATTATCATACTTAGTGGCAAGATGGAGTGGCCCAAGATCACCATTTTCGTCAATGTGTCGGTTCACCAGAGAAGATAAAGCACTGGAGTATTCTTTTCGTCAGCTGCTTATTGAACCAGAATTGACATATCACGGGGAAACTGGGTTTGGAGCTACTCACGTGGCTTGGTGACCGCTTTCAAGTATTTTGAGAAATAATAAGAGACCCTCTGTGTTTCTAGACTCGATAGCGACCGCTAGGGGGTTCCTGAGACAGATCGGAAACTCGCCCTCTTCATCGAGGTACTTGGATACCAAAGTTTGCAAAAGACTGTTGAAGACCGGGTACATCAAGATGACATGAAGAGCAGTGAGGTACAAACCCTTATAAGGAGTGTTCCTGGCAGTGTGCCAAACGCGTGTTGAGACTTTGGCACCCTTGCATATAAGCCAGTGAATCAGATCCACACTGCATTGTTGATGGATAGCTAGCACCAAAAGCGTCGCTTTATTGTATATCTCAACGTCCACAGGACATCCAAGCGCATGAATAACCTTGCATGCTTCGATGTCATTTCGTGCAACAGCCATTGCTAGCGAGTCCGCCATCTTTCTTAATCCTTGGGGCCTGGTAAGAGAAGCATCGATCTCAGCACGCAAATAACTGGCGCGCGTTTGTAGAGTAGTTATGATGGCTGAGTTGCCAGTATAGTAAGCGTATATGGTGGGGGAGCATCCTGCATGGCAGGCTTGTTGTAGGGCACCGTGATTAAGCAGAGCGTTGACGGCGTCTAGATGTTCCTTTTGCACGGCCAGATGCAACGGGGTCATTCCTGATGCAGAGGTAGCATTAACGTTGCAGCCACGGCCTACCAAGAAATTGATGACAGACACTCGACTATAACGAGCAGCATGGTGCATAGGAGTTTCTTGTTTTCCATCCACCACCTCCAGGTCTGTTAGATAGCCATTGTCGAGGAAGAACTTCAAGCATGCAACTTCACCGATCTGCGCGGTCAAGTGAAGAGCATTTACCTCTTGGAATAGGTCACCTTCATTAACGAGGTTCCAAGTACACCCCCATCGAGGCGAGATGTTTCTCAGGGCGGTCTGCTGGGCAATCTTCGCTAGAAACGGCAAGTTGCGCGAGAGTATTGCTGCTAATACTGCATCAACCTGCTGCGAACCTTGAAGCCATGGATCACCCCCGGAATAAAGAAGCGCCTCTGCCGTTTCTATAGATCCACGCAAGATATGGTAGGCCATTGGTGAGTAGTCGTCCGAAGGCAAGTTTGGGTCAGCTCCCACCTGCAAAAGACGGCGCAGTTTGTCGAGAGACCCAGATCTTCCACCCCATTCTCCGAAGCTTGCGGTGAGATGTAGGGGGCCTAATCCTTGCTTGAGAGAACTCGATAGTGCTAGATTTTCTGTGTTCGCATGTGCCAATAGATAACCGAAGATTTCGCTGTCCTTGGAATAATCTGGTAGGCAGGCTAGCTCAAATGGGGTGAAGATGTCTAACTTGAGATGGCAGTTTACCCCATTTTCGAGAAGTAATCTCACAATATTTCGATCTTCGTGGATGATTGCTTCACACAAAAGCTGGGCCATAACAGTCTCATTCGCCATTTCATGCTTGTGTGCTGTATCCTTTGTAAGACGTGTAAATGTCTCAGCAAACCAGTTCCATCCTCTGAAAAAAGGCACTCCTTGCTTGAGTGTCACTAAAGACCTCAATCTATCGGTCGAGCGTCGGCATAGACCGGCTGCAAATGGTGAAAATGCGGGTGTGCCCGAATGTTTCTCGTAACGTTTGGCAACCCCCTTCTCAAGCAGCGTTGTATGAATATCCTCCATCCAAGTCCACTTGAAGTCATTTTTTATGGCTGTGGGGACTATCTCAGAGCATATGAAAGACCACAAAGAATTTGCCTTTTTTGCATCTGTCGTTGCGCCTTCTGGCAATAGACTTATTGCGATGTCGCACTGTCCAGTTCCTATTTCATTGGCCGCTCTTTTCAAAAAGGATTCAAAGGGAGTGGCTGGGTCATTGGTGCGTCTCTGTTCGTACGAGAAAATACCTTTGAGTTGCTCGACGCACCTGATTTCAGAGCGGATGTTGAGAAAATGCAAGGGATTGCCCGAACTCTCATCCAAACCATCGGGCTCGACGCCCACGTCGATCATCATCTGAACGACTTCAGATGATCCAAATTTTGCTGCTGCGCGATACATGGGTTGTCCACTTCTCCAATGTTCCTTCATATGGCAATAGCCAAGAAGTAGCAATGTGCACTGCTTCTGTCCTGTTATGGCTCGGCATACTGGAGTATCGCCTGCACCAGATACCATTTGCAATGCAGAATTCCGATCATCTTCTTTAATCAAAACCTTAAGGAGCAAGCTTGCATCTAAGCTAACACATGAATGCCAGATTGTATCAGATTGATTATCGAGCGCTGTGGTGCTTGCGCCATATCGCAATAGAGTACGCAGGAGCTCCGCGTATCCGTCATAGCAACACAAGTGTATTGGCATCCTACCATCTTTCGCTCGCAAGTTAGGATCGCATCCCCAAGACAGTAACAGATTGAGGCTATCTAGCGACTTTTCCCATACAGCAACATGTATTGGTGTCCAATCTGGCTTTTGTGGGTCGAGTCCTCGAAGTTCAACCACTTTGCGGCGTCGACACGAAGGAAACTTTTCCAGTAGAGCAGTGTTATTTTCCTTGATGGCAGAGAATAAGAACCTGCAAAACTCCTGGTCGGTCATGCAATTCCCAATCGATGGCTCCACGAGGTTGTTGCGAACCTCGAGTTCCATGTTTGTAGCAAACTCGAAAGTCATGTTGTATAATCGGCCTTCGGGTCTTTGCGGTTCCTCCAGTGATTGGACAGAGCGAAGTACATCAAGAAGACTTAGGATTGCCTCGCCCTCATTTGAACAGTGCTTGAAGTCGTATGGCTTGAGGTTCCTCCTGGCAAAGCTGTAGCTGCAGGCAAATGTGGGCAGATCCTCTTCCTCAACCGTAACCCCACTGCGAATCAGGTCCGCAACGATTCCGAAGTCGTGGCCATATTGAGCGCTGGAAACAGCAAGTGAAAGCAATGACGATTTCCTAAATGGTGTGTTGAGAAGCAGCTCTACTTGAGCGCCGCTTTCCAAAAGCAATTGCACGGTCTTCTGCCTCTCTGATGGTAAGCTTCTGGATAGCAAGGTTCTGGGTAGCAACTCTCCAAGGGTTTCCCCGTAAAACTCTGAGGGTATAATCTCGACGTCTGTGAAGACTGCAAGACCACCAACTGCGCAATGTAATGGGGTGCCATATTTGCTCATTAAATTGACCTTGGCGCCACTATTCAATAGATGGCGACAAATATTCGTTAATCCCCATGCAGCCGCCATGTGTAAAGGCGTGAAGTCGGATCTCATGACCGCAGAAATGACTTGCACGGCGGTGTTCTTTCTTCTTCCAAAGTCCCCACGTATTTCGAATCCTAACGAGCCTGTTCGATGACTGACTAGACAATGTCTTATCAACTCTACTGCCCATGTACAGAAGTTGGGTGTTTTTTCGATGCGGAAAAGCGTCTGGAGTAGGTTGAGAGTGGTGCCCTTAGCCTCAGTGAGTGCTCCCACGCGCCAGAATATTGATGCCGACTCATAAAAAGGGCGGTGTTTCCTCTGTTCCATGATCCGATGCACTTCATTTTGATTTGCTCGTGGAAACCTTTCGAAATTCTTCATTGTCAAGAATCTCAGAGAAGCTCGCGCGAAGTGGTCATCAGCTTTGCGTTGTGATATGCTGTAGATGTTTAGGGTTGCGTGATTTTGACAGTCACCTTCAAGAAACTCCTGGACTGTAAAGTGTGCAAACTCAAACCTTTGGCTGTCTGGCGATATTCTGATAAGACTTCCACACCATCGAAGAATTTCTTGTACATCCACAATCTCATCTCCATCTAGTCTGTCCGAGTCCTCTGGGATGGAAATCGCCTCGCAGAAAGCACGAGAATCAATGCTCAGGCCCTTGTCAGAAATGAGAAGCAAACTCTTCTGTACAAGTAGTCTCACCGCATCGGGGTAGGCGTGTATCTTCCATAGGATTCTCGTGTAGGTGGCGGGCAGAGTGGGCGGTAGCTTGTCTAAAGCCTCTCGACGGGCTCTGTCGGTTGGAAGTTCGCACAAGTGATCGAGCTGGCAAGTGACCCATCGGAACCTTTTATCAGACGTAAATGAGTTATCAATCGTGTTTGATGGAAGCGACACTTACATCCCTTTGGCACCTTTGACCAATCGAGTCAAAATTGCGTCTTTAAGGGTCATATCTCGAAGCCGAAGCTTTTTCGCATAAATCAGTCTGTCTAGTTCTGAGGCCACGTAAAGCTGAACATCTTCTGTGTGGGCTTCAATCTCAACCCAGCTAAAATCTGGCTCAAGCCTATCCCTTATGGGAAACTCGTCCCGACTCAGGAGTGCGAAATTGATGTTGTTGTTTTCGGCTGCAAGAGAGACAGACAATAAACAATCGATAGCCTCTTCAGTGTATTCGTCGCATTCGTCAAGGCCATCAATTACTAGATATACACACTTGAATACATCACATATTCTATGAAGAACATGTGTAAGTCGTGAGATGCTGGTCTGCGCCAGAAGCTGGTTGACGGAACGTGTTTCGTCGTAGTAAGCTTCAAGGATACGATATGCAGACTCATCTTGGAGGGCAAGCTGGTAGCACAAGACAGACAAAATATTGCATGGCCAAGATGTGAGTGGGTTTCTGTATGTGCAGAAAAAATATCCCACAGCAGCGCCCAGAGTACGCTGCGTGCGCTGAAGACACTCATCAACAATGGCACTCGCGATGACTGATTTGCCTGCTCCAGGAATACCGCTACACCAGATCCTAGCTCTCTTAGTCGAGAACCAATCCTCAAAGTCCGTGCTTTCAGTGAGCCAAAGCGCCGTCATTGGATGTCGTAGCCTCTTATTGATCTCGAATTCCTCACAAGGATTCACCTTTAGGAAGGTGTCTAGAACACTCTGGCGCCTCTGATCGAGAAGGATTCTCGTTTCAATATCCAGCACCTGTCTAATGTTGCAACTTAACTGCTGAATCTGTTTTTCTGTCTCTCCCTGTCGAGACAGGCATGATTGTAGCTTGCTGATGGAGTCTGCTGCAAGGGCGATGTTGATTGTCTGCTTGTGGCGGGAGATAGACTGCATCATTTCTTTGGTATCACTGGTCGAAAAAGGCCATTTCAAGCGGCTCTGAAACTTTTCCAATCCAAACTTCCCTTCAAACTTCGGTAGGCCATCCTCGATCCGCCGCAGAAGCTGGCGGCACTCATGCAAATGGTATGGCTTTGGCGGCGTGGCACCTCTCCGTGGATCAGGCTGTACTTCAAGGCCGAACGCAACCATGGACAGGTTATGAAGCAGAAGAGACAGATCTTTGATCTCATTCAAGAGATCTTGGACCTCTTTCGGAGCTCCTTTGACCGACTTTGCGTATTTCAATGCAGCCCTGAATACAACATCCGCAAGTGTCACTAGTCCTGCAATACTAGCAGAAACTGACAAAGGGTCCATATCTTGGCGATTTCGATAGACCCGGACTATGTAATTTTGAGCCCAGGGGTAGAGTAGACGTGGTTTGGGGTAGAAAAACGACAGAAACTGAAAGCTTAAGTTTAAGACTGAAAGAAAGAAGAAGCAGGGTGTTCAAAGGAGGCAAGGGCCTCGATATGTCAGCAAGGCGTAATTTTGCCCCGCTTTGCCAACACAGAACGCCCAGCTGAATTGTGCAAGCGTTGACAGCCAACCATTTCCCAGCCTGATTTGATAAATACCAGCCATTTGAGACATTTTTTTGTGATTGCCGTTACATAGCCGCAAAAGGCAGATTCAGTCTTACCTCTTCAGGTGATACATCGCTTTGATGATTTATGTAAGGTGTTTCTAGTGTCTTGCAGGCTTATTGCAGGCAAAAAGGATTTTGCAAGCATTAAGAAAGAAAAACATTGATGGGCAAAGCTGGATGAAACTACTTGTTCCAGATATTCTGATGATAGCTTGGCAACGAATAGAGTCTTGACAAAGACGTTATCGCTACTAATTTGTGTTTTCAGATCGGTCCCTCGAGGGTGCGACGCAGAAAGGCGTGGCGAAACTTGGCTCTCCCATGTTTGTTGAATCGATTTGCCCCCCATTTTTCTTGTTAAATACGTTTCGCCAGAATAACATTTTCAGCGAACTTACGCCTTGAACGGAGTCAACCCTTCCCAAGCCCGAGCTTAGTACTAGACGTTTCCTTGAGCACTCCACCACGAGGAGTGTATCTGACGCAGCCCCATGGGCTTTAGTCTCAGAGTTATCCCCCATTTCTAAGCGCGCCATGTGCGTCGGTAGCGGTGCTGCCATGAACTGATTGAGTGACTTCATTATTGGCATTCTTGCCCCAGAAATGATCTTTACGGTTAGTTGAGCGGTCTTTCTGTTCTTTGTACTCATTTGTGTACCTATCGGTTGCAATCATTCTTCCTCACTCCAGAAACCGCAAATAAATCTCCCAAGGAGACCTCAGTAGCTCTCGAGGATAACTTCGTTGAAGAGGATATAAGGTCATGCCACCAGGTTACGGTCAGCACAAGAGGCCAGATTTGATCTTTTTAGGCGAGAATGGAGGGCAATGAACAAGATAAAATGTGTTGGCACGTGTCGGTCACACTTCTTTATGTCTTTATTTGCTTGGATTTCTTAATCCTACCTGGAAAATGACCATGTACTGATTTTCCGATACAAGTCACGTAGCCACAGTCCTACGAGAGTGTATTTGCCTTTCGGAATTTTATGGTTCTGCAGCGTTGATAGAATGTGATCTGTTATGGCATCGGCAGTTCTGCCCTATGATTGACGTGGAAATTGATCGGTGGCTGCCATGGTATTGTTCCCACTCCTTGGGGCACACCGAACAGGAATACCCCATGCTTGACGAGCATGACATATACTTAACTCTACTACCCCAAGCTATCAAGCTCTTTCCATTGGCGTAGTGACTCCACGTTTTTACGCGTACTTCTGAAAACTCGGTTCTCCTGCATCTCCTTGAGAAACTCAATGATGCATGTGCGCTCTAGTGGCTTCTTGATTAAGCGGCCGCCTATCGTTGTGATCGAATCAAAAGGTTGCCGCAGCGAAAGTAATAGTATTGAAAAACTTACATAAGGAGATCATATAACTGGGCATGTAGAATGTGCCAGGGTAATACTCGTTACCTAGAGCGAGGCCAGTCGGCTTATGAATATACTCTAATATTATTTTGTGGAGTGAGTAAGCTGGCCATACGGATGGCATGTCGTATGTGATAGGAACTCCTCCCTCCTTTGCCTTTTTAATCCCGTTGGCCTCGGAGGCGTTCAGATGGGAGATTATCTTGATATCATGTAGGCAAATGAGTATACGTGATGCCATATACTACTCCATTGCTATGACTGCAGAATATGTTTTGTCCAGACTTAGTGACTGATTGTCCTTTGCTCAACGTTGGACGATCATTCCGTACATTGCATAGTTGAGAACATCCAAATGTTGGGAAATGGACGGCTCGCCTTAATGTCGGGTAGAGCTTCGTGAAAAGGGCAGAAGAATCGAGGTGAGTCATCATGCCACTTGTTTAACCCTCTGTCGAACTCCGCTGGCATTGAATCAGCGCCTTCCACCGACTGCAGGGAAGCGTGTGGAAGTGTTGCCATGACGATCCTCGCCAAGTATAGTATCGAGCGCTTGGCAACGGAGTTGTCATGGTGGCTTGAAGATCGGAGACTCTTGAAGGAATCGTACAGATCCAGATCGATCTCGAGCTGTCTTGCATGTACCAGAGATATATATAGACTAACAAAGATGAATCCAGCTTGCTGCTTCGGCCATACCTCCCTCTGGAGCAGAGCGAGCGATTTCAGCACAGCTGAGAAGGGTTCCTGTGCCCGTTAATTAATGGAGGTAAGTGTCGAAATCGGTGTTGTAATATTCATATAAGCAAGTTAGCACTACCGTGGTAAGCAAGATCACCCCATGTGTATCAGGTGGATTGGATAGAGCAGCGATGAGGAGTTCTAAACATCCATTGTGGTGATTTGTGCTCTTCAAGTTCTCCAGATCCTGAGACCTAGAGTGCTCATAACGACTTGCAAGAGCAAGAATGCCGAAGAAAACCATGAGTTCTTCAGGAGCCATCTTTGGAACAATCGCTGCAAAGTGTCATTCATCGCAGCTGTCCAATTAAAGTTCGGGTAAATAGTTTTTATGCTACCACTTCTTGGGCAGGTAGTCTCGCGAATTTGGCAACTTCAATCATGAAGACTCTCATGAACACCGCTTCACGCTCCTCCATATGAGAAGGGAATTATACCGCTCTTGGAACCGCCTACTAACCGCAGACGACAGCTGGGAAAAAGTTCAAGGTGGTAGCTCGATCATCAGTGGATTGATTGTCGATACCGCAACAACCAACTATGATCCTGGTAGTATCATAGTTCAGTGCTGCCCCTCCCCACATACGCTCTATCGTATTTTCGTCAGGAGACGACCTTGTTGCTGAGCTCGTATACCTAGCTTAATTGTGTCGCGATTAGAGGGGACGAATCCATGTGTCGCAGCTATGGCGACACAAGTGATTGAACCACAGATGTTACTTCTGTGTATTCATCATCTACATCGGCAGCTGAGCGCGTTGTATTACAGAGAAGCGATAAACGTGGAGGCCTGGAGTTCTTAGGCGCGTTTCTGCTTTTGTTGTCCTTTCGGCCTATTACCGTAGAAAAATGCCTCAACCGAAACCTCGGCTGACGTCCTTATTCCACATCGATGTCCTGGCATTCAGTACACATTGTAGCTCCTCTACGAGTAATACATCGTTTGTGCTGGGATCGACATTGCTGACAACTGACTCGGCTCTTCGTCTTACAATGGCCCATGGATAGATAGCGACGGCACTTCATGATGAGCGGGGTATCTAACTTGAAGTGAAATTCTTGCGCTGCGATATATGCACCGGTTTTAACCCTTAGAAGTTAGGCATGTGATCAATGGTTTCGAACCTAGCAGTCGGTTTCGAGATTGTCACAGCCCGTTGATTCGTATCAAGCAAGCTAAGGCGAACGAACCTAGCTAGCAAGCTAGGTTGGCCCCTGAACTGTGAGATAGGTTATGAATTTTAAGACATAATTTCATCGGTACAAACTTACTGGCTTTGAGAAACTAAAATTCCTCCCAAGAATTTCTCACCAATAGCAGGGAATTTTATGGGTACCTTAAAGCTAATAAATACGCACCAAAAATGCTAGCAAGATTGTCTTATGATTTATTTCCTGTCTTATAGTTGAGCTGAGAACTTAGCTTGCTGGGTTTGTTTGCTATTAGCTTACCTAATTTAGTTGATAGGTAGTAATAGACCTGAGGGTTGTGGTTTCTGTGATGCATGTTATCTCTTTAACCACTATTGGATCATTTGAAGCTGTCAAACCCTATGTCCGAGAGCGTTGAAACATGTGGCACCCTCAGACTAACTGCATAATGTAATAGAGAACAAAAATAATCTTTTGAACTAATCACCTCTTCCAGGCAATTTAGCATGTGCTTATTCAGACACTGAGCAGAATCGTTGGAAATCCTCCTAGTCCCACTATATATCCCCATCCGACTTGCCTGGGCTTACGTCTACTATTGGAAGCGTGTCGGTGCTGACGAAGTCTAATAGTGTGGTCATTTTTGTGTGCCAGACCTGATAAGGTTAGTCCCTCGAGTCGGCACTCAATTCGTTCATCCATGACGTGTCTCTTTCTCCCCCACTTCCTCTCTGCAGGCTGGGATGCATAGACAACAGCACAAACCCTTCACGCCTCGTTTCGATACACGCCAGTAATGGTCTTCCCTGGCACGTATAGCTCAGGCTGCGCTCGATGCAGAAAACGAAAGGTCAAGGTAAATTATCCCTTGACTACATAGAAGCAACTATGGGTCAACTCTAATGTGCTCTGTCCAGTGCGACGAAAGACGGCCAGGGTGTCGACGTTGCGAGCTTTACTGTGCTGCATGCCCCGGGTATAATCAGCCACTTGCGATTCGAACTTACACCGGGCCGGGCCGCAGCCTGGTTCGCGGCGTTTCCAATGGAACACGACCTAAATCGCAACATACAAATCCTGAACAAGTGAATGCCCTCAGTAAAGCCCGGCGACATCCCCCTCTGAACGGACCAAATATTATTCACCAACCGCTATACTCATTCGAAGACGAAGCGGTGTCATATTTCATACAAGAGCACTGTATCTCACGTGGTCCTGGTATGATTCGTGGTCATCTAGACTTCCTCCCTGAGATGTACCAGTCTTTACCGAAGGAATCGTGTTTGAGACCAGCAACCCTTGCCGCATCTTTCACGTCTCTTTCCAGACACTATAAATCGTCCTCACTTTATGTTATGGCTCGCAACTATTATGGTGCTGCTTTACGGGCTGTCAATAGGACTTTATCTGCTTCGCCAAAGACTTGGAACGAAGAATTGTTTCTTTCATTGATGTTTCTGGGGTTGGTTGAGGTATGCTGTCTATTTTGTTGTTTCTCTTGGTTGTAGCCTGGTTGACACAGCCTTTCTCAGGATATCGACTGTAACAACCCGGACCAGAAAATGGCCCATATGCTAGGTATATCCAAGATTTACGGGATTATGGGCCGCCGACTGCTTGAGAACATACACAATAGCTCTATTGACGGTTGGATATTCACAGAAATGGTGAGTCTGCCCTCCGCCATTATTAAGTCCAAATACTGATGGAATTGAGCAACTCTCGTCCCTTGCCAGTAGCCAAGACTTGGACTGTCTAGCTATCCCCGAAGGAGATGGGGGATTGGATAAAACCCACCCAGCCTTAAGAATCGCCACAATCGTCGCTCGGATCCATCAGTTCTTCAAGTCATCGAAGCCCCTCACGGACCCGAAAAAAACGCAGTTGGCTCCTGAAGAGAAGGAACGGAGACTACGTTCTGCAATACAGCAAGCACTCGCAATATCTTGTGAGCTTCCTGAGTTCAATGACATGACGCCACACAGTTGGAGACCCCAACAACTCACAGACGAACGGAAACTCCTCGCTTATTCGTCAAGCTGGACCGCATGCGTGGGCAGTCTCTACAACGCGACTCTCATTCTATTCCTTTGTAGACTCATATCATGTTATCACGCTCTATTGCATCTCGATCAGACCAGCGGCGCAATATCCAGGGAAACCAAAGAAGTACAGACCGCAGTAAAATTTATGTCGCTAGTGGAGAGACAGCTTAAGAGCTTGATACATGTCTTCTGCTTGAGTGTGCCATATATTTTTGGCGAAGTGGACGCATCTGGAACGCCCATTGCTATCCCGCAAAGTAAAGCTGTCATAATGCATAACCTCATTTGGCCGTTGGCTGTTGTTGTTGCCTGCCCCTGGAGTAGTAAGCAGCAAGTCAGTGACTGCCAAGGTAGATTAGATTGGATTCGAGATCAGTATGGTATTAAGCTTGCCTCTTTTGCTCCAGCTTTAGCAAAGGAAATGCTTAGTTAAGGAATTATTAGAGATAGTATAGGATAGAATAGAGCGTTTATCTAAATTATCTCCATACCTAGGCGTGGTAGTGATTATATGTAGGATTTATAGAGTTAGAAAGATTATAACAAAATAAGCAGTAAGTTCTATAGTAAGCCATGCAAAGTTTTAAACTACATTCAGAGTAACGAATCTTAGAAAAGGCTGTATAGGCCCTCCAGGAAGACTCAATCTAAGCAAAAGAATTACAGTCTAGGTAGATCTTCGCAGAAATTGGTCTACCAGTTGATCACACAGCAAGCAGGGCTACTAAGCAGAGCCGCAGCCCTAATTGTGCTGCTAAGTCAATGACATAATGACATAATTAGCACTGAGGGCACCCTTATTTCTTACGCCAAAAGCAGGATAGCTATTCAGAGGAGAAAAATGATGAGTCAAGGATAATTCAAAGCAGAGGGCGGAGTCATGGATTATGTGTTCCTGACGACAATAAGTAGATACTTTTCACTTTCATGAGGAATACCATAACATGTATGTAGTCTTTACAAGTCAAGCAGCAGCTAAGTAGGTTAACAATGATTCTTGGGCTTCTGAGCACTGCAGTGTCGGAGGTGCGAAGTTGGCAACGGACTTCCGGGAGAGTTGCATCCTGAGCGGCAATTTTCTCAAAGGTCTCTATATATATATAATTACCTTATTCAATATCTCGAAGAGATAGATCAAGGCCACACATCTCTCTCAAAGGTCCCGTACATCAGGTTGTGGATGCATATTGGTGACATTTATCGTGATGGATTTTGGTTATCAGCAGCTGACTTGTATAGGTAGGGAGCACAGCTTAGAGCTTCAACCAGCGCCATTGCAGACCCCTGAGTCCCAGATATTTGCAGGGATATCATGGAAATGGCGGTACCAAAGACCATCTGTTATGGTCTAGCAGAGCAGTTCACTACAACCGATAGTACTCTTCTTACGCCGACCAATTCATTGCTAGAATCTCTTCTGGAAGAGATGGCGTTGACGTACGCGACCATCAAATTTCACCCACTGAAACGTACCCAAAGTGTCTTGACTGGTTTTGTAATTGCATTGTAGGTAGAGGTACATGGCATTCCTCTTAGCCTGCCTATAACTTGCCTTTCGAGATAGTATATCGCTCTTCCTCTTGCTGAAGTTCCTGCTGGCCCTTCTAGGCGAGACCGATCTTTCACCTACTATTCCCTGGGACCGAGCCATTGTGTTTCAGGGATAGCGCGAATCTAGACAGACAGTTCGCTGGCGCTGCCCACCTCAATGACCTCAACATCATCTCAAATGAAAAAGGCGCTGCTTCTGTTCCAGGCTGTAAGTTAAGCATGTAGGAGCTGCAATTTGTTATCTCAGGCTTCTTTGCTGCTGGTGTAGGTCAAATAATTCTAAACGGACTTCCCCACACAGGAGAGTACGAGAAGATAATCCGGCCAGTGTCCAGTCTATACATATAGCATAATGACAGAAACGAAGTGGTTTTGCGTGGCCGTTGTTCTCTGATGGCCCTGTGTACTCGAACAAGGTGGTCATATTTCTTGCTCGACCGATCATGGCCCGAAGCTTGTGTCTGGGGTAGAAGTGGAGAACCATGTAGCGTCTCATCTCCCCGTGGGGTTCTGAAGAAGTTGTCCCGTTTAGGGTCTGAAAAAGCAGAGTTGGGGGGTTGGGGGAGAATGCAGCAAGTCTATCCGCTATTAGGGAAATTGTTGCTTTTTGGAATGATATAAACATGACTCGTCTACGCACGGGCGTTTCTTGGCGTTTAAGAGCATCCCAAAAAGCCGGACGACTGGGGGTATTCTGTGCTTTAAACCTGAAAACTCGGAGTCACAGGATGAAAGATGAGTATCTCGTTTTTATAAGTGTCGGTTCCATGAAGCCATGATTGTACAACCTTGTATTTGGTAGAGTAAACCCCGACCGACAGGTCTCCCTGACTGGCGGTGGAGTCATGATCCACTAATGCGGGGATGAGAATGTCCTCCTGGAAAAGCAAGTATATCCGCATATCGGGTGTGTTTCTCCGGATAAGACAAACTCCACTATGATCAAAGCATACCAGAAAACTTTCCAAGTCGAGAAGCCATGAAGGTCTTCCAATCCACATAGATGAGGGGAAATATGGGGGAAACACTTCTGATCGTCCGGGGAAATCTATCCTAAAATGAAAATCGACTTTGAGAAACCGATATAAAGGTCAACACTTGTGTCGTTCCAGGTTGCTTTTCCAATCGACCATCCACTCCTACACTCAGAATCTCTACAATGGCCCCTCAAAAGCTCAAGATTGCTGCCGCCGGTCTTGGCCGAATGGGCAAGCGACATGCTATCAACTTCCTCAACCGAACCCCTCGCGCCGAGCTCGTCGCTGCCTTTACTCCCGATCCTTCGGAGATGGCTTGGGCCAAGGTTAACCTTGAGCCTCATGGAGTTACCCTCTATGATGACTATCAGAAGATGATAGAGCAAGAAGGTCTCCAAGCTGTTGTCATTGGTACTGCTACCTCTGTGCACGCCGAGGAGGCTATCCAGGCTATGCAGAAGAACCTTCACGTTCTATGCGAGAAGCCCTTGTCTACCAGTATTGAAGTGGTAAGTGCTAATTCCTATTCAATTTACATGGTCACCAATCTAATGTCTTTTAGTGTCGCTCAGTTGTTGCCGAAGCCAAGAAGCGACCCCACCTCAAAGTCATGTGTGGCTTTTCCCGCCGATTCGACGAGTCGTACCGCGATGCCTTCAGCAAGACCCAGCAGGGTGCTATCGGTCGTCCTACAATCATCCGCAGTCAAACTTGCGATAAGCACGACCCATCGGGCTTCTTCGTTGAGTATGCTGCATGGTCCGGTGGTGTCTTTGTCGACATGTCAGTCCATGATATCGACTTGACGCTCTGGTTCTTTGGAGACGAAGTCATTCCCAAGAGCGTTTCTGCCCACGGTGTCCGTGCTGTTCAGCCAGACCTCGGCAAGTACAATGATTACGACAACGCTGTCGGAATTGTCGAATTTTGGGGTGGCAAGATTGCCTACTACTACTGCTCCCGAATGATGGCCCACGGACAAGAGGATACCACGGAGGTGATCGGAACAGAGGGCAAGCTGACTGTCAACGGCAACCCTCAGTCCAACCTTGTCAACTACTACCACTCTGGTGGCATCACTCGCGAGGTGCCCGCTCACTATTACGGCCGCTTCGAGATGGCGTTTGTCCAAGAGTCCAACGAATTTGCCGATGCTTGTCTCGATGATAAGCCTCTACCTCTCAAGCTGACCAATGCCGTGAGAGCTGTTGAGATTGGAGCTGCCCTTCAGGAGGCACTTGTTACTGGGAAGCAGATCCGATTTGACGAGATCGGTCGTCGTGTTGAGGAGTCCAAGCTATGATAGAATTAGAGATAGAGCGCTTGGTAATACAAAAGTGTTACAACTGTCAATAGATTATTATTGTTCATTGGTATCTTGAGCCCATTGCTTCTTCATCGTCAAGCTCAACTGATCCGTATGCCATCCAGTTATTTGCTTTACATGGTCCAGAAACTCGAGGACCATTTCTTGATCGTCCTTTTCTGTAAAAACGCTACCCCCTAAGGAATGTTAGAAATAGAAACCTTCGTTTGGCCATGATGACGAACAAACTGATAACGAATGACTCGCTGTGAAGAGAGTATTCTCTGCTCTCGTATGCGAACTCGTCAAGGCTATCGCCTGTACTAGATGGTTTCGAACGGTTCTCTAGGTCTGCTAAGTCTTGAAAAACCACGAGATGTTTGATATACTTACCTCTACCTTTTTTCCTTCGCGGATGTGTTCAAAGACTGATGATGTGACAATCGGTGTTGACATAGCTAGGACGATTTTGGCGATATGATAGTATTGTAAACCAACAGCTGATTAGTTAGTATTGGCAAAAAATGAACAGGAGGTGACAAACCGTGAAAGGGTGACAGAACCCAGATTTCAGGTAGGAGTCTTCCTTCGTCCTTGTTCCTACTGTTCTCTAGAATCGGGTTAAAAGCGGCTGGTTTCGAATCAAACCAGGTATCAACCTCGAGGCGGATATCTTCCAGTTTTTGGATGAAAGAAGGCGAATTGGCTGGAAATACGCAGCTCAAAGCTCGGGCTAAGAGGAAGACCATTCGGTTTGCGTAAGCTGCATCGTCGAAACGTCTGAAGACATCAGACTGGAGAAATGTTTCCAAGTCTGACCTTAAAGGTCGTTGCTTGGTGAGAGAAACGTAAATGTCCTGTCGTAGACATAGCCAGGCGGCAGCCTCTCCGAGCCCACCATTGAAGTCAAACGACGACATAGAGTTGACTATGCGGGATGTGCCTGTGAGATGCATCTCCATGTCGTCCGCTGTTGAAATTAGCTTTGAAGCAGACAAAATCGACTCTCTTACCGTCCATCTCTTCATACTGCCGCAGTATGGCAATGGCAGCCAAGGTCTCTTCGTCAATGCGCCCGTTCGACTCGGCGACAGCGTCGATCAAAAGAGAAAGACAATGGTCATAGTATTCTAGTGACTCGGTAGTTGTGTCCAGCTTATTTCGATTAACATGACGTGACGAGAAGGCGAACACTGCGTATCGTAAGACTGGAAAGTACATAGACCGACGAGGAACCTCGAGCTCAAAATGTCGCTTCAGGTCTGTCGCGTCTGCCCATAGAGCCATGTTTTCAGTGAAGTTCTTGATCAGGACAGCCTCTCGAGTTGTGAAGGGCACTGCAGGACGTGAATATGGAGAATTGGGAGAGGGATCTAGTGAAGAACTTTCCCGGAGATGTCGAGTTATGCGTGCGCTGCCGGGTGAATCTATCAGGTCGAGACGGTTGCTCGTCGGCGACGCCATCATATCTGGTGATACGTGTAGAATCGGAGATTCGTGCATCGATACCTCATGAATTGGTGCTTCATGAGCTGGTGCATCCGACACTGGATGGCCGGAGTCTGAGGGATCTTGATCGAGTGTCATGGCTTCTACTGAAGGAATCCTGAAGGTGTTAGCTCACTTCCAACATTATAGGCCTACTCACTCTTGGCCTTCATCCGTCTCGTAGCTCTGCAGTATCTGCGTCGTTTCATCGCGGTACTCCACTGTCATAGTCAGCTTGGATACTCTCGGCCTAGTCTCATAACACATACGCGTCTCTTTTGGCCGAACCCATACTTGATCATCCGAGAATGAGTATCCAGCTGAAGACCCCAGACCAGGGCGAAACCGTATCTGCAGAGCACGCTCGCACTCGATGCCTGCTCTTATGCATGCTGAGCATGATGGTATTTCCTTGTCACCTATTCTTGTTAGACGTGTACCATAGCCCTGGGAAGGTGACTTACATCGAACATGACGAACTATTTACATGAGCGACGCTCCATCAGTTCAGGTTCAAAGAGCGAATGACCAACCTCGACAAGCAGTACTACCAGTGTTAGCCAGCCCCATGATTTGGTATAATGTTGACTCACCATCCTACTGCTACACGACTATTCCTCTTCTGAGACCGAGTTTCTGTCTCCATAGTCGTCTCGATCGTCGTGACTTGAAGCGTCAGACCCTCGTGAAAGAGGCAAACTCAGATGCAACAAGGGGCTACCGAGCGGCGTCACGTGCAAAGCTAATTGACTTACCCCGCAATCTGCGGAGAAGAGGAATACGAAAGGGTGGAGAGAAGGAAATGTGGGGGACTGTGGCAGAAGACCTAGACTAAGCACGAGCCACAGTGGCTGAGCAAGCTAAATTCCTAACCTATACCTCTCAAATGTTGCGTCGCCCAGGCAAATGCCATGGCGGCAAAGCTTGAGAGATCGATGGCCTCGAGTTTTATGAAAGCTATGAGAATTTAACAGTTATGAGCCTTCGTGTATCATAGTAGAGAGCAAGCTCAAATTGACCGAGACACTGCCAAGACGGGTTTGGGGTCTGAAGCCTGGCTGATTTTATGTTTGACCTCCGTTTGTTTAAAAGAGCACGGTAAGTGTTTATTGTTGACCATCCAGAGGGCTAATATCAAGCTAGACGGCCAGATCTTAGTTGATGAACGCGACGATCTAGGGCTATGATCGGCCCAAATGCTTACCTTTGCCTTAGCTTTTTCCTGTTGCCAACATCAACTAGTGAGTTTCGAGGACTGGCCTCAATATACTAGCGTTACATTTATAAGCTGCTGAGAAGAATAGGGAGAGATAACCTAGAACAAGCTTCTTCGCCATTAGTATAGGCCATTGCAAGACTTCCATCAATGGTTACAGGGAGATGAAAGATCAAATGATGGGAGCTGAAGCTGTTGTGAAGTGATTGAACCAGTGTCTTTTTGGGCAATATGGAGACGCTAGCTTCCGACAGATGCCTTGGCGGGTTTGTGTTACTTGCGAGTTGCTACTGAATTACTGCCCTGGAGGCCCTCGACTTCAGCCGAAAGCTCCCTACTATTGACAAGGGAAAGTGGCAGTTTTTAGTGGGGTTAGGCGCTCAATCATACAAGACAACAGTCTTCGCCTTGAGTGTAATCTGACCAAACGATATGGGGCTTTAGATACACTGGCTGCGATCTAGAGAGATGAGGCAAGTATCCCAGATGAAGCTGGCTCTAACGAGAGGTTCTGCAACGTCTATTGGAGTCCTCGGATGACAAAGATAAGAAAATATTTTCAGTTCCGTTGTTAGCCGAAGAGGGCACGTTGATATGAGACCCCACTATGTGATGTGAACCAATCGCTTCTTTTTCGCGTTCAATGCGTAAAACTAAAACGTACACGCGTCATGTCCGTCTGTGTCAGGTAAAATGAGCCTATCATTGATTAGGTTTATGATACAGCCCGTGCCATATGGAGACACTAGAACTAAAATTAGGCGGTATGAATGGATCATGATTGAGCCTGAGTCGCCAATACGGCAAGAAATTCTACTCTAGCCCGTCTCTTCTCTGTATTTAAAACCCAGTTGATACCACGAAAACCTTACTTCATTTTTTTTCTATCTCTTGTTGTCTTATAACTATCGCTCTTTCACTGCTACTTTATCCCTCCTTTAGTAACCTCCTTTCATTTCCTTTAAAACCGTATTTCCCACGAGAATCACTATTATACTATGGCAAACAGCACCGACACTCAAGAGGGCTATGCCCCTTTCGACCTCTACCCTTACAACCCATCTCAGGCTCCAGCATTCGCCTTTCTAGGTCTCTTTGGTGCCGTGTGTGTTCTTCACTTGGTTGCCATGATTCCGTATCGTTCGTTTTTCCCCTTTCCCCTCGTCATAGGTTGCGGCAGTAAGTACCGTTCCATCTCTCTGCGTCTCTGTTATGAATCGCTACTAAAATCTTACCCTTCATAGTGGAAGCCGCCGCATACTACTTTCGATCGCAGTCCCATGATAACTTACGACAAACACTGCCCTTCCTCCTCCAGAACTTGCTACTACTCTCGGCACCTCCATTCCTGGCAGCAAGTATTTACATGTCTCCTCGACGTATCGCACGAGCATTAGATGGGGAACACCTTACCGTTAGACCTCGTCTCTTGACCAAACTTTTCGTCCTTATTGACACGGTTTGCTTTGCGACTCAAGTAGCTGGATCAATTATGTCCGGTAGCGAAGATATAAACGAGGCCAAGAACGGAAAAACAATCATTCTGGCAGGCTTGGCTCTTCAAATAGTGGCGTTCGGCTTTTTCGCATTTTGTACTGCTTGTTTCCAAAAGAGTGTACTATCCGCATCATATCAGCTACGGCTGAGCTCAGAAATGCCCTGGCAGCGATACATCTACGGCCTCTACGCCATCAGCCTTCTTTTCGTCATTCGCAACATCACTCGCATAATTGAGTATAAACAAGGGTCTGATGGAGCGATGCTTCAACACGAAACCTACCTTTACGTCCTTGATGGTTGTGTTATGCTTTGCATCGTGGTGATTTTCTTGATCTTGCATCCTGGAAGACTACGGTGGATGTCTCGAAGGTTGGAAAAATCCGGATCTTTGGACGAACACATCCCTTTGTCATGAGTTCCATTGTGATATATACAGCTAGCCTATATAACTAGAATACTTAACCTTTGCACCTAAAGAGCTTCCTCTTAACGTACATATTAGAATGTATATAATTATAATAGACTTCAAATAAGTCATTCAAGATACAATTTTGTCTACATGTAATGAGATGTTTTACTTAGTACCTTAATGGTACTCATTATACTATAGTGAGTTTAAAACTGGCGAAATTTGTGCCGTAACTTCAGCTTGTCTGACTGACCGCACTGCCCAAGAGACCATGCTCAAGCTGATAAATACGTATGGTCTCGTCATAGGCATCCTCGATAGACATGTCCACCCTGGTGCCCAATTTCTTCCAGCTGAGCATCTTCGAAAACTTGTTTCTTTTGGAGCAAAGGTAAGATACAGCAAGTACCTTGATTCCTTTTTATATTCCTCCTTAGCTGCCTTTGAACTTTACGCTCACAGGTCTACGGTAAACAAGTCTTGCCCTACCTCCAGGTATGGATGTGCAGTACCCACGGTGCTTTCACAATTAAAGCATAATACCCTGCGATCACACTGTAATCTAATTTAGGCTTTTCCAGAACTTATTCTTCTTGCGTTGTGACTCAAAGAAATTATTTAACAACTACTCTAACTCGGTCCAAATTCCACACTAAAGCGATATAGGTCTTGGCATTCCCATCCCGATGAGAAGCAGCTCGGATACCAGCAAAGTAAACCCCAGGCTTCTCGTATGCATCCAAAAATTTCAGATCAATCTCGGCCCCTACACCAATTTCTTTCTTGGTATACTCCCCGACGCCAAGAGGATCCCATTCGAGCGCAATGATCTGACCTACACCATCTGGGACTTGCACTTGAACATGGAACTCTTTACTTTCTCCTGGGGATGCTTGGGTGCCTTTTGAATTGTCCAGAAACAGGTCAACTACAGGTTGAATGCCTTTGCGTGCCGCCGCAGATGAAGGGACCTCAACTTGTCCATTATTGATGGTGTAATTTGTGGGCGTGGGTGGCTTCACCTCGTTCTCCACCCACTCCACGAGGTCGCGCAGGTGCTGTTGGTAGAGGCCGGTGAAGTCGACAGTTCGACTCGTGTAAGGAGCTTCAATCTTTCCCATGACGTGATCTGCATTGTCGTTGTAATACAGCCGATAATGATCCTCCAGGCCTCCCTTGGCATCCTGAACCTTATGCTTGTACCAATCCGCATGCCAGGGTAAAGCGTCAAAGTCGAGAAGGTTATTCATAACGATCAACTTCATGGTGATGTTACCTGTATGCGTAGCTCCTCCAGAGGTTGATTGTGAGACCGTCGGTCCCGCAAAGAAATTGCGTTGAGGGTAAAGTGGCTCGCCAGCCCCATCACGGAGATAGTCGTGGCTGTAGAAGCCACTATCCAGTGAGGGAAGTTGGTGGCGATGGTAAGTGTGGGTGGCGAGGTACCAGCGATTGTCAACTTGGATGTTGGTACCTGACATGAGGGCCCCAAGCGTAGTGTTGGAAGCACCGGCTAGGATGTGTACGGTTCTTGTATCAACATCCAGCATTCCAGAAAAGTATTGAGTGGAGTTCTTGACTATGACAGAGAAGCCCAAGCCAACCATATGGGTAACGTTTTCGGGCACACTCTCTAGGACAAACTCAGATGTCAACCCATCATCACCTGCAGTCACGTTCTCAATGGCACTGTTGAACTGGACGAGGGCAGCGCGGAATTTTTCTCCCAGCGCAGATTGATCACTTCCGGCGTATCCGTCCTTGTTCCAAAAGTCGTCGACATATGTGGGATCCGCGCTTTGGAGCATGGGGACGGCGATATCCTTGAGCGTCTGCCACAGTTGCGTGCGGTTCTGGGCGATCGATTCCCAATCTTCCCATCCCCTGCTGGGGATGCCCAAATGGTGTGTCTCTGTCAAAACCATTCCCTCAAGTGCGTCGAGGGCAGCATGGGGATTGCCAGTACCACCGGGTTGAAGAGTGTCAATGAGCTCTTTGGAATGATTCGCGAGGATCAATCCGCCGAAGGCTCGTATACCCCAGTTATATGGTATAGACATCGGCGTTGCCTGGATGAGAGTAACACATCCATCCCAGACTCCAAGTGTGTTTTCGGCAGCGCCGATGGCTTTGAGAGAGCCGCCACTACCACCGTAGACATATCCGTGAATTTCGTCAGAAGAGGTATTATAGTATTCCTGTGCGATCTGGCGGGACAGCTTTGCTAGAGCTGCATCTGCACGATAGCCTGTCGTTCCGGAGGCTTGAACAGTGTAGCCACCACTCTCGACTCCAAAGGTAATGGCGTTATCGTCGGCGATCGATGTCTGGGATGGGTACATGAGTTGAAAAAATCGTCCTTCCCACTGCGATTTAGGAGCGAGGTAAATCTTGAAATCGACATTGGTGCCGTTGAAATGGCCAGAGATCTTCCGATGGAGGGTGGGGATCGCCTCATCCGTCTCGCTGTCGAAGATAGGGGAGTCGTAAAAGGAATCAATACACTCTGCTGTAACAAATAGAGCGCCGGTTTTGTCATCTGTCACGCAGCTAACTGATTCTAGCTGAGAAAGTGATGGCGAAGCAGAGGCAACAGAGGCCGCAAGTAAAGCGGTCAATCCTATGTAGACTCTGCGAGATACATGATTAGCTGTTTTGCCTTAGACAAGACTTGATGTGGAGAAAGCATACCTCATGGCGGTTAAGATCGTGTGGGGAGATCATTGTCTGAGATAACATTTATTCGAGTCCATTCCGTCGGTACAATGCTGATCTTAAATATTTGCCTTCAGACGCTCCACCCCTCCAAATCCCTTCATTCCCCCTCCGGTTACAAATTTCGTCTAGAAAGCTTGCTGATACTGTAGCTGGCAACGTATTCTTGTCGCGACACCCGAAATGATGATGTGTACCTTGGTAAATCTGTCTGGCATGTCCCAGCCGCTCTGGTCACCCTTACGAAAATTCCAGCCTTCGCTGGAAGTGATACGCAAACCCAGCGATTGGACAACCATCTCGGCGCATTTCTGAGCATTTACCATGGCGTTACGTGGCAATCCAGTCCAAGCTTCTTGGCGGTGGGTATTGCCTCAACAAATCGGTAGATTTGCGTATTGAAAGCGCTGACTAAGCGAGGCGAGGCATCAAAACCAACGGAGTGGATGAATCCATGGAGGGACAAGATTAAATGAGGGGCATCAAGCCTCCCCGCCACCCTTGTAGAGTTGTGCGCATCCTAACCGGGGAATCTCCAAGACCCAAGCTTACGTAGAAAAGGAGCTAGCTGAGCCTTTGCTGAGGGTATTCATAGACTATCCAGGAAAATCCCAGCATGTCCGATCTAGACACCCCGTCAACGGCAATCCATCCACACCATGAGAGGTCAGAATGTTTCGATCTTGCCATCAACGGCTGATGAAATTGGTTGGCTGTTACGTACTAGTACAAGATTCGATGGATTGATAGTATTCTTAGGTCTAGGCAAGATACATGAACTCACTATCTCTGGTGGATCGAAGAGTTCGACTCATGCTTTGTCTCATAGGACGCCTAGTCGCGATATGTAGTGCCGTAAAAAGGCCTGCAGAAGTCATTGATCGTGGTAGCATTTGTCGCCGCCCTTACTGGAAGGAAATTACTAACACGTTTCAGATGCCGTCAAGATGGATGAGAAGTGAGGTCAGCTTGCTGAAAACGCCAGGGGCCTTACTTCTATTTATCTGTTTTAATTGCGTATCACAAGAAAAACTAGCTTGAATTGTCATCCACCAGTATCTGTTACATGCAAAGTCTCAGACGACGCCGAAAACCCCTGTTCGAGTCCAATAATCGAAAGCGGCCACCATAACATCTGAACCCATTTGGAAGTCAGATGCTTCAGAACACCCCGTAGTATGTGACCTCCCGAGTCCCCAACCTGCCATATATCCTTGCTGAGATGCAAAAGGACTGCATAATGGCCTAAGATGACAAGCGGTTCAGGCCCATGTTGTATGAGAAGCTCGATGAACTTGGTCGACAGTAATACAGCCCAATTAAACACCATATGCAATCCCCTTCTCCGAGACTCCGGTACCAGTAAATGATATATTCCGACTTGCAAATAGCTTATTGAGGCCATGCAGGCTTCCATCGCGTCTTTGTCCATCGAGGACTGTTCTAACATCGATGCCCTGAGTTCACGCAATTCACCACCGCGAGGCGATATTTTAGAAAGACCAGAGCTCCAGAGCAGCAAGGGGCGGAGCTCGGATCGGACAATAAACGGCCAAGCAAGCGATGAAACAGCTCGGACTCCGCGCTGTACGTGAATATACTTCACGTATTGGTTTAAAAATAATGAGAAATCTTCTGAATGGTTAACAGAAGCAAGCGTATCAGCAAGCATATGTTTTGCCAGAATGGAGGAGAATAAGAGTGCAGAAACGCAATTAGAACCATCGATGCGTGTTTCCAACGAGTTGAACTTTTCTATGCTGCTGCGCTGTAATCCTGTTGCTTCTCGCAGATAGATGGGCGATAAAGATAGATTCACGGCAGCGAGATGACGAGCCGAGATCGCAAGAGTCTGGTATAGCAAGTATGGTTGACCTAAACCAACGTCCAGGACCAGTCTGGTGTAGGAGCTGAGAAGAGTCTCATCGATTTCTGGAATCGGGATGCTGATGGAGAAATGAACGAGCAGCTCCATATGCCGAATGTTGACCTCGTTGTCAAAGCTTACATCGCTGTCGGCTGGGCTACTGATCGACCACGACAGTGGATTCGGCCTTGTATCTTTCGGAATATGATCACTGGCTGGTGGCGAGTAAGCAATAGGGCGTGACTGGCGCGGTCGGGGGCTGGGAAACGAGCATTGCCGTTCACTAATGACGCAATTGCCACAGACTGGCTTGTTTTCATCACACTAACTCGGCAGGAATATAAGTCAGTCAATGAATGCCGATAATGGAACCTTCGAGCTGGAGAATAATCACCTTGATATGCCGACGTTTACACTCCCCGCATCCTAATCTGGACTTTTTATGCATTCGCCGGATCATTGCGTAAGTTATAACGGCGAGGCACTTGCCATTGCGATGATCGAGCCGTCCGTCCAAGCTGAGAGTGCAGACGGTCTGGAGTAGGTGGGATATGCTTGAAGTACATGTTGCGCATAGGGGACAGAAGTTGACGGAGTATCAGGGGTAAAGAGAAAAGTCAAGGCGGTTGTGGGTTACGTGAGCGGCCAATCGCATAAATTTCGCATTCAACTCAAATTGGGTGGATCACAGTAATACAACGTCGTCATCATTCGACGAACCCGAAATTGCACACCTTGGTGACGTAAAATGGGGCTCTGTAAATGACAGCATGAAAAAGATTATCCCAATTTCATAACTAGTGCCACCAATGGAACACGAGATTCTCTTGTGTGATCAGCCTAGTGAGGCCGCCAACCAACAACAAAGATGAGGCTTGCACATCGATAAAATCATGTTCTCTTTTTAGCTTTGGGGTTGACATGCTCGCTATTGGTCGGAATGAGGATCCGCTATGTTTGGGATGAATGACGGCAATAACGCTTCTATCCAATCTAACGTACTCCGGTCTGTTTGGCTTATGATAGTCTCTAAACTACAATCACGGCTCTCAGCGAACGTCTGTCTCTTATGCTGAACTTACAAATTCTCGGAAACTAGCGTAGCTTAATAAGTTTATTAGAATCGCTAATAGGCTATGTTATAAATTATCGAGTTAGCCTTATAATACCACAACTTATTATTAAAAGCTATAGCCTTGCCTAAGATTAATAACTCCAAGTATAGCTATCTAGCTGAGAATCTATGAAGAGTTAAATCTCTGGTATGTCGGAAGAAGCAGTATCTGATGCAAAGTAAATAACTTGCTTCGCAGCCTGCAGGAAAGAAACGCTAAAATAGTAGAGAGGCTGAAATGTGAGGGACGTTATAGCTAAACAAGCCAACTCCATAACCACTATACTCTACGCTATCTCTTGTAAGGCACATACTGTATGTAGTATAACGAATACTTGATCCTTTGCAATGACCAGAGCCTTTGACTGAAGTAAGTCTTTCCATCGTTTTGTTAAATAAATGTTCCTGTTTACACATCCTTAGGGGGGGGGGCTAGGTAAGGGCAATATAAAAGATCATGCAGATCCCGGGTTACTATTGCAGACAAATGCAGTAATTGCACAATCCCATCAACAGAAGGCCCAGAATCATGCGGTAGTGGAAATAAAAACCTCAATCGAGTCGAGCCTGTGATGGGATGTCCCGCAGGAAAAGATTCGGGAAATCTAGGTTAGGCGACAGGCCTAGGTTGACACGAGTGCATCGACGCGTCTCCGCATTCCTTTGGCTCGCTCTACCAAAAGCAAAGACCTCCCTCCAAGCTGACTGATCAAGAAAGACAAGACCCAGACAAATCATCGAATTTTGCCCCACACCTTGATGCACTCACTTGTCGTATTTCTGTATGCTGAATCTACCCCTAGGTTTTGTAATGATTTGCAGAATAACAAGTTCTTCTGGCCACTTCTTCAACAATATATTGCTAGTATCCAAGATTTGATGCGTTTACGTAGCATAGCCAAGCTTTTGATAGCTTCAAGAGAGATAAGCTCTTCACAATGGACCCGGAAGATCCACAGCGTGTTCCGAATTCCCGAATCTCTCGAGTTGATACAGCATCTGACTTTTCATTGGCCTACATCAACTTGGATCCACTGAGCACCTCGCCCGCGTCTTTCCTTATTTTGACTAGCTTATGAAGTGATTGCCTTCAATCTGGTTTGTGCTGAGTCTCCGATTTGCGATTGGAGTTCGCGTATTGAGATGCAAGAGAATATGGATTCTTCGTCGTGCTGGCCTACCTGAAGTTTTAATTAATAGTTCCCCTTTTCTCAGAGTATTTACCCATCATTCTTTATATACCGTGGTTCTAACCTCCTCTCAGACTACTTTATCAAATCCTCAAATTTCTTGTCTTCACAACACAATCAGTCAATATGGCATTCACCGCAGGGCGAGTATTCTTTGCGCCCCTCTTGACTCGTCGCGAAGGATTTCAAAGCAGCTGCTAATTGTTCAAAAAGAGACATTTGCAAGATTTTCTTTGCTATTATTCTCCCTCCTCTGGGGGCTTTTATGGAGCGAGGATGTGGAAGTGATTTCTGGGTAAACTGTGTTTTTTGCCATAGTTAAAAGCAGACCTTGATGATTGCCCCCTTACATAGATTTCTGGGTAAACGTTCTCTTGACAGTTCTGGGTATATAATTTCACCTTACCTAGCAATTGAATACTGATAGAAGTAGGCTTCATTCCGGGCATGATCCATGCACTGTATATCATCCTGAAGTATTAAGTACTACCGACTGATGGAGCGGAGTGATTCTTTCTTTCTCAGAGGAAGATTGCAAACGGTCTCTTCGCTATCACAGTGATTTCCATCAACCGCAACACCACTGGCATTATTGCGCACGAGAAAGGGTCCGATTGAGCAATAATTCATTATGGACATTGTCTTTACATTCTGGATGATGGGCTATGCTCAGATTGCTATTGCTGCCTATAATATGAAAGATTAGCATTTTGTTACTTCACCCTGCAAGATGCTTACTCTCGTATGATGCTGATTGCACAATTCGTTTATGTATACATATGATCTTCTCCAAACTAGTAGTAAAATTTAGTCATTCTCTGTTTTAGATGCTTAGAGTGCTTGGTACTGATATAATCAAAATGCAATAAAGTAAGACTCTATATTGCCGTTCTACTAAACTCTATAGCTGATGTTCTGAGTCCCCATAATAAAAGATTCGGGCTGTTATAGCATCACTTCGCAATTATCCCGCAACAGCCCAAGACCATCTCGGACCAACTATGTCTCGAATCTCAGCGCGAACACCCTCTTTCCACCCCGTCATTATAAAAGTGTCACCAACATCATCTGCTAAAAAGCACCCGTATGATAATAACACAAGGGCTGCGGGCTCATGGACTTCAAGTAATCCCATGAAATCTTTGCTGACGAGGCAGGCCCATTGCAGCGATGCTCGATGTGCTGGCCACCACTCCGATGTCTGTGCTTTTCTTACCAGCCATTTCATCAAATCTAGAGCATCTTGACAGATTTGTCTCGTGCCTTGGTCCTCTTCTTGGTCCAGAAATGTCAAAGAGTCGAGTATATCCAAGAGTGGATCGAGAGGTCCATGATCTGGTGGTTCAGCCTCTGTGACGAAGAGCATTTTCTCTCGCCTTTCTGGTCGTATGACTCCAAAAGTATCTGCAATAGCTCTCACACCCCTTGTGAGCCTGCAAGTAACCATCAGGTCATTGAGCATGGACGGAGAATCATCACCTCCTCTTACAAGCTGTCTTGCAGAGCCTTCAGCATAAGAGCTGATCATCATGAGAACTGAGGCAAGATGGCACAAAGGGCCGTTGTCACGGTTTGCTTTTGCCACTGCTTCCCTCATCAGCCCCACAGCATTTTTAGAATAGTTGAAACCTAGGGAAGCGTAGATGTCTCGTCGCCGGCGATGTGCTGATACATCTGTTTGTGATCGATGCGCTGTATATGCTCGTTCGAATGAGGATAAGGCTAGCGCTAGATTCAGAATGACTGGATGATTGAAAGCGAGGTGTGTCACTTCATGTTGCCAAAGATCTTCCGTCCCTGGTTGGTCAGTAATCGCCCTGGAGGCAACTTTGTGCCAATGGGCCAGCAGCTCCCTATCTTGCGCAGTCAATCCATCCGCAGGTGATGGAGCAATTCGCTGGAGATGTGGGACGATCACAACTTGTGTCGAAGTCGTGTCGCTCGGCGACTGTGTCCGGCTCCGAGGGGATCTTCCCTGAGCCTGGAGGCTGCATGTTGAGTTACGTCGAACACAAGCTGTGCATGGAACATTTTCGTCACACTATCGTGGGTGTAAGCCTTCATTCACTTCCTTTAACTTGGTCTGCGAGTCATTACCTTTACTTTTCTGGCTTTACATTGCGAACAGCCTGTCCGCGTCTTCTTGTAAGTCATACTGAGGGATTTAGAATGAGCTCGACAGTTTGCTACTACCGCAATGGCTAGGGTTTTGATGATAATAAGGCGCGCAGTCTAAACACCGCGCGCCATTGTGGGCCTCTATCACGCCATCCCCTAGAACGCATCCTCGACTAAACCCGTCTCAGCAACATACGTCGCCCAATGTACAAGCATTTCCTCCAAAATCTCAGGGCGTTCCTTGGCCAGATCGTGTTGCTCAGCCGGATCTTCCTCTACATTAAAGAGCTCCCAATTGCTCCCACCCTGCTTCGCTAGCAACACTGCTTTCCAGATTCCCCTACGGATCGCACGATTGCCAAACAATTCCCACCCATGGATGTGATTCGCATCGTCGTGGACGGTGGGATGCTCTGAGGGAGACGAGATATGGCTCACCCAAGACTTTCCTCGAGGAATGACGACTTCTCGGCCCCGGAAAGAGGTCCCTGGGTGTTGCACCTGGGCAAGATCAAGAATGGTGGGCAAGATATCCATAACAGTTGTGAATGAATGCGAAATAGTCTCAGGAGCTGATGAGATTGGTGGGAAGCGGATGAGGCAAGGGCAGCGAATCCCGCCCTCCGTCGACCATCCCTTGAACCCGCGAGAAGGGGCAGTGGCAGCGCATGCCCACCGCGAGCCATACCAGACATACGAGTCGTGTCTACCGATATTCTCAAGACTGTTGTCATAGTGTGCATTGATAAGTTCGCCCAACGTCTTGAACGAAGACAAGAGCTAAATCTCACAGTCAGTATGAGCGACAGGACATCAAATGAAAGGGGCGACGAACAGGTGCTGCTTCCAATGTAGACCCTTCCGCTCCGTTATCTGACATGAACAAGATGAAAGTGTTGTCCAATTCACCCGATGCTTCAAGCGTATCAACCACTCTGCCAATGTTCTCGTCGAGCAGATCAACCATGGCTGCGTAGACCTCCATCTTCCTTGCAGAAATGGCTCGCTCATGATCTGTGAGGTCCTCCCACTTCACGCCAGCTTCGAAGCCAACTGGAGGGGCAGCCTCGACGTCAGATGGCACAAGACCTAAGGTTTTCAATTTGGCCAACCGGTCCAGCCTGAGTTTGTCCGGCCCATTATCGTACTTGCCACCTGCAAATGTCAGAAACAAACCAATAGAAAAGGGTAGAGAACTTGCGATATTTGTCCACGACTTCTTGAGGCGCCTGCATCGGCCAGTGTGGCGCCGTGTAAGCCAAGTAAGAAAAGAATGGCTGTTCTTTTTCTTCCTCGGTTCTCTTATTCAACATGTCGATCAGTTTGTCCGTGAAGAAATTGGTTGAGTAAAAGTCCTTTGGCAAGTCCTTTCTTCTATCAACAGGCTTGTCATTCTCCATCCAAAACCCATCAGATGTCAACAACATCGTGTCTTCGTTTGCTTCGAACTGCGGTTCGTAGTTGTAGTGATTGCCACAACCAGGCAAGAAGCCAAAACTCTTTTTGAAGCCTCTTGCACTCGGTGAAACGTCAGGAGTCATTCCCAAATGCCACTTTCCAGACATCATGGTTAGGTAGCCTGCGTCAGACAGGATCTCCGGCAAAGCAGCGACTTTCCAGTTAAGGTAACCTTCATAGCCCGGCTTGTCAACGTAATCAGGGTATTTACCAGTGAGCGTCTTCTTCATCTCGGCAAACTCGGCCATCTGACCGACTCCAGCGATGTGGTTATCGGTGCCAGACAGAAGCATGGACCGTGTGGGCGAGCATGCCTGCGCGGTATGGAAGTTGGTTAGACGTATACCATCTTTCGAAAGGCGGTCCAAGACAGGAGTGTCAATCTCGGAGCCATACGGCTTGATGTCGCTGAAGCCAAGGTCATCAGCAACTATGATGAGGAAGTTGGGTCGTTTAGAAGTGCCCATGATTGCAAGAGAGGTTTGTGAGATGTGATGGGAAAAGAACAACTAGATTAGGCCGCTAGAAAGTGGGCAGGAGGTGGCATGCTATTGTCTAGATACATCCCCATGCTGATGGAATTGCTGCAATTTATCTCGATCGCCATCGGACACACAAACCTCCGACCGAAGCCGACGACCCACGCTCTCAGATCATTCTTGAAGGGATCTAGATTGAGCTGAAGGGGCCAAATTCTGCGAAGCTCCACATTGTGACAGAGCTCCAATAAACCCCAAATTTTGGTGCGGTTCGGATGTTACTCTAATTGGCTCCTTATTCAATGTTTTCCAAGCACGCCATATTCACATCTCAAAGACGTTAGACATATTCGAGCTACCCACATCATGATAAGCCACCTGAACCTTGGACGACCGGGCTCTCGCTCGGATCATGGTCTCATTGGTGAAGTGCACTTCAACACAACACCGACTTCCACCGCTTCATGAGCAATAAAGACTAACGGAGTCAAGTGCTGAATGAATATGACGAAAGCAGAAGTAATAGAGACGAAATTGACCGAAAACTTCAGCATTTCGCCATCGCGCATTCTCATTGCGAGATTGTAGGAAAGAAAATCGCCAAACTCAAAGGCTGCCAGTGCCAGGCATTTATCTATAAATGAGGTATGGCCTGGCCAAAGAAGACTCAAATTTAGTTGCTCAGACACGGCTTTCTACTTCAACTTACATTCTTCAACATGATGATCGAGAAGCAATCACTTCCACCCACTGTCGATGACTGGGGCACGTCTAGTCCGGGCCCGGACAGTCAGTCCGGTAGCCTGGAGCAGCGCCCTCCCAGTGATTGGTCAGAAGCTGAAGAACGAGCCGTGGTCCGCAAGCTTGATCTCCTCATCATGCCCCTACTCATCGCCGGATTCTTTGTCTTGCAACTCGATCGCGGCAACATTGGCAACGCCCTGACAGACTTCTTCCTCCCTGAAGTAGGCATCACTCAATTCCAATTCAACATCGGCAACCAACTCCTCAGTCTTGGTATTGTGCTACTTGAGCTGCCCAGTAACCTCATTCTCTATCGCGTCGGTCCTCAGAAATGGATTAGCTGCCAGATCTTTTGCTGGGGGCTTGTAGCCACCTTCCAAGCGTTCATCAAAGGAAAAGGCGTCGGTGCGTACTACGCTACGAGGTTGCTGCTTGGTCTTCTTGAAGCCGGCTTCATTCCCGCAGGCTTGTACACTTTGACACAGTGGTACAAGCGTAATGAGACCAGCAGACGCTTCACTGCGTTCTTCCTTGGCAATATGACTGCTTCAGCAGCAAGTGGTCTCATTGCCTACGGTATTCTTCAGATGCGTGGCACAGCAGGACTATCTGGTTGGCAGTGGATGTTCCTCATTGAAGGCATGATCACCATTGTTGTCGGCGTCGTTTTCGCTCTTCTCATGCCTCACTCTCCTGAAAGTCCATCAAATATCCTGCGCCACTCGTACTTTACGCCACGAGAAATCCATATTCTTACCCATCGCGTGGCAAATGACAATCTCGCCCAAGGTCCTAGGCACAAGTATGTCAGATGGGCCGATATCAAGGCAGCATTCACGCGATGGTATGTCTACCCGCAGCTTACCGTCTCCTTCTGTTGTATCGCCATCATTTCGCCACTTGGAACTTATCAGCCATCCATCATCGCAAGCTATGGGTACGATCGTCTTCAAGCAAACGCGCTGTCTTCCGTCGGCAATTGGATTGTTATTGTTTTGAATCTGTCCTTCGGGTGGATTGCTGATAAAACTCAGAGACGAGGTGGTCTTATCCTTCTGGCGGCTGTACTGAGCTTTGCATTTTGTCTTGCCACCAGACAACTCGCTACGAGCATGAATCGTGATCTCAAGTACGGAATCCTCGTTTGCACCACACTGTGGGGATCTGTGGCTCATCCTCTGAATGGTTCCTGGCTTGCTGTCAATATTCGCAATCCCGCAGAACGATCCATTACCATGGCCCTCCTCATCATGACTGCGAACGCTGCTGGTTTGGCTGGTGCTCAAATCTTCCAGGCACATGATGCGCCACTATACAGGACCGGCTTCACAGTCATTCTCACTCTGGCATCCATCGCTTTAGTCTTTGCCATCGGTTCTAATGCACAGTATCTGTGGCTCAACAAGAAATTATCTGAGAAGGAGAAAGTATCGCAAGAAGTAAGGGAAGAAGTAGTAGGAGGGAATAAGTGGCGATTCTCGTTGTGAAGAAAGTCAGTGATGTGTTGAAATTCCTTGGAAATAGAACAAGATACCTTTAGGCTCTAGGAGATTTTCTCTGCAGAAAACCGGTTAATAGCAAGGCATATTATATCTTTTGGGAAAACAAAACTGCTTGAATGATGATTTGGTCTCCAAGGTCAGCCTGACCCTTATCGTCCTGCAAAAAGGCCTCTGGAGACATCGTGGGTGATTGAAGGTGGGTATAAAGCATAAAGCGAGATGAAAAATTCTCTCCTTACTGTAAAAGAATGCGGGGTTATGCTGTAAGCCATGAGACATAGTAAGGTAGATAGATTGGGGCACTGGGCTAGTGCAAATGCAACTCGACACGGCTCAATATGGTTGGAGGAGTGAGTGATTAGGCTCTCTTGCGAGTTGTATTTTCTTCTTGAGGCATTCGTCTTATCCCTTGTTGCCCGGATTGGCGATGTGCTGATAATAAGTAAGAACTCGTGATGCGATCAGGCTCCGGCTGGCCCGGCCCAGAATTCCGTTTACCAGTAATATTGTACGTCAGTGACCACAAGACACCTGGGCATCAGCTATCATGCTAGTTAACTTATATCAGCTTTTACCGATCAATTCGTGAGTGCAAATATGTAAAGCCTTTCTGAGAAATACGCCCATGTCCTTTGTTTTTCTCGACTTGGATATCTCATGTCCCAGAAGCTGCTGAGCCGTATCGCGTTGCGTTGCTATGCACAGAGGCCTCGTGTGAAATGGTAAAGAACTACGTTATTCTTCCCGAATGTGCATTACTACGCTATATTTATCCCACACGATTCTTTTCTTGCTCAATCTGCCTTTAGAAGAACGTAGTGGACATGCATAGACCCTTTGACAGCTCTATGTGTTGTCTAGTTGATGATGGCACTGGCTCTCAAAAAGTGACGAGCACCACCAGCCTATAACATCAAAAAGTGCAGATTAGCGGAAAACGGCATCGTCCTGACACACTGCTGCTAGGTCAAGGCTTAACCTTGTGGTGGATTAAATGCTAGATATGTAGTCGTGGGAAGTCTCATGAGGAAGTTATATGTCCTGACTATGATGGCCATAAAGAAAGATGCCGAGTCTGGTGACGAAAATATCTGAGTCTTAAGGCAAGGAATTTGCTCAAGGTCCCAGTGTCAAGGATGGCGACAATACTTCCATCCAACTTAATGTACTCCGATCTGGTTGGCCTATAGTCTTTGCAAGTCTATGCGGGCCGCAGTATTATGTGATGATTATCTAATTATATGCGACCACGAAGATTATTCTAAATATTAACGTGGTTAATAAGCGAGTTAATCAGATAAGCGAGTTAATTACTTTTCTTAACCTTTAAGATAAGAATCCCTTTAAAAGCACTATAAACTATCTAATTAATTAAATCTACTTATTATACTCTTGCCTAAATAACTCCGGAATTACCTAATAGGTCCTTATATTATATCTAGACTTACCGTATATACTATAGCGCTAAATACCTAATCGCGCCAACCCTTTTTAGCCACTACTTTTTAATAATTCCGCAACTACCTATATATTAATATCTATCTAATTAATTAATTATAATACTTTCTATATAATTAATACCCCTTTTTTTTATAATCTTATTTTTTTTAACCTCTAGTATTAGCTTAGTATCTTATTTCCTTCCTAAAGATTTTAAAGCTTATTTCTTATTAAAATAGTCTTATATATATTTCTTTTTACTATTTTAATAAGAAACTAAAAAGCTTTAATAATTAATTTTAGAGAGCTATTATAATACTTTTTAATTTAACTTTTTAGGTATTTAATTTAAGATTAGGCCTTATTTGCTATTATTAAGGTCCTTAAAGTCTAAGAAAAAAAAGATTTAGCTGCTTTCTCTGGAGGTATTAAAATCTATAGCTATATATTAAGCTTTAAGATTATATTTTCCGGGTTAAAAAAAGCAAATCTAATACCTTTAAAACCTCCCTAGATATTACTTTTAGTAAAAATAATTTTAAAAGCGGCATAAAAGGCAAAAAAGAACTTAGTCTTTAAAATATAAGTTATAAAGTATTTAATTAGATACTTTATTTCTTAATAATATATATTTTTAAGTGGCCTAAAGCACTTTATATCAAGAGATTAAAGTAAGTGAGATATATAAATAGGTATATAAAGTATAATAATCTTATTTTACTTATAATACTTCTTAAAATTAGCGAAATAATAATTTTTATAACTATTAAGGATTAAAAGATAATAAAGACTTTTTAATTATTTAATTATAAATTAATTAAAGTGCTTTAGCTATTTAAGACCTAACTAATTATTTATTTATTTATTTTGGCTTATTATAATAACCTAATCGCCTAGGAGGTTATATTTTTAGTATTAATTCGCAAAGTAATATTAGCCTATATTAATAATAAATAGTGCGATTAATTAGCTTTTCGTATTAATCGCCTAAATTATAATAATTTATTTTTAATTTCTAGGCTATATTAATTTTAATTTTTCTTACTTTTTTAAACCTATAATAACTATTCTGGTTTAAATAATACCTATTATAAAGCTAGTCTTATTAAAGTTCTAAATATTATCTAATTAGATATTATACTTTATAATTATATTTTATATAAGCTTAAACTAGTTATAAATAATAATTAGATTTTTATATTTAGCTCTTTAATAGTTATATCTCCGAAATAAATATATTTTTAGCTTTAATTATTACTTCGCGAAGTTATAAGCCTAGCGTATACTAATAAGTAGCGTATTACAGTCTATAAGTAAAGAATTAGCTATTTCTTCTATAAAATATAATCGCAAAGGAAATCCTCGCAAATCTAAGTTAAGAATAAATTAGACTATTATATTTTCTTCCTAATTAAATAATTTCTATAAATTCGGAATAGAATTATATTATAATTCTATGCTATTCTTTTAGTTACGAAGGGTATTATATTAAACCTTATATATCTTTATAGCCTATTAGAGATTTAATTTTAGGTTATTTTAAAGGGCCTAAAATATAAAAAGTATTTTAATTTTATTTAAAGACTATAATATATTAGGTAGTTAAGAGGTATCTAATTAGATAAAAATATTATAGGTTAAGGGATTTTTAGTTAACTCGCTTATCTAATTAACTCGCTTATTAACTATATTACTAAATTTCTATATCTAGCCAAAATGGCGCGTCACACCACTTCGTCTACTTCGATCAAAAACCCATCGCCGGCCCTTTGTATAAACGAGGACTTGGCTCTTATTTCCAAGTCATTATATATATTACAATGATTTGCCAACAGTGCCGCGATGTCTTGTCCAAGCCAAATAACTCGGTCCATCACACATCTATGAAGAGCCTCAAAAGCGCAGTCGAGTCCCGTTGCTTAGTGTGTGCTACGGCTTGGGAGTCTTTGACACCAGAGAAACAGCAAACTCTGTCTGATGAAATCGGACCTGATGATTTGTACCCTTTCCAGGTCACAAGTCTAAGTGTGAACAAGCGATATTTCTTTATGAATGTGGGAAATGAGCTAAGCCAAAAGACCAAGATCTACTTTGGTCCGCTCCTGTTTGGTATCAGCGTAGGTATGAGCCGTGGCCTACATGAGGAATATGATAGAGAGAATGGTTGACAATCGAGTATCTGATAGCGACCAAGATATATCGCTCAGGCGCCCGTCGCATGGCCATCGACTCTTTACGCCTATCGGATAGTACAAATTCTCCCAAGACTTTTTCACAGGCGAGCAAGTGGATTGAAGATTGTATCAAAAACCATTCGAAATGCAAGCCCCTAAAAGAGAGCACGTGGTATCCGACACGCCTGATTGACTCTGGCCCTTTTGATCAGTCTGGGGAGAGTATTATTCATCTTGTGGAAACAAATACCACAACTCCTTCTGGGCCGTACATGACACTGAGTCATTCTTGGGGTCAAGGTCATACTCTGGCCTTGAATAGAGGGTCATATCAAACCCTTCTCGATGGAATGCCTATTTCGTCTCTCCCACCAACATTCCGAGACGCTTCCTTTACCGCTCGGCAACTTGGTGTTCGATATGTTTGGATCGATGCCCTTTGCATCTTTCAAGATAAGGATGACCTTTCCGATTGGGAACGAGAAGCGTCCTTGATGCACAAGGTTTACTCTAACTCATTCTGCAATATCGTAGCAGGTGTGACAAATGATAGCTCGCACTCCATCTTTAGGCCACGAAAACCGCTGAGTTTAATCCCACCGGTCAGTATGGTAAGGCTTGGAAAGTTTCCTTTTCGCCCTTACAGCGATGATGAGCTTGAGATACACTCTACACACATTGTCACATACGAAGGGTTTTGGAAACAGGTTAATGAGGCACATATCAACACACGAGGCTGGGTCATGCAAGAGCGCTTCATGTCCCACAGGGCTCTAATCTTTGGCGCTGAGCAGTTGTTCTGGGAATGCCGTGAGATGGAGGCCGCCGAGACAAATCCCGACGGACTTCGCCTTAATTCCAGCATACCATTTCCGGCGCATAATGTACACGAACAGCAAGAAAGCCAAGAGTCTCCAGACCGATATGCTTTCTGGGACAATCTCGTTGAGATATACTCTGCGTGCGCGCTCACCTTCCCCAGCGACAAGTTAATCGCCTTATCGGGTATTGCAAAACAGGTCGCCGGTGTATTCCCAGACAAATACCTTGCTGGCATGTGGCGATACCGTCTCGAATATAATTTGCTTTGGTACGTGCATGGAGACGCCGAATCGTCGCGCTATGATACGTACGTAGCGCCGAGCTGGTCATGGGCGTCAATCAAGGGGAAAGTCGTCGCGAAGCTTTTATCAGACCCAAACACGGAAATTTTATATCGACTGGATGACTATAAGTTGGAATATGCCACTTCTGATGAAACAGGTGCCGTGCTTGGTGGGTGGTTACGGTTGAGCGGATCTTTGAGGCGATTGAAGTTGTTACGTCGAGAAAACGGCCTAAACAGGTGGGATTCATGGGCTATGGTAATTGATGACGTCGAAGACAAGTGGCGGAAGGCGAAGCGCAAGTGGAATCCTTGGATGGTAAAGCTTGACGACCCGCAAGAGAGCTACGACAAGGAAAACGAGAGTGGTATGCTGTACTGTATGCCGGCAGAGGACTACCCGTCTCGACCAAAGCACAATTTTTTGACGCTCTTTTTACTGCAAGTTGTGGATTCAAGTCAGGGCACCTTTCGTCGGATAGGAGTGGCGACGGGGGATAAGGGATATATCGGTCATATGGTACAACCTGGTGAATCTGATGGGGGAGAGTCACCGCCATCAATTGAGCCAGATGGGTCTGACAAGACGGCGATTCCGTGCGCTGCGTACAAAGACGGGATTTACTCCATATATGTCATATGATATTTAATTGTGTGGATACTGAGTTGTGATGCCTTTGGATTGGAAAAGAAAACCTTGTTCTTTGTTGTTGCTATAATCAACTTTTAGGTTGTAGAGTAAACCTCATATAGTCAGTCTTGAAGCATGTTCGTCATCAGGCACTCCACTAGACCTCCTATCTCACATCATTGACTGGCTCTTATTCATGCTAGAACTCAAACTAAAGTAAATTTATTCCTACTTCAATGTACCCTCAATTTGTGGCTTGAGATACTTCTCGATATACTCATCGTTCCTCCAGCCAGACCAATCAGGCTTCTTCATTCCCCAGGAATCGTCAAACTCTTGAGTGCCTTGACGGGTATAGTATCGACCGACGACGACCCAAATGAACCAACTGGCTTGAATCTCAGGCAGATACTCAGACAAGCAGCTCACGTACGTGTTAGCTACCTCGTAATCGTCGCCGGTCATTGCTTGACCAAATTCGGTCAGCATGACGGGGAAGATCTCAGCTGTGTCGGGGTCAGACTCGTTCATCGCCTGGAAGCCCTTGGTGTAGAGGTTGTGTCGAAGCGAAGAGCAGCTGGTGATCTTGTTCTCGTAGTTGTGGATCTCGAGAACCAGCTTGTCTTTGCCGTAACCCTTGAAGTCATCCCGATTGAAGACTCCAGTACCAGGCTCCAGTGCAACTCCGGTGTAGAGGGGTGTGACATAGGTGTCATAGTTCATGCCGGAGATAATGATGATCGCTTCGGGATCAGCCTCATGGATTGCATCAGCACCTTGTCTCATGTACTTGTACAAGTCTTCCCAGTGGTATGACTCGTCACGGAGCTTGTCGTTGTTTGTTGGCTCACGTGGCTCGTTGCGAAGGGACTGAGTAACCTTGGCCGGCCACTTCTTGGCCTGTGTTTGGTTAGCATAAATAATCTCATTGTTGGTAGTTGGTTAAGGGACATACGTGAGCTGCCATGTAAGCAGTACCACGAACCCACTTGTCGACGTCGAATTGAGTATCTCCCCACCAGGTGTTGCCATCAGTACCGCCACAGCACCATTTGGCCTCTGAGATGTGGTTGTCGAGGTTGATATAAATTTCTTGACGTAGACATTCAGCAGCGATAGCATCGTAGACCTAGTTAGTGATTAACCTCAGGGTTCTTGTGGTCAGAAAATGGGTAAGTAGTTACCTCAAGTCTTGTTGTTTCAGGCGTGAAGGACGGGTTGTTCTTCAACACCTTTTCCAGAACGATTGTACCGTTCTCCTTTCCTAGGCCCTCCTCGAACGCCGTCTTGATGTCAATGTCCTTGCCGTCGTTGTCGTATATCTGATCGACTAGCTCTATGGCATAAGTGAGGCGAATGGCATTCATGCCAATGCTCTTGATGTCTGAAAGAACGTCTTTGATGGATTGATACTGGAGACCCTCTGGAACCATAACTTCTCCGTGGCCTGGCCAGTTGGCTCCCGCCAGTTTGACATGATCGCCGTTGGAGTTGACAATCCACCGACCGGACGTTTTAAATGGTCCGTTTGGCCATGCTGCCGCAGCATTGCCGATCAGGCAGCCAAGTGCCAGTAGGGAGCAGGAAAGAAACTTCATGGCGAATATTGACAAAGGCTGGGAGGTGATGGTCCTACATAGTTTACCTTGATGAGGGAGTGTTGACATTATATACTTTTCCGTAAAGACTCCTATGCAAAATCAATGACAACCCACGTTCCGCGACGGACCGAACCCTCTTGGCAGAACCCATCTTGGGAGTGAGAGCCGAATAACACCTGACGTACGTCTTCCCAAGTTGAATGGTACGAGAATTAAACTCAGCAAGGATTATAACCAGTTGATCAGCAGGGACATTCGGCTCACTAACTGTCTCCCCAGATTAGACAAGCAGCTTGTCGATCTTTCCACTAAAACAAGCATAGCCTTCCCCGCATGTTCGGATCTTGGCTTCGATGCTGCAAGACTTGACTTCATCGGCTCCGGTATCCCCGACCCCGCAATCCTTGCCGCCGTTGATGCGGGGTGGCGGGAACTATCACGAGTGCGTACAGGATCCTCGGCATTGGGGCGCTACAATGAAAGAAGTTTGTGTCGGACAGACTTCAGAGATTCAGATATGCATTGGAGAAAATTAGATAGTAAAGCTCGTTCTAATTCTGTGGTCCTCGTATTCCTGGGAGGCCACTACTCGTATGACCGGGCTGCTTTAGGCAGGCTATTCCATTATGGCATATACGTGCGGGAGTCTCCGGCAAACATTTCTTTCACCCAACAGGAAAGTCTGAGATCTGATGGGTATCAGCAACAGTACGGCTTCTAATGACCAAGAAGAAGCGGAGCATTGGGCTCTAGGTAGGCAAAACTAGGTTTGGCCGGCATTCGGTGGGCAGAATAACATAGTATGATCTGCAAATGCCAACAAGAGCTCATTAGCCCGCTTAAAACAAAGCTTGGCTGTACTCCGCTGTAGCTTGTTACGGGCGGCGGCTGTTCTGTCGGGCCAGGACGCTCCGAGACCAACTGTGGTTCAATACATCGGACATTTTCCTCAAATAACCGGTGACCCCGCATCATTGGCTCTCTTGTGACCTTTTTGCTAGGATGATGAATGAGACCTTGTGAGTACAAACTCCTGTTTCAATTAGTGAGTGATTTAAAGTGTACTTTGTCTGTCGCGCTGCCATATAACGGGGACCTGCATATCTACGTCATTGGTAATGGATAGCCTCAGTTCCTGACCAGTTCTAATTCGAAAAGGTTAGTTCTCCCATGTGCTCAGATGATTATTTTGAATGGAGAATGCAGGATCTTGTAAATTTGGCCTTTTATATTTGGAACCTCCGGTTGGCTAGCTTAAGGATCAGCCCCTCGAGCTAGTTTGATGCCGCGATGTCAACTCCTCTCGCAGTTCGGGCTGATGACAAGGATCTGGGATATGTAGCGCATCAGGAACCTTAAAGTTCATCGCGAAAATTGGGCTCAAGGTTGGAATCAAGTGGTAAATATCATATACAGGTGCCTTTGTGGAGTGTTGACTCCTGACAGTTCGAATGCGCAAAGTCTTTCACCAGGATGCGTGGAGATCAGTCAACAATCAACTTTTTATTTCAACGTGCTTCACTCTCAGCCATGGTTCTATGAACAACGTGGCGGTTGAGATACTTTTTTATAATACTCCTTTGTACGTTACTCACTCAGTGGCGCTTTCAGGCTTCTGGCCCCAAATGACTCTTTGTGCGAAGTACCCATGATGTTTGCCTGATCGAATCTCCTTTCGGAACTGGGCAACGTAAACGAGGATTTCCTCCCTGGTCCAGCCAAGTGTATGCGCCATGAACAAGATGAATCCTTCGCTATCTGTCTCGAGACCCCATTTGCAATAAGACCCCATTCTCTTCTCGACGGGGTCTTCAGGCCAGCTGCCAATAGGGTTCTGGTTCGCCAGTTAGCAATAAACTCGACGATAGGTAAGTATTCACTTACTCGGAAACGAAACTCTTGGATATTGACAAACCCAGCATCTTCCATGGCCTTCCTCTGAGTACCGTCGTCAACACCGGTGAAGGTCGCTCCAAGTTTCTTGCCTCCTTCGATGAAGAACTTGCCCCAGTGGCCCATGGCCGATTCGGGGCGGACAGTGTTATCGGGACTGCTGATATTGGAAGAAGCCTCGTGACTCTCAACCCAGGCTCCAGGCTTGCAAACCCTAAATGCTTCAGAGAAGAAAGCATCCCAATCTCTGACACTGCCCATCAACCATCGGGCATGGATGTAATCGGCAAAGTTAGACTTGAAAGTCCATTCACGAGTGCAGTCTTCAATCTCACTGACGTGCGTGTCAACAGCCATTTTCTGAATGTTAGAGGAGTACTCACAACTGCACGGTGGGAGGAACCCAAGACGGCTGGATCGGAGATAGATCTGTTCCAATGACTTCGGCGCCCGGGTACTGATCTGCGAAGTCACTGTTGTCGATAGTTAGTTCGGGAAAGTACCCTGGTGTAGTGTAGCTATCTTACATGGCCCATATACCTATTCACAAAGTCAGTCGTATTGAACCGAAGGCATATCGTCACGCATGGGACAGCATACCTGTACCGCATCCAATATCTAAAACTTGCTAGATACACAATCAGCACTGGCCAGGCCGATTGAACAGAACCCTTACCTGAACTTTGTCCTTTTCCAATGGCGCCAGATGAAGCTTATCGCCCAAGCCGAGGGTAAGAATGTGATGGCTATTAAGAGTCAATGCTGAACGTCATTTCGCCTATATTGGGGTCTTCACTCACGTTAGATCCATCAACTCATTCTGAGCCTCGTCGTTGGATCCCCTTATTTGAACCTTTAGTGATCTAAGAAGACAATGTTTAATCAAGGACAAACAAACTCACCAGTACTGAGCATTTCCCTGCTCGCTGTGATAAGTTCGACCATGAATTGTTCTGTATTCCAGAATACTAGAGGTAATAGACGCTGTAGAGGAAGCATTATCGGGGTCTAAGGTGGAATCAGCATCGCCATCGTCCGAGTCATCAGCCTATCGGTTTTAATCAGCAAATCAGTAGTCTTATTGAGTCTATCGTTGACGGACCTCTCTGATCTGCGCCCAATGCTGCGGGTCAAGGATAGTGGATGTGGCGGGTGGAGATGCCTCCGATTCGGGCGCGGTTGAGGCTTGGCGTGTAGGCTCAGTAGCTTCAGACATGATGGGAGTGGCTCAGGAACTAGGGACCCTAGTTGTCAGCTAGCTTTTGCACGGTAGTATCGCACTAAAAAATCGTGGATCAAAAGAGAAAGACGACCTTGAATCAGGACGATCAGTATTTGAGGGAATTAAAGACCCATTCTGGAGAGAAGAATGGGATGATCTGATTGCAAGGTGTCACGGACTAATTGCTGCTCCGGACCCCATTTTGATGCACCTCTCCTCATCGACCTTCCTTGATGGGCATAAACAAACAGGGGACATGTAAGACCATGGGATACTGAACTGGTATGAATATACTGTATATCAGCATGCACGACTCCAAAGATTCATTTAAATGCCTTTCCCTGATATTTAGGACCTCGAATCGGGAATTTTGAATCGACGCTCATGAGTATTGCGCAAATTTGGACATGGGGAGAGCAAAAGAGTTGGCCAGGAACCCTAGGCATTAAGTGGGTTGCGAATTGGATAAAGGGACGGCAAAAAAGCGAATGCGGGCCTTCCGACCTTGGGTCCCAACTGCGTGTTAGGCTGATTGATTTCCCCTTGTTTGATTCTATCGCCAATCCAGATCTCAACAAGGCGGTTCTAATAATTTGCTTATTGTCGATAGGGCGTGGTGTAATATAACCTTTGCCTAAGCTTACTACACACGGTTCGTTGATCACGATGGAGCAAGGGAGTCCAATTTCTACCAGTGAGCTTAATAAACTAATTATCAGCATTTCTTTAATAACAGTATTAAGGACCAGCTTGGGTCTTGGATTGTAATATTTCTTGAAGTGCTAGTCACCTGCATCCTTCTATTTACCCAAGGAAGAATTTATGTAAAGCAGGTCTTGTTTCGCCTCGTTGAGTTCTTGTTCCTCTTGCTCTTTGCGTTCGCGCTTTTCCCGGCAGTGAGAGCACTCATGACCAATTTCATGAATATCACGCCCATAGATGGGGGGGCCACACTCGCCCCAGTTACGCATATCCGGGACTTTGTCGCAGATCTCATGTCTTGTCATCTTGAGGTACTCTTTGACACAAAACGGGCAGACGAGATGTATCATATTTTTACCGCATATTATATATGGAGAGGCGCGTGGCTAGTTGATGTGAGAGGTCGTATTGCTTAGATATTTGGGCTAGGGTTAAGTATCTTTATAGGTTCAAACTCATTCGTGAAGGTTTCGATCTTACCTAGAGCAGAAGTTAGTATGGAAATTCAGGAGCAAGCAGCTGTATAAATATAGGTCCCACCTAATGATTCACATCATATTGTGTTGGCCGAGACAACTACAACAGTGATTAAAACATGCTGTCCCGGATCAAGCTGTTACAATTTATAATTCACGTTCTTTTTTAAAGCGGTATGATCAAGTTATGTTCTTGCATACTAACTAATCAGTCTCAAATGACCGTTAATTATTGACCCTGGACCTCGACAATCCTTCCCTACTATTATTTCATCATTCTCTACTCAACCTCTGCATCCAATTAATAGTTATCTAGTTCACGATTGACATTTCCTAATTGTATATGCACGAACTAGAGTGCAGCATCTCTGAGACCATCGAGCTTTGCTGATATGTCGGCGAACTTAGGAATGTGGTAATTAGCAATTGTTTCAGAGCGTGTTAATGATGCTTATTGTGTAAATAAATAACTGTGTTTTTTTAGATGTGTGGCCTCGATCTATCTCTTCGAGATATTGGACAAGGTAATTAAGCATATTGGGAGCGGGTTCTCGCCGCCAACAATTGTTATTCCCAGTCACTGAAAAATGGATCAGCACATCTTCACGGGTCAAAGTTTCAAGAATGCAACTGCATAGGCAAAGTGGACTATTTTCGGAGCCGATTTATATAACGCACCCATTCGTCTATACGAAAAGTCACATGGGATACCTTTAGCTATCTAAAGAATGCCAAGCGCACTGATACCAGCTCCGATGTTTTTTTTTACCCCAGATGGGTCATGACAGCTACCCTAGACAGGAATGTTGGCTCGAATTTGTCAGATATCGCGTGGGACTATTATTAATCCGTTCCGAAATGCTCGTCCCACAACACATGATCCACAGTTCAACCATTCGGATCACTTTGGTCTATCGGCTGTGCTCTAGACCAGTTGGATAACGGAAGCAGCTAATCATGTAAAGTAAATAAAGTACCCTAAAACCGTTATATCTGTGTCGGAAGCGTGACAAGCACCACAGAGAGTTGGTAACTTTCCCGATGGTAGGCTCCGAACCCCGCAAACCTCGCTTAATCACCGAAGCGGAGAACGTCACAGCGCTCGGAAGAATACGAAGGGCCTATCAGAAATGCTTGGGCAGTGGGGATAGCGCTGATAACCCCATACTAACGGATAAGGTTTATCTTGGGGAAGATAGGCGTGGTAGAGTCTTATCTCGATCCTCAGTAGTTGATCAGCATGCATGGAGATAACTCACGTGGACTTTAACAAATAGTCTGATCTCAGAGTAACGCCATCAATACAAGGAAGGCCGGCTATATATGAAGTCTTCCCTACCAAGAATTGATAATGTGTCACTCCTTCACCACATACACTACATTGCGCTCAATAACATGGCTTTGAAGGACATCATTCGCAACTCGCCCCTAGCAGGCTATGGAAAGGCCATTCGCGAGGCTCCTCGGGAAGTCATCTACAACCGCCATCTACTCCTCTCATCTTTGATCTATGCTTTTGGAGGCTTTCCTGTTAGTAAGTAGACACATCGCCTTCCATTGCTTTGACGAACATCCCGGTTGACAACTTACCCTTAATTAGTTTGGGACCAGGGTGCCTCGTCGGTCATCCCGTCTCTCCCAGGTTTCCAGAACCACTTCAAGATCATCTCCGGATCCAACGCCGACGAGATACGAATTTTCGTTTCGATTGTATATGTCGGTTTCGGTGTTGGCTCCGCTTTGACGTTATTCATCAACGATAGAGCTGGAAGAATCTGGTCATATCGCCTCTACACCCTCATCTACTGCATCGGGACCATCGTAGCCATCGTTTCCCCAAGCCTCAAAGTCCTCTACGCCGCTCGTGTCATCCAGGGTCTTGGACTCGGGCCGCTGACTGTCACTTGTCCCATGGCTATTGTCGAGATCGCACCCGCCGAGATTCGAGGTCTTCTCGCATCGTGGTTCACGGTCCTGATGGGCCTTGGACTTTTTACAGCCGTGTTCTGTACGCTTGGAGTATACCTTCATGTTCCGACTGGGAACTTGCAATTTCAGATCGTCTGGTTTACGCCTATGATCCTCATGGGTCTGTGTATGGTTGCAACTCTCTTCATTGAAGAGTCGCCTCGCTGGCTGTTCATGGTTCAGCGTCGCCAAGAAGCTATCGATACTCTGGTCACGATTCGAGGTCTACCAGCTAACGACACTCGGGTGGAGCGAGAAATCCACGACATCGAAGACGACATCAACAGAACAGCTGAAGCAGTCGGAAACTCCAGTCTCTGGACAATCGCCAAGGAGACCTTTACCATCGCCTCCAACCTACGACGAGTACAGCAGAGTGTGGTCTGCTATGCACTCGCCCAACTCTCCGGTGCGAATCTCATTACCTCTTACTTCGTACCGATCCTAGCTATCGTGGGTGTCGAGGGTGGCACATCTCATAGCATGTTCTTGAGTGGCATGTATGGTCTTTCCAAATTCTTCTTCATCCTTATAGCCACATTCTTTTTTATCGATGCACTTGGCCGTCGGAAATCCCTCTTCATTGGTGCAGGGCTCCAGTTGGTCACTCATATCTATCTTGCTGTTTACGTAAGATACACCCAGAGAGGTCCAGTCCCTGAAGCGGCTTCAAACGCTGCCATCGCCGCACTCTTCATCCATGCCTTTGGCTATGGCGTTGGTAAGTCAACATCACTTCATAAAACTTCCATTATTCAATGCTGACTTCTAATAGGACTTTTTATCCTTCCGTACGTTTTTGGAAGCGAATTGTGGCCAAACCGTATCCGCTCCTTTGGTGGCGCTTTGAGCCAAGCATTTCACTGGCTCTTCATTTACGCGATGCAGTACAGTATGCCCTCTATTCTCTCAAGCTTCCATCAATGGGGTGCATTTTTGTTTTTCGCCGCGTGGTGCGCTGTGGCTATTGTGTACACCTACTTGATGATCCCTGAGGTCGCGGGATTGAGTGTTGAAGATATCGAAGAGTTGTTCAGAGGGCCGTGGTTCAACGCTCGCAAGTCTTCTCAGCGGTCTGTTGTTCAAGGTGTTCCTGAGGATGATGTCGAGGGCCTTGGCAAGAATACGTAAGGATATTATGGAATTTATATATTTCTTTGGAAACTGACAAAATGGAACAGGCCGAACAAGATGAAGGAGTACGATGCAGTCGAGCGTTCAGTATCGCAGACAGCTTGAGGATCATCGGGGTAGAATAATATGCATGGGATTGAGGTGCTAGGCCGGGGCGATACAAACAAGAGGATCTCGTCGAGCTCGGACCAAAGTGGCTTGTTTACGGCTTTGATTCAATGTCTTGATTATCTATGCCATTTAGTAACAAACTATTCATGCCATTCGGTCAATCTCTTTCACTTATCAACAGAAACCTAGTTGAGTTGTGTACCTACGTTTCAAGTCACTGTTGTGAGGTTCTTGGTAGTAGATGATTCTCGTCATCTATCGCCACATGGATCGCATACTGAAAAGCTCAATCACGCTGTAAGTTTCTCCCCAGCAGCATACTCTTGTCTAGCATCCCCTGGGATCTTAAGGCGTCTGATGCATTCATGATATGCGCTTGATATGGCTGAGAAGTAAAGAAGGAAAAAGCTGTGTTTTGTAAAGGCTGACACCAGGCACCCAGGTCTTATTTAAGCACTCACAATACTATGGCATGCTCACCTTTCTCGCTCAACTAAACTCTAGTCTTGGTTGTCTTTTCGACTGATCCCGGACCACATCAACTGGCTGAGCCTATAAAGGAGTTACCAAAGGTTTGGACAACGATTAATGAGAAATTTGGACCTTCTAAAAATAGGCTGGATATTTGAAAAGATTATTTAAATATAGGGAATATCATTCTCGTTATTGATAAGCGGTCCTCATTACTCTTCAAGTTATAGGCGGCTGAGCTGCTTAGTCAAACCATCCACCGCTGTTAGAGGCTGATGTTGAAGGGATCGTTCACTACCAACTCCTTCCATCAAACTGTTGAACGGCTTTGCCCCAGCCTCCAGATTCCTCCACTTCCACAGATCCAGATACTCATTCCTCCTACCCTCAATTCTATCTACAACATGTTCGCCTAGGTTCGGAAGAAATTTGAATCCATGCCCGCTTCCACCTGTGGCTACCATCAGACCTTTAGTATTGGGGACAAAGTCGATGACAAAATGATTGTCGTATGAATCAGTATACCAGCATAGTCTGGTGCTCATCTCACACTCTTTCAACTCTGGCAGGAAGTCTTGCACGAAGCCTTTGAAGACACGAGCTCCCACAACTGGAATCTGACGGATAGATTCTTCCGTCCAGCGTGTTTTCGGAACACTTCTAATCTTCCCATCTGGTTGGGTCTGAGGGTTCGTAAACTTTGTACCACGATATCCCATTTTGACGACGCCATAGGAGTCTCGTGCAAAGCCGTAAATGCCGCCGTATTTGCCGTGTCGAATGTCATATCTGAAGATCCGTCAGAACTACTCGTCCAATCTAAAGCATCTACTCACGACCATGTGGGAAAGTTTTCGGGTGCAAAGCGATCCCAAAGTGCTTTGTCAGGTGGTAGTTGAAAGATGGCAACACTTCCCGCAGTGGTCTCGCAAAGGTCGTCGAGTTGGGTGACAAGAGAGGGTGTCCAACCGCCACACGCCATGATAGTTAGCTCTGCAGGATGAGATACCCCATCGGCTGTTCGCACGCCGAGAACTTGCGAGTCGGCGTTCTCGAGAAGGCCTACAAACTTTCCTCGCGATTCTCCAAAGACGAACTGAACACCCAAAGTTTGTGCTTTTGTAAGGGCAAAGCGACAGGCCTTATCTGCGTATGCAAAGCCCGATTGGGTATCCAATAACGCAGCATGACCTTTGAGGTCGATTGCGTCTACTGCGAACCCAAAGCCCTGAGCCTTTGCGCGCTCTACATCGCTGGGCTCACTGAGATCAATCTGTGTATCCTGCAGACCAACTTTGGTCATGTTCTGAATAGTGTCTCTATCAAATTTGGAGAGGGAAGAGTCGGATGTGATTGTGAGGGTACTGTTGTTGACGAATAGTGCATCTTGAGATGAAAGCCCAGGAGGTGTCACTTTTCCTGCCTTGAGCTCCTCATTCCATTTCTTCCACTTGGAGATGGCATCGAGTGCGAGGTTTTGATACCAGATCTCGGCACCATACGCGGCGCGAATGATCTTGTTGATGTCTGTAGACTTTTAGCATATGCAATGTAGAAAAGCGCTTCTACTTGCCTGCTGAGGCGGCATCGCAGCCTTTGTTGTAAGAGTACTCCGACTCATGGTAGGGTTGCTTATCGAGAACCTTGACATTTGTGTAGCCACGCTCTGCGAGGTGGATGGCCGTGCTCAAGCCAAAGACACCAGCGCCGACAATGACGATTGGTGAAGATTTACTGGATAGATGGGATGACATTGTGTCGATAAAAAAATTGGAATTCGATTCTACTCTTGGCGTAGGCTATGTTCAATGGCAATGTGGAATAGCGAAAGCTGTTTTAATAGATTCCAGTCAATATGACCTTTGACTTTCCTCGGCTGACCCAACACGCAGCGGAATGTCCAAAGCCGTCGGTCATAACATGGCCGACCGATGTGGTGTCTATTCCCCGCCGAACGTAGACTATGCTTTCTTCCTATTGGTCTTTCGTATTCTTCCGAGAAGTGGAAGCCTCACCTGCAGGTCGGCATGCTAATCTTTGCTTATCAGGGCCTAGACTTCAAGCAGAATGGAGATACCGGTACGTATTATTGCCACATTATTCTCCACGCTTATCAATAGCTGGATTTTGGAGCAACCTTTCTCATGCACGCATCAGAGGAACCGATACCGTTCATCCGAGATTATCAAGTGACGATTGGTCTATCCGATACAACCCTTTCTGTAGAGGTTCTGTCTCAAGGACGACCTGGAAGGAACCGAGATAAGACCACCAACACAGGTCGAACTCCCCTACAACGTGCCTGCGGGGTAATAACGTGACGAATCCACTCAATATCTCGACTCCGGACCAATCCTGCCAAGCTAAATTTGCAAGACAAGTTGTTGATGGCAGAATCTTTCAGAAATGCCAGAACCCGCAAAATCTCGACCGGCCAGGGGCGCGGCGCAAAGGGTGCGTACCGGAAGTAGAACGCTTGTAGCATGTATAAGTTGCAAAGAAAGGAAACTCAAGGTAGATAGCCCGCCGACACCCTTCGACGCCAAGCCTGACATGTTGATTGTAGTGCGATGAGCAAGTGCCAGCTTGTGGCAATTGTCGACGTAGTGAGCTTGGTAAGACTAGGCATGGCCCGACTTATTGAGAACTTTGCATTGACCACAGCTTGTAGCTTGCTTCATCGAAGACCCTCTAACAAAGCGACATCAACCGCGGAACTACCTTGAAACCTTGGAACAGCGCGTCGTTCTTCTCGAGGAGCAATTAAGAAAAGCTCGCTCAAGTGTAGCCGATGAACCAAGTCCTTTGGCAAACAGCCAGGCTGTTGCTAGCCCTGAACAAGCCAGCACAACGACTGTTGATGAGCGATATGAACTGGACGACTTATCCTCCATGATTGGTACCCTGAGTTTGAACGCAGCAGGGGCCGAACCCAGCTATCTAGGCGCATCTTCTATCTTCGCCTTTGCGCGCTTCATGAAACCATCCATCCGTCAAGCTGTTACGTCGCTGCCGCCAGACATCTCATACAGCTCCAGATCAAGTCTTCATAGTCATGGAGGATTGGCACCAGAGCCATGTCCATTGCCAGACTACCAGACGGCCGTCAAGTTGAGCAATGCATACTTCCAAAATATTCACCCCCAATATCCATTCTTGCATGAACCTACTTTCCGATTGTGGGAGACCGTACTAGAAGATCCGGTCGAAGCTATGAGCAGCCTTGGCTATGACCCTGTACCACTATACTTTCTGAACATGGTATGAGCAGTTCCCACGTCCACTTTTAGATTAGACTATCTGACACAATTTAGGTTTATGCTGTTGGGGCCCTCTTGATACCGAACCTCGGGTATCCAGCAGAGCAGCTGTACGTTTCTGCCATGCTCTACATTGACGAGATCTTGTGCAGCGACAATTTGGAATGCATCCAAGCAATACTATGCTGCGCTGCCTACTCATTACGGTCTTCTAAGGGAACATCGCACTGGTAAGATCCCTGATCTATTCTACACTCATGGACTCACAATCACAGGAAATTGGGTGGACAAGCACTGCGCCAGTGTGTGAATCTTGGGTATCACCGAAATCAGAAGCGTCTAAGGTCGACTCTTAATCCACTTCAAAGGGAACTACAGAAGCGAGCATTCTGGAGTGCGTACACGATGGAATGCTCTTGTGCTGTGATGCTCGGCCGACCACTGAGCCTCCATTATCAAGAGATTGATGCAGAGGTAAGCCTGAACAATATCGCTAGAGTGAACGCGTTCTGATATCATATAGTTCCCTCTAGATATCGAAGAATCACAAATATCCGCAGCGGGGGTACATGGAAATCCAAGATCTTTACCAAGTGAACCTCCGACAATGATGACCCATGCTATCCATGGCTTTCGTATTCGTGCTTTAATAGGGCGCATCCAAACAGCCATTTATTCCGACAGCACTCTTCGAGATCCTACAATCCGTCAAGCACTTATTCAACACCTATCTGAAGAACTTGAGCAATGGCAATCATCCTGTCCTCCTCCCATGGTACCTCCCTGTGGTGGTGCTCTCTCGTATTTCGTGACTCCAGACTGGTACGAAACCAACTACAACTGTGCTATCTTACATCTCTATCGGGTCCAAATAACAGACACGAAAGATCCAGCGCCTGACGGGATTTTTCTAAAATGCTTGACGACCGCGAAGAAGACCTGCCATAGCTTCCGGCGTCAGTACTTTGGCAAGCCAATGACGTACACCTGGAGCGGTTTGAACGAACTTTTTCTTGCGGGCTTGACATATCTCTACTGTTTATGGATGTCCCCTGCTGCTCGACAGGCTTCCAGGTATGACCAGATTAGTAGTACATGTACGGATTGTACCATGGTCCTCGTGATGCTGGCCGAGAGATGGCCCGAAGCGGCGCCGTTCCGAAATATCTTTGAGGCGCTTGCAAGTCGGACTATGACTATGTTGACGGACTCCCAAGAAGGCAATCAGGCAGTATCTACTACACTAGGTGTAGAACAAGACATGAATACTGAGGGACTGTCACAATGGGCGGCGGGGATCTCGGATGCAGGAATCTCAACTGGAGTGGACTGGCTATTGAGTGAGTTGATAGATGAATATCCGGCCCCGGAATAAATATTTTTGAACTGTTGGTCATTCGATAAAGATGGGTTGAAGAAGGGATAGTTGCTTTCTATGAGAATATGGTGACCTTGAAGCTCTCGCTGCACATACGTTGCAGGGAAGATGGCTATATATTCTCGTTGCCAGGAAAATATTCAAACGAACACAAATGAGGGTAAATTGTGCTTCAGGCCCACAATCTTCAGGTCGAAAGGGGTTCTGCTTACATGATAGAAACTGAATAGATGCCAACTGCAATTCCTCAAGGTGACTGATCTGGCTTGGCTCCACTAGCTTCGGAAGAACACGAAAGCGTCACGTAACTGGCCTCTTGTTCCCTTTGAGCCCCACAACGGGATCTGCCATGTTCAAAAGTAGGATGAACAGCATAGATCTCATAGTCCTTGGGACAATGAGACTGGAATTCGGCAATCGGGTAATTCCGGACTTGTCGATCGGATAAACCCGAATCTGTAGATGTAGCAATCCCACCAAATGCGGCCCCGAAGGCCGGACCAAGAGTCCGAGGCTATCTTCCACTTACAGCATTTATATATACACCCATAGACAGGATATAAAACTCAATTGCTGATCGAACGCACTCACTCTCACATCATAGAAACAACCCTGCACCTGAAAGTATCTACAGCAGAAATGGCGTCCAGACAAGCTATCAACAGACCAGGCTTTTCGTCTCCAATTCTCTCAGAAGCAACCGTCCATAACGGTCTCGTTTACACCAGTGGAAAGATTGGCGTTGATCCTAAAACTGGAACTCTTGTATCAGATGACGTAGCCCATCAAACTGTCAGGCAAACATGACTATCTCGCTTGATCAATACTAACATATCGAAGAAAGCAATCTTGACATTACTTGAATCCGTTCTTCATGCGGCTGGAAGTGGCCTTGATAAGATCCTCAAGGTAAGTTTCGACATATCAACCCCTTGAAACAAAGACTGATAACGTCAGTGCAACATCTATCTCACCAACATAGCGGATTTCGCAGCTATGAATGAAGTTTGTATGTGTCCTCCTACCGCTATGCATAGATTGGACCCTGACGATAAAGTAGATATTGCCACGATTCCTGACCCTAAGCCTGCGAGATGTTGCGTCACTGTTTCAGAACTCGGTCGGGGTGCCAAGGTGAGTTCCCGTTGGACTACTAAGAGCGATATAACCTGGTAGAGACTGACGAGCACTCCAAAGGTCGAGATTGATTGTGTGGCGATAGTTGAGAAGCCTCTGTAAGTGGAGTGCTCAGTTTGACAGGTCGATCTTTGCGCTTACTCATTGGTGTCTTCGTCCTTCAGTCGAGCTAGTTTATAGGACCATGGCATACTTCCATAGATGCACAAAAGAGATCACATCTCTGGGGTGCTATAAATAAATTTTGAGTTATTATCCTGTAAGGCCAGAAGTGACAGTCGTACAGTATATGTTCTGATTATCTATGAACTAGCGTGCGATGATCCGACATTTCTTTATCTCCTGTTATGCCACGCAAACAACGTATATGCAATGTTCTCCCTAATTCTTATTGTCTCTGTCTACTTCTGATATCCTGGAAGAAAGGCACGCGGGAGTAAGAAAACTTGAGGCACTGTATCCCAACCCACTTTAGCCCTACAGTAACTCTCAAGATTATTATCAGTTAATTAACGTCTAAGGGACTACTATTTATTTTATTGTGCTTTATCCGTGCTGTTGCTATTTACTTTTGTAAGGCACTTTAACCACTTCATGATATCGTTAGGCATTCCCCTCACACTACCATAGAGCCAAGTAATTAGGGCTTACTTTGCTGACAGACCTTTATCCTCAGCCCCTTGCTCTTCCGGAAAGCAGAATACTAATGGTTGCTGTGTCACGGAACGTCAGCACATTCTACGTCATGATGTAGATTAGCCGTCATCTTGCTGCTTTTTCGCCTCTATAAAGCCAACTCTCCGCGTTGCGATATCCAGACTTCATCGGACCCTCGGATATTTTCGCTCAATATCTCATTTCTCTGGATTGCCCCCGGAATTCAATATGGGTGGAGTTGCATCAGTACCTACAGATCGCACCAGATCTCTCAAGGTGATTGGGGCTGGTTATTCCAGAACGGGAACACTTTCCATGGCCATGGCGTTGGAAGAGCTTCTAAAAGGACCAGTGATGCATGGTGGATCTCAGTTGCTTGGTAGAGAAGATGGTAGGTCGACGTCCCATGGTCTATGAACTGTTTCTCACGGCAGAAGCCTATGTCCAACTCTGGTCCGATATCTTTGCAGTTCGTCATGACCGTCAGCCGCTACTCAAACTTCTGAAAGAAGCAACAGCTGGATTCGTTGCCATCACAGATGCGCCGGGTAATTGCTTCGTCGAAGAACTTCTTGAGATCTACCCCGACGCCGAAGTCGTCTGCGTTGATCAGGACCGAGAAAAGTGGTGGGCGAGCTGGGAAGCGGTTACGAAACAAGCTGGAGCAGGGTTTCTCGACTGGTTCCTGGTGCCTGTCCCCGGAAAGAGGTGGTATCCGAAGCTTGTCGCTCAATTCTCTGAACAGTATGAGTTTCAAACATGTTAGCATCGACGACTACTGACAAGAGTTTCAGGCAAATTGAAAAGTTTGGCCCAATGACTGCAGGTAAGTTAGTTGTGTCACTCTGATCGCAACTTTACTGATCAACCAGCTCGACTTGGTGAGCATAATGAATACGTCAAGGAAGTAACACCAGCCGAGAAATTCCACATGATGAACTTGAACGAGGGCTGGGCACCATTGTGTGATGCCTTAAAAATGCCTGTCCCCGATAAACCATTTCCTCGAGCCAATGATGCTGACGCTGTCAAGGGCCTAGAGCTGCAGATACTAAGGGAAGCTGGATGGAGATGGTTGTTAATAGTTGGAATACCCATTGTCTTCAGCATCGCTTTTTTGGTGTATTTCATGCGATAGAGGAGAGCCTGGATACAGAAATCAATGAGTGTCCTTTATTCCCCCCAAACCTACATCTAGGCAGTGACGTATGGATATCCTTTGGCAAGTAAGCTTATTCTTAATGGGGTTGAGAATATCGACATGCTAAGCGATTATATACAAGTAGCAGGGCCCGATAGCGTACTCATTACGAGTATAGATTCGAGCTTGCGGCAGGGATTCGTTATCGAGAACATTAACATACAGCCTGCCCAATTACTCGGCTGTGAAGAACCCAAGTTTCATCCAATCGTCCAGATGGCCGGAAGAAGCTCAAGGCATTGCGGGAGTCATCATAAGGTCTAAGGCGTGGCTTCTTACATATGTACTATACCTTAAGAGATGATTTTTGTTAGAGGCAGGCGGGTTTATATGTAATAAACAATTTCTGGCTGGACAAATGAATTAGTTAAGAGTACCGCTGTCGGGGCGCAAATCTGGGGACGTGGGAACAGACTGGCAGTGCGAGTCGTGAGTACTGTCGCTTACATTGACAAGGTAAGTCCACATTCAGTATAGACTCGAGTGTACACAGTGCAGCTAGTTACTTATGCTCGGAGTATTGGGCTCTTTTTGGGAAACAAGAGCTATTATAGGAGAGGAAGGTTCAAGTGCTCAATAATGTGCCGTACTGGCTAAGGTAATTACCTATAGTCAACTCTTGGACACTTCGTCATGGAGATACTCACGGCGGTCTGGTCCATCGCTAAATTACTGGAACCAAGCCGTAGAAATGTTCGTATCCACGACGCTGAATCGTCTTGTTTGGGTCGTTTGTAATCGCCGCGGCAGGGGTAAATACGAGGAAATCGAGACAGATCGGCGCTGCAAGTCGAGACCACTGCCATTACATGCAAGCCATTGAGACACGACGAAATGTGCGCAATTGAACACCAGCAGACAAGAATGCAGTGCGCAATCGTACGTTTGCCGGATAGGTTGTTGTTGCAGAGGAAGCCATGGGTAGTTAAACTACTTTATTTCCGTCACGTTAACAGGTTTTATATCCACACTTCTCGCACGGCTCGTGTTGACTAAGGAATCAAAGGTTATTGCCCAGGCATTTCTTATTCGCTCAGATGCTTTGCCTGAGTCCTACCATCCAAAAAGCTCATAGTCCCTAGTCACGTTAACTTGTTTGTACTTCCCCACTACTTACTTGGAACATGAACGGTTCCATCAGGCTCCACCGTTGCTGAGTGAGAAAGGCCGAGCTGCATGAATTTTGTGCTGAGTGAGCAAGCCCGAGCTACGTGAATTACGCAAGTCGTACGGCAAGTATATAAACCTCCAGACGAACTTTCTTTCTGAGTTTATAACTCTTCATCTCATACTCCGGCCGAGATGTCAAAGACTTTGATTAAGCCTTTCTACTGATTGTAGAAGCGTATTACACACTACGAGTGAGGTTGACAACCCCCAAAAAGCTACCATTACCTAATACAGTGACACCAGTACAAGATGCATTTCAATCCGTCTATTCTTGCTACCGTTGCGGTCCTCTCGGTTCAGGCCTCTGCAGACCTGATCATTACGGACAATTCGGGATGCACGTACGAGGGGGCTTGTACTAATGCCGTTGGAATTTTCAACACCGCTGTCAATCAGATCCCTAAGTCTTCAAGCTGCAGTGGGGACGACATTGACAAAATCAAAGAAGGGCCGGACTACGCCTCGTTCTGTAACGTTATCATAACTTACAGCGACGGACAACACCACAAGTTACAGAACTGCAATAGCTTGAACAACATGGACAACTTCTCTGCCGACTGGCTTATCAACGGCAATATTGTAGGCACGTGCAAGGGTGGATCCGACTACAGCACCTTTCAGTGCCCGCTTTTGGGTGCGTATGTTAATTACAGGCCCAGAGCTCAGTGTCGACGAAGGTAGTCTTCCACCAGGCTGAACTTAGATCTGAGTGATACATAGCATGAGAGTCGGGTTCAGATTGGAATAAACGCTGTGTCTAGGTTGTTAGGGAGCACGATAGGTTTAATGCCCGGGTGGGGGGCGAATAACCAATTTGAAGCTCTATATCTACTGTAAATATCGTTACAGCCAGATGAGGAGCTAACTCAGCCATTAGAGTATTTTTCTCTCGTAAATGTGAGACTTATTCACCGCTTGTATGATACGCGCCATATGCTATTACCTCTCACCACTTTTACAATCTAGACAGCTCTGCATCCCCAAGAATATAGCACTATATATACCAAACTATAACTATAGTATAGGACCAAAGGTTCTGATATAACCCAGGTAGACCCTAACTACCTTAATTTTAACTTAAGGAACATCAGATCAGATGACTTGCGATGATCTCAAGCATCACATCTCCTACCTCCAAAGATTTGAAACAACTATGATCAACCCAGAGAGTAGTTTCTGTACAAAATAGTGTTTCACCTGCTGAGAAAGAGCGGGGAATGATTGTAAGAATGTTGAAGAGATTGCAAGCGAGGGAAACACAGTTATGACAAGCAGCATCTTCTGACAACATTTTGAACCTTTTTTTCACATTTGCTCAAATACATAGCTCATCAAAATCTACCGTATAAACAGTACCTCAATCCACATTAAGCAGCATAACACATGTCAAGATATCCAAGAAGCACCAGTGAAGGGTAAACGCGCGTCTGTGTATTCATGGTGTAGACCAGCCTTATCGGTTACTAATGCGCCTGAATATTATTCCCTCAAGCTTGCTATCGCATTGGAGCGTCTACTAACTTTCAAATAAAACCACGTTCCTTCATCTCAACCTCCACGTCCACAAAACCGTGGTGTCTCAGAATGTTCCGGCACTTGATAACAACGGCCCAACCAGCTGACCAAGTTGTCGATCCTTGCTTAACCGTTATCAACAGCTTGATCGGATTACCCATCTACTCATGACCGATGCGGAGAACGTTAATAGCGATCCAGTCTGTCTCCTTCAGGGCCTCGAGAATGCTCTGTCGCAGGGGCCCTGCATAATCATTCCACAAAGGCACGATACGATGTCTACCAACAGGGTCAAAGGAGTTAGGTTTCAATGACCACGGATTGATATCGGCATCGGATCGTGCCACCAGTCTTGGATTGCTTGGAAATCCCCCATAGTATCCAATACTTTCTGCCTCATTTGGAGGGTTAGGTGGGGAAGATGTAATCTCCATGAGTGTCTGCATCGGCGTTAGTCTCTGATGCAGTTATAATGGCAAATCAGCCTCTCGGATCTGGCTAGAATCATACAGCACCTTGAGAGAGATATTAGCGTAGCAACTCTTGTGCTCCTTCGTATCGCCCACGGGCTTGGGTGGTCGGCTCAGAAGGAAAGGTGCAGAGATAAGTCGACTATTCTAAGGAAGAAATACTTGAAAGAGAAGTTTTTTGAGTGTGAAAGTGCGAAAGATATTGCGATGGTGTGGGGCTTCTGAGTTCTTAGACAAGGAGCAGGCAGGTTCTTATATTCAGAAGCAGGAGTCATATGCAGTACTAACTTTGCTGCGCTGCAGCTGTGAAGGCGATCATACGCATTGAAGATATGAATGCTCTTATGACGTAAGAAAAACTTTGTTCTTTGCAGTCCTCTTGTTGATTTCAGAGACGTAATGCATAAATTGTATACATTCCAATCAAGGCATGAGTATCTGGTTCCGATTCTTTGAAGAACACCTTTTGTTGTAACATGCATGTGGAAACCTAAGTTTATCACGAACATGAGGGGTAAGAAAGCCTTGTATAGCTTCAACTGTTCTCGCATGCAGATACAAATTCGAAAATTGTACTACATTTGATCATGAGAGAGATACTTGGTTATTGGTAACTGTGACGATCTCTTTCTACGTCCGAAATGAAACTAAAGATCTGGATTTTTGTGTGGGTGCATCACTAGCATCTATGATCATTAAATGAATTTCGCATCAATCACTGCGGTGGATTTTGGAAAGCTAGAAAGCTTGTTGGTGTCAGGAGTGCGGTCTTAATAAACATAATCTTAAACCTTCTGCATAGGTAAAGCTTGGAGACGGGGGCAATGCAGTTCATTTACATGAAGGCTGTGAGTCAAAATTGTGTTTGAAGATGTAAATTGTGGTATTTGATTGTGTCAAGGGTGTCTCTATCACTTGAATATGTGACTTTGATCCGGTCCTTCAGTGATTAAACGTGGTATCTGGAGGCATGATTATCAGGATGCGAGGGCTCGTCGCCTGTAACCACAAGCTGCAAGTGCGTGCATTCGAAAATTACTTTACAACATTTCCTAGGGTCCACATCATGGCAAGCTCAGGAGTATTCTACGAACTGAACTAGAACATACAGCATCACAAAGTGGATAAGGTTTGGCACACACACACAAAGCATTTTAGGACAGCACAACAGGGTTTCACACCAATTGATCCAGAGAACCTTTGGAAGAGTTTGACCAGAGATATAACAACAATAATCGCGTAGTTGCCTGTTCTAGGGTTGTCTTCTTGGGATGAGCTTGTAATAACGTCTCGTAAGACAGGGTAAACCCTGCATCGTGCAATCTGCACCGCCCTTTGCTATGGCTCTGTGGTGAAGCCGCATGGGGATGGTACAGGAAACTTCTGAAGAATAAGCAAGACAGAAGTTGGAAGCGGCGATTCCAAGTTACTCATATAGAAGAAAACAATACTAGTTATTTGGTACCAACTCTAATAATTGAATCTCTCACCTTTCGATGGATTTCTCACCAACCCAGCTCCCGCGAAGCCAAGCCTGACCACTCCATCACTCATTTCCCATGCTCCGTATCGCACTGGTCCAATGTCATTAACCGCATGAACAATGCCACCCACATTCTGGTTCGGATCCACGTTTCTCATGATATGCGACTCTTGACCAACAGTTCCAAATGCATTTGCAATCTCTAGCGGATTAAGACTGACATCTCGTCCTAGTTCCCACCATCCCCAGAACGTCGGGAGTACCGAAAAGATTCCCACGAGCGAGACTGCGACCGCTATCCACATCTTCTCGTAATTCGTCACGTAGACAAGAGTGACAGTGCCGCTGTCGTATTCCACGCGCTGCTTGTCCGTCGTGTTGTACTGAGCATACTGTAGGCTGGCCCTAAAGCCGATGTCCCTGGTAAGCTCAATAATGTCGTTCATGGGATTCTCCCAGGTATCTTCGCATCCGGGAACAGTGCTGTTCATAGTAAGATATTGAGTCGCGGGTAACCCGTCGGAGCTAACATCGTAGCCGGTGGCGCCAGTAAAAGACATGAAAGCTTCTGACTCATAGAGTGCCTGGGCTATCTTGCTAAATCCACCTAAGATATTACCTGAGCCACTGGCGACCATTGGAGCAGGCATCATGTATCTGTTCTGGATTAGCAATTGACCATGAGTTGCCTCAGAAGAATACATACTTGCGCTGGATGAACTTGTCGTCTTTCCAAGTTCCCCCAAGCTCTACCGTCTCTCCATTCATGCGCACAGGAAACTTTGTAATTCCAGCATGCAGGTCGCAAGTCTGGATCTTGAGCTTGCCGCTGCATTTGTTGGTGTCCTTATAGAGTGTTGTGTAGCGCAGAAACGACCCGTCGGGCATATCATAGACTGAATACTCGCCGAACTCGGTAACGTTGACCTGGAACAGGTAGCCTCCACTCATGGCCTTCATCATGCTTGCTCGGTCTATTCCAACAGTGAGATTGAAGTCGCGTCTCGTTTCGGTACAGTTGACTTCGAACCCAAATCCTTGAATCGAGGTAGTACAATTGTCGCAGGTCGTATCAAATACTAACATGTCTTTCCGATTGCTGTAGCCTTGAGCAACGTCGCTGAAGTTCTTCGTCAGAAGTGAAGTGGAGTGAGTACGGCCAGTCATGATACTGGCGTAGTTGTCGGGAAGCTCTCGTGCGATATGGAAGTCGATGGTTCCTTGCTGCGTCTGGAAATGGTTTGCCGTCAAGGACGCCCGTTGCATCAGTGGACCGCGCAAGACAGATAATGTCATTAGAATGGAAGCTGGTGATGTGTGAGAAGTAGTGGCCTTGAAGAAAGAAGCAGACTCGTACCAAAGCCCAGAGTCTTCGACTTCCAGGTAAACAAGTTAACAGCGGCTTGGATTATGCCTGTCGAAGAGCCATATACGGCCTGGAGTTGTTGCAGCTATTAACGTTCAATGAGTGCCCCTTCTTCACTTCTCAAAGATTATCCAATACTTACCGTAACTGGCTTTCCGGCCGCTCGCCAGTACGAGATAGCGGCTCCTTCAGTAAATGCACAAGCTAAGAATGCACCCGACAATGCAGAGGTCAACGCCAGCCAGACTGTTGGTTGTATGTGCTCATCCCAGTGGTCGACAGGAACTCCATCACTGAAGACGAGAATGAGAATAGCTGCGACAGTCCCCAGCAAAGCCAACACCCACATGCCAAGGCCGCGATAAGGGAACCGTTTCCAAAATCCGGGTAGCCACGGTTGACTGAGCCTGGCATATTGTGCCGCGAACGGCGTAGGCATTGACTCGAGTTGATGCCATGGTGACTTGTCTCCTCCACTGCGGTTCCCTATGAACTCGTCCTTCAGCGGCCAATTAGGCGATATCCCGTTTTGGTCTAACATTGCTTCAGTGTATCAAGACTTTGGCGGTCGAGCTACCACATTGAGAGGTAGAAGGAAAAGAGGTTTATACAGAACGAGTGTAAGATCAACCACTAGTGTGGTCACAAAATGAATGGAACGGGTAGAATGATTACCACTGCAGGGGCCTGAAAGGAATGAACGGGAAGGAAAGTGACCACTAACAGGGACTCAAAGGAGTGAATTAAAAGAGACAGTGACCAAAGTCTGAGGCCTCAAATGGAAGAAAGAGTCTTCTGTTTCATAATACAGAAAGAGTAAACGAAACGAACCTCCTTGGAATAAGGGTCGCATGAAACTACAAGGGTCGGGGATATTTAGTTCTTGAATGGCAACAGCTGTTTGGTTCAGTCACGCACGTCACGCTATGAAAACTGGAGAACATAATCTTCTATACGAGAAATAGTGTTTTTTATGACTTCATTGACCCGCTAATATGGGTTTTCCAGGCGCTTTGTCCGAAGTGTTTCCACAATGATTGCGATCTGCATTTTTATGAATGGGACTAGCCGACTAGCATAACTAGCACAATTAGCACCAAGTTCTGTTTCCGTCGCTTCCGCTGTTCCACAGGCTTCATTCCGCTACCTTGTCTCGAACCTTTTTACTCCTTCTTAAGCTTATCGATTGGCCATTGAGCTACGGATGCGAAGAAATATGTATTGCGACATTTGACATAACATCAGTGTTCATACAAAAAAAAAAAAAAAAAAAGAGAATTCTGTCCTCTACAGGATTATGTGAGTTCGCTTGATGAGGCTTGTCGTGTTATATCCTTCTCTCTTACCTGCGGTAGTATCAAACCCTTCTCAACAAGTATTTTATTTGTAAATGCATTAGATTTGATCCCAACAGCTCATACCGCAATTTCATGGAAGATCCCGTTTCGTGTCGCCCCGCATAGGTGCAACCCCAGTATGTAACGCTCACACGTACCCTGTTGTTGAGGTAAGTTCACTGGTACCTTTCTGCCAGACTGTAGAAATAACGACAGATTGAGTAAGCCGAAAATCAAGTACGAAACGAAACATCAAAGGGCACCATAGAATATCCTCAGGCGCGGTTTTCTACCATCCCATCTACATAACCTTTTCTCTTCCCTGTTTGTTTCATATACCCTGTAGGGGTGACCAGGAATGGTCACTGTTGAAAAAGGTTACCATATCTAATATGCTCGTCTTGAACAATCTGGTCTGTATAGCCCAAAGAGGTTTATCGAATGACCTATATCCCGAGGGACATAATAAGGCTTCTAATGAATCTAATTGCGGAAGCAGAGTCCTGATACCACGTTAATCTGCTAGGATCACGGCCCCTAGCTATTCTAAGATAGGTCTACTCACATATAGGCAGCAGTGGATTGGTTGGCCAATAACGTATGGTGTTTATATCAGTTTAATAAAAGTTAGGTTTAAATGTGTCTCTTTTTTGTTGTATATAGCGCGCTGTTTTTCACCTATGCTATCCTCCTGCTAATACTGTATTATATATTAGCAAAAGTATTAAAATCTCGGAGGGATCACCGATCTTTTTAAAAGCCGCATGGAAACATCACGACCCTGAATAACCCTGAGTTGCATATGTTAGCCTACTATAGGATTATCTTATGATAGTAGTCTAATACTTTCGCAAATTTCACTAGCTTTTCCCAGACTTCAGATATGAGACAATAAAATACATCGGGCAATTTAGTCAGGTCTTGGCCTCGATTATATCTTAAATCCGAATTTTCCTACTATAGAGCTAGGTAAATATCTCGACTATTCACCAACCCATTCGGCAGTCAAAGAACCATCACCAAACCTCCGCGTTGTGAGGAAAGGTGCTGACGCTATTTATAGTGTTCACGTCGGGATTAACTATCTCCGAGGCATGCTCCGTACTTAGCCGACAATCGACCTTGCTCACTCTATCCCTTTCGCATCCCGGAACAAGGGCCCAGTTGCGGCGATCGGTTCATCTTTTCCCCGATGGTGGATGCCAAGCAGGAGTCGCCGATGGCGTTCTGCTCGAGGCCTTACCAAAATAGTACTAGAGACCTACAGCCCAAGAGTCTGAAAGGGCAACTTCCGCATTCCCGCCCGTATATTCGCCACAAAGGAATATCAATAACAAATCTGATTCGCTCTCTGCGCCTATGAGATGCCTTCAGAGTCTATTCTCCAGACTGACGAATGGGCATGATTCGTGGCTAGTTTACCAGTCTAGCCTTTTCAGACCTCCGGGGCAGCTGTTCGACGTCTTCGCATCCGATTGGTGGAATGACATCTTGCTTCTGAAGCAGCTTGGTAACGTCATGGCATTGAACCGAAAAAGTCAGGGCTACCCTTTGGCTTCCTAGAGAGCTAATATCATTCTACGAGAAGTTTTAATCACTTGAGTAATGCTGTTGAGGATGTCTCGTGCCTCGACTGCTTTTGTACCTCATGGATGACTCATGGCTCGGCGGAGTTCACGAGACATTTATATAGCATTGGTGAACTTCACTTTGATATAAGCTTAACAAGAAAGTAAATATATTACATTATTCCCTAAACTCCTTTTTAAGTATCAATATTACTTTAAAAGAGAAAATTAGCAGTATTAAGAGTTATACCAAGGGTGATGATACTAAATAGTTTATAATTTCGGCAAGCAGCAAACCGCTAAGTAAAAATAATTACAATTTCAGCTCGAGACTAAAGCAGTTTAGCAAGTATTCCAAAAAATGATCTCTGCAATAAATATCTCAGGACTTGAAAACAATCCATCTTCGTTGAGCGCGGAGCTATGCTCTTCTGAAGAGCCTCTCTTTAACAGCAAATAATACTGTTGAAAGTTGTGAGATTACCACTACCAACAGAAGTCTTACCCCTGAAGTATCAGACACTCAAAAACAGGGCGATGGTTACACTTCTTGGGCTGATAATAAACACCTGCTGTCCGTATTAAGTACAATGTTAGGGGGTCCTTTCCCACAGGAACGTGCCCATGGTACATTTCTGCCTCCAATACTATCTGGACAATTAGGTCCATCGCTTAACCCAACTGATCACATCATCAGAGCTGGTGAGAATATGTGCATGAAATCAAATGAGCACATTAATGCACCTAATTAGGAGAGCCAGAAAGATTATGTTCTCGGATCATTAATATCAGACGATAGAGGCGCTACATCAGGTACTTCAAAGGACGGAGTTTGCCTACACATAAATGTCGTTTTTGCGCTTACCAACTGTTTTGTCTAACTCGAATATATTACTTGGAAGCCTCTCGAAAGAAGCAGCGACTGACAATGAAAAGATGATTGCCAAGATTCTCCAGGAGCAAACAAGCAGAGCGGACCTGGGTCGGAAGATTGTGAAGCTGATACAATGGGCTGGCGACTCAAACAACCTTCTGGAACTTAGACTTCCTCACACAATTTCACTCCGTGAGAGATTTCTAAATGACCGGTTGTTTAAGCTATAGTCAAGTAGAGATTTGACTGAGGAGCTCAGTACTGAAGATCTAACTTCCAGCAGCGCACAAGACTGATACTTCGGCGAATGGGTAGAGATCGCATCGCCACTTGGATATCAGCGCGGCATTCCCGTCTGGGTCGGCTGCATGCGCATTGGTTTCACACCAAGTCTAGTATCAGCTTCTCCTAGACCCGGAAGAGTGCCCCGATTGTTTTGGAAATGCTTATTAGCTCACAGCCGAGCAACAAACTTTCAACTACTGCCGCACGATGGCCCGGGACGATCATTTCGACGACCAACCCTCACCGCAGCATCATATTATCACCAAAAAAAATCGGCATGATTGTTCGATTTTAGGCAGAGGATAACCCAGCAGATATCTAGGATTATGACAGACGGTATGCGGAAGCATTCTCTTTATGTACACGGCCGTAGTAGGCTTGTCGCTCGCTTGCCTTGGTGGTTCGGCGGCGGGGCTGGGCTAATTAGAAATTGGGGACGGATGACGAGAGTTGGCTGTGAGGCCCGCTACGATTTGTTGGGCCATAATTAGGAAGGACGGATACCTACGCGAATTGAGAAATGTGGCGCTATTTACACTCTCGGGAACGTGTCCCGCTTCCTCGGCGATCCGACAATGCACGCAACATATTGGCTTTATTGCATGGATACGGGACGCTTGGTAGGTTTCTCGAAGAGACGATTGGAGCCATAGCATTATAGCTTGTTCATAGCCTTGACGGGTTTGCATGTGCCGATTTGATTGATTTTGTAGCGACGGACGGAGATCAAGCGCTGCATTTCGCTCAGCAGAGTAAATTGGCGACGACCTATCCATCGCCAACAGCCTTATCGACTGGCACATGACCAGTACAGTACTGTATAGATTTTGTTGCCGAATATGCAATTGGGACGGGAAAAGATGGGGTCAGGATGATTTTCTAAGCCCGATAGTCATTATTTCGTATTTCAGGATCTTCACTATGAGATCATGCAACCCTAAAGCGACTGGGAGCTATTCTCACTCCCCCTATCCCCGTTCCTTGCCACCCGTCTATATCATGTATAATCATTATGTTCATACCACAGCCAAGTTCTCTCGGAAGATCTTACGCAGAGCGATCATATCTGTGATCACGCTAATCATCTTGAACCCTTGCTTGGCGTAACCCTGAGCCTGATCACCCGTGTCGCAGTAAATGCCGCTCAGCTTGCCTGCAGCCGCCGCAGCCTTCTGAATCGTATCGATCGCATCGATAACCTCAGGGGCCATTTCTCCTGAAGCTGGAATCGGGTGGCCAATGTTGAGAGCCAAATCGAAAGGACCAATGAAGAGCACGTCAATGCCTGGCACGGCGGCAATCTCCTCAACGTTTTGCAGACCCTCAAGGGTTTCAATCTGCACAGCAATGACCAGCGAGTCGTTGGCCTGTCTCAGGTATTCCAAACCAGTCAACTGCTTTACAGGGCCGCCGTGGGGATGCTGCTCGACAAACTTGTCCACTGCGAGCAGGGGCTCAAAACCGCGGCGGCCCATGGGTGGGTATTTGGAGTACTCAACCACCTTTTTGGCCTCTGCTGCTGTGTCCAGGACGGGCACAAGAATGCCATGGGCACCAGCGTCTAAGGCGCGCTTGATCATCCATCGCTGACCTTCCATTACACGGACGATAGGAGAGACACCGCAGGCAGCGGCGGCAGCTACCACATCGTGCATGGAGTCATCGGAGATATTGCCATGTTCCTGGTCAACGAGGATCCAGTCGACGTTGTCGGCAGAGCGGCACATTGTCCTGGTGAGGTTGGCCCCTGGCAGCATCTGCCAGACGCCATAGCTGGGCTCGCCCTTGGCAAGGCGTTTCTGAACAGTATTGGCAGCTTGCATGATGAAAGTTTCCAAGTCTAGGGTTGTGGGTTCTTCTGCCTGAAATCAAGGAAAAACCTTCCGATGGACCGATGGAGAAAGCTGGATAGGCGCAATTGACGGCGATAACAGAGTACTCTTAGCTGTATGGCTGCTGCAGGCGCAAAGTCATATAAATAATTGGCGTCATCTTGTACCCCTGCAAAAATGGATAGTTCCCGCTTCGACCAGTCTAGCAGTGGTGACAGCAGCGACGTTATGGGTGCCAAGCGAGTCATTTTTAGGGGGGTCGTAGAGTTAATTGCCACAAAGGCAGATGATAGACCAGCTACACCTATCCTCCGCAGACATCTCGGCGGGGAGCAGTTCCCGAACAACGTTCGGTTAAGCTAAGCGATCGCTTTCTCGAGCCGAGGGGGGGTGAGCCCCCCTAGTCTCGTAAACTCCTGGAGGTCTGGAGCCAGCCCCATTGTGGAGAGTGGTATTCTGTGGGGTACGTGACCTTGGGGAAAAGGCCTCCTAGGTTTACACAAATACTATCCCGTCTAAACCCCATATTTGTTGCACTCTCACTCAGTCATCTTTACTTCTCTTCCTCCACTTCTATTTTACTATTTTTTTCTGGGACCAAGGTAGCCAACTCATATCACCATTTGACCAGCCCGCCCAACATGTCTACCGGGAAACCTCGTGAGGAGAAGCCTGTCTCCGACCTCGACCCCAAGGAAGGCGAGATGTGGACATTATCGAGGCCGACGTTCATGGCGGATCGTCAGGTCTGCACCGTCGACTTGGGCCTCGTCAGATCCAGCTTGTCGCTATCGGTGGTTCCATGGGTACTGCTCTGTTCACCGCCATTGGATCGGTCCTGTACAAGGGCGGCCCGGCCAGCTTGCTGTTAGCCTTCATTGCCGAGTGTATCATGGTCGGATTCTTAAACAACAGTCTTGCTGAGATGACTGTTTACCAGCCCGTTAACGGTGGTTTCATTTCCCTCGCTGGCAAATGGTGTGACGACGCTCTTGGTTTCATGGCTGGCTGGAACTTCTTCATCTACATGGCGCCTACGGTCCCCTTCGAGATTTCCGCTGTCAATCTGCTACTGTAGTACTGGAGAGATGACATCCCGGTGCTTGCTGTCTGTCTCGTCTGTATTGCCATCTACACGTACGGATCTCTCCCGCTTTCTGTGCGCCGTGTCACGTTAGCCTCACTGACTTACTCTGCTACAGTCTCATCAACCTGTTTGCTGTTGGTACCTATGGTGAGGTCGAGTTCTGGCTGTCCGGCGGAAAGGTCGTCCTGATCTTCATTCTGTTCTTCTTCACCTTCATCACCGTGGTCGGAGGCAACCCCCAGCACGATGCTTACGGTTTCCGCTACTGGAAGAACCACGGTGCCTTTGTCAACCTCCCCGGCACCGATAACAATGCCAGCGGTCGCTTCGAGGGCTTCCTCGGTGCCTTAAAGATTGCCATCTTCACCTGCGTCGGCCCCGAGTACATCTCAATGGTCGCCGCCGAGGCCAAGCATCCCCGCATCTACATCAAGAGTGCTTTCAAGAAGGTCTACGCGCGTTTCGCCGTCTTCTTCATCGGAGGTGCCATCTGTGTCGGTATTGTCATTGCTCACAACGATAAGAGCCTTGTTAAGGCTATCACCAACGGAGAGTCCTCGGCTGCTGCCTCCCCCTACATTCTCGCTATGAAGAACATGGGCATTAAGGGTCTTCCCGATCTCTGCAGTGCTCTCATGCTGACCTCCGTCTTCTCCGCCGGTAACACCTAAGCCTACACTGCTACCCGTGCCCTCCACGGCCTGGCTATTAACGGTCGCGCTCCCGCGTTCCTGACGTATACTACCAAGAAGGGCATTCCACTGTACTGCTTCGCCATCGTCATTGCCTTCTCTTTCCTGTCTCTTCTCCAGCTGTCCGGTGGCTCGTACCAGGTTCTCAACTGGCTCATCTCTATCACCACCGCCAATATCATGATCGACTATATAATCATCATGATTACCTACGTCTGCTTCCACCGCGCCTGCGTCGCCCAGGGCTTCGACCGCAAATCGCTCCCCTACGTTGGCAAGCTCCAGCCTTACGCCACTTACAACGGCTTGGTCTGGTTCATCGTCCTGGTCTTTTGCTTCGGGTACAAGAGCTTGTCACCCTTCAGTGTCCAGGACTTCTTCCTCTCCTATGTCATGCTCATCTTCGACCCTATCTGCTTTATCTCCTGGAAGCTGTACAAGAAGACCAAGTGGCTGAAGCCTTCCGAGGTCGACCTCAAGTGGGAGGCTGATGCGATCAAGACGTACGAGGAGATGGGGGAGGAGATGCCGACCACTTTCTGGAGGGAGATGCTTCGCCTTATTGACCCTCGCGGTCTCATTCGACGCGTTAAAGGCGGGTCCAGTAACAGTGCTTGATCAGCAAGATACTTAAACGTAAAGACCTTGGATGCGACGAAGAAAGGGTATGTATCCTAATACTAGAGGAAACTTATTATAAATATTATCTTATTAAATATATTAACTATCCTATTTATATATTATATAACTACTAGAAACTCTTATAAATATTAATAATTAACTTATTTATAAAATAACTTATATTAATATTATTAATAAGTAAATATATTATAGATTAAGGCTAAGAGAGGTATTAGCAGGTATTTTATATAAAAAATTTAATACTATAAGTAGTAAATCTGCTCCCTAAATAGCTAAATTTATAAAGACTTAATAAATAATAATTTTAACCTTAAGTGCTTATTTTTTTATATTTCCTATTATAAATCCTATAATCTAGGTATTAATACTAATATTATAAGGCTATATTTAGCTTATATTACCTATTTAAATATAGCTACCTGGCTTTTATATCTATAAGTAAAGGTCTATAATAAATAATAGTAATTATTATTCTTAGATTAATATAGCCGCTACTTTACTTAATAATATTATTATTAAATCCATATAAGATATTAGGACCTAAGAGCTTAAAAAATAATTTTTCTTTTTTATTAGGCTAGATAATAAAAATATATAAAACCCGATTTTAGTATCTTAGATGCTAGATACTAATATAAGAATATATAAGTTTATTAAAAATAAATAAATAAAAGTATATTTTATAGCTTTTACTTAAATTAAAATTACCTTAAAGGAGCTTAAAAGCGTTTAATAAATTAAGGTATTTATCCTTAAAAACCTAACCTTTATTTTTAACTAAAAGATATTTATTATAAATAAAATCCTAAGTAACCTTATTAAAATTACCTATTAGAATATTAATAAATTTAATAAACCTATATAATCTTAAGTACTTATTGCGGTAAATATCTTATATTATTAAAATATAATTAATATTAATAAACCTAAAGTAGCCTAGAAAATTACTAAAAATACTATTAATTATTTAAAAAAATATAACTTTCTTAAGAATTTAAAACCTATTTTAATAACTTATTTATTAGCTAAAATTATAGCTAATAAGGCTAAGGTTAATAAAGCTAATAAAAATCCTAAGAATTAAAAGTAAGCCTAATAAGAGGTAGAGAATTTAGGCTTTTTCCTTAAATAAAAGCATAGCTAAAAAAATAAATTTTAGACTTTTATTTGCCCTACTAAGCTATAAATTTCTAATAAACTTAAAATTAAATCTAATAGGCTATATAATAAATCTAATATTAGATTAAATTTTAATAAAATAAGTCTTTTTAAAATAAAAAAAGATCTTCTAAAACCTATATTACCCTTAAGGGAAACCTCGCTAAACATTATAATTCTAACTGCTATACCGCTAATTTTAGTAATTACCTTAAAATTATTAAAATTAAATCTAATTAAGACTATTATAAATCCGCCTTAAGCGGGACTAAATAAAAGATATTTTTAAATCTTATAAAATATTATAAAATAAGGGATTAAAAAACTAAGTCTAAAAGATATTATTTAAAAATATTTATAAAGCCCTTTTATATATAAATTACTAGAAGTATTTTATAAGGTTAATAAAAATATTTTAAAATAGCTATTTTTAGCTTAAATAAAAAAGAAATTAATATTAATTAGTAAAAAAAAAAAACTTATATAACTATTAAGATTTACTTATAAAATAAAACCCTTAAAAGTAAAAAAGCTAGAATTATATTTAAATATAAGAAATTAAAAAGAAATAAATTTTATTAAAACTAGAGGGGAAATATATATTTATTAGGGAAGACTAGCTAGGTTATATTTAAATCTAAGAGGCCCTTTCCTCCCTAGATATAAAGCTTTTTATTTAAAATACCCCTATTTATTATTTCTACTAATATACCTTTTATTTCTAATAATATATCTAGGAAGTATATTAATATTAATATTACCTAGCTTATATTTAATATACCTAGATTACTAAGAAATATAATATCTAATATAAAACCTACTTATTTAGGAATAAAACCTAACTATATATTATATAATATTAGCCGGTATAATATAGTTAATAAGCAAGTAAGATAGATAAGTAAGTAAGATAAAAATCCCTTAACCTTATATCTAACTATTTAATTAATTAGTTCTTAACTATTTAGTATATTATAGTCCTTAAATAAAGCTAGAATCCTTTTTGCTTTTTAAGCCTTTTAAAATAACTTTAAACTTATAATCTAATAGGCAGTAAATATATATAAAGTTAACTATTATACCTTAGGTTGCCGCTAAGATAGCATTTAATTATAATGCAATTTTATCCTAAAATTATAAAAACTATTTAATTTAAAAAAATAAATAATAATTTAATTTATTTTTAACCTAAATTTATAAGGATTTCCTTTATAATTATATTTTATAAAAGAAATAATTAATTCTCTGCTTATAAATTATAATATATTACTTATTAATAAGTAATAAGCTTATAACTTTATTTAATAATAACTAAAGCTAAAAATGCATTTATTTCGCAAATATAATTATTAGAAAGCTAAATATAAAAATCTAATTATTATTTATAACTAATTTAAGCTTATATAAAATATAATCGCGAAATATAATATCTAATTAGATAATATTTAAAACTTTAATAAAATTAGCTTTATAATAGGCCTTATAATATCCGGAATAATTATTATAGGTTTAAAAAAAAAAAAAGACCTAAATTAATATAGCCTAGAAATTAAAAATAGATTATTATAATCTAGGTAATTAATATAAAAAGTTAATTAATTACGCTATTTATTATTAATATAAGCTAATATTACCTTGCGAATTAGTATTAAAAATATAACCTCCTAAGAGATTAAATTATTATAATAAGTAAAAATAGCTAAATAAATAACTAATTAGGCCTTAAATAGCTAAAATATTTTAATTAGTTTATAAGGAACTAATTAATTAATGCCTATTATTTTTTAATTCTTAATAGTTATAAAAGCTATTATTTTATTAATTTTAAGAAATATTATAAGAAAAATAAAATTATTACTTTTTATATATTTACTTATATATCTTATTTATTTTAGCTTTTTAATATTAAATACTTTAGGCTGCTTAAATATATATATAATTAATAAATAAAGTATTTAATTAGATATTTTATAAATTATATTTTAAAAACTAAATTTTTAAATACCTTTTATATTACTTTTTAAGTTATTTTTATAAAAAATAATATTAAGGGAGGTTTTAAAAAAGCTAGATTTACTTTTTTTAACCTAGAAATTATAATCTTAAAGCTTAATATATAACTATAAATTTTAATATCTCTAAAAAAAGATATAAAATTATTAACTCCTTAGGCTTTAAAGACCCTAAAAATAGTTTTTAAGATTAAATCTTAGTCTAAATACCTTTATAAATAAATTAAGCGCTATTATAATAGCACTCTAGAGTTAATTCTTAGAGCTTTAATATCTCTTACTAAAGAAATAATTATAATAATATATAAGAATACCTTATTAAGAAATAAGGTCTAAAATCTTTAATAAATAAATAAGATATTAAGCCAGCGCTAAAAGGCAAAAAGGATTAAATTATAAAAAAAAGGTATAATAATTATATAAAAAGTATTATAAGTAATTAATTAGATAGATATTAATATATAAGTAATTATAGAATTATTAAGAAATAGTAGTTAAGAAAAGTTAGCGTAACTAAGTAGTTAATATTATAGTATATATAGTAAGGCTAGGTATAATATAAGGACCTATTAAGTAGTTTTAGAGTTATTTAGGTAAAAGTATAATAAGTAGTTTTAATTAATTAGATAATTTATAATACTTTTAAATTAATTCTTAAGTAAGAGGTTATAAAAAGTGTCTTACTTACTTATTTATTTTACTTACTTATTAATTATATTAGCTAATTATAATTAATTACCTTATTTAATATTTAAGCCGCTAATATTAAAACTTATAATAAGATACTTAAAAGAAATAAATTTAAACTTTAAATTATTAGATATTAGTATATTTTAGCTAAGTTTAAAAAAAAAGAAAAATAGCTATAATAATAATATATATTATAATAAAAACTAAGCTATTTTCTGCGATATTAATCTCTAAGTTAATTTATTATAATCCCAGATTTATAAAACTAATTTATATACCGCAGAAAATATATAATATAATATATAAAAGCTACTTTATAGTAATATAAGTTCTTAATAGTAATAATAATTAAATTATTCTAAAAGGAAAGCTTATATTAGCTTATTATAAAGCTTTATTAGCGCCTTAAGAAAAGAATTTAATATTAAAATAGAAAATATAATTAAATAGCTAAATACTATTAAATTTAGTATTAAAGATATTATTAGGGAAAGCTATATTTATATTTTTATTACTAAAATCGCTAAGATATTAAGAGTAATTTATAATAAAACTAATTTTAAAATACTTATAAGGTTTTATATAGCTTTATATCCTAAATTATATTAATTATATATTATATTATTTATATTTAATAAATAATTTTGCTATATTAGTATAATAAAAATAAAATAATAAATATTATAAGAATAATTAATTTTATAAAAGAATTAATATTACTTTTTATAAAAATAAAGAAATATTAAAACTACTTATATTATAAAAAAGTCTAAGAAATTTACTAATAAGGGAGATATTTAGGAATTTGCCTTATTTAATAATAAATATTACTAAAGTTATAAATATAATAAATAAGAAAAATTAAGATTTTAAAACTATTTAAAAAAATTAAGGAATTATATATTTTATAATTAATTATAATATTAATAAGGGTCTTTTTAATAAGATAAACTTATATTGCTTTAATAAGAAATCTTAAATCTATTTAAATCTAATAAGAAAGAAAATACTTATAAGACCTAATTAATATATTACTAAGATTATTTCTAAAAAAATTAGAATTAGTAATATTTCTATAAGAAAAACTATTAATAGAGATAAACCTATTTAGCTATAAATAACTTTAATAATAATAATACTAGCCTAGCTAAAAAGGAAAAAAACTTAGATTTTAAAAAATCTTATATAAATTATATTAAGATTATTAAGCTAAATAAGGAATTATATTATATATTAAAGCGGCTTAATACCCTAATAAAATTATTACTATTTAATTTAATTAAGAACTAAGTTATTAAAGCTATTAGCTAACTTAATTTTAGCGAAATAATAAAGGAGAAAATATATACTTACTTATGGATTTTAATATTTTTTAATAATTAAGGCGAAACCTATTAGATTTATTATAATATTAGCGCTTTAGTAACTTTAATTAATAAAAAGTAGTTATAATAATATATTTGCAAAATTACCTAGAAAGAATAATCCCTAAAGGTTATAAGCGGTATTATATAATCCCTTAGTATTATAAAAAAGGCTATATTTAACTTTTATATCCCCGGAATAATATAAAAAATATTAATTAAGGTATATTTTATAATTATAGCTAATATAATATTATATTTTAAATTAAAAATACTTTTAGAAATAAATTTTTTATTTTTATATAAAATAAAGATTAATTTTATATACTTAAATATTACTTTTAGATTTATATATAATATAATAATAAAAGAGTATATTTTAAAAAAAAAAAAAAAAGCTTATTAGCCTAAATTATTAAAAGCGCCTATATTATTACTATTAAACTAAAAAAATCTTATTTATTACCTATTAAATATAAATAGCTATTAAATTCTATTAATAAAAAAGAAAATCTAAAAGCTTTTTATTTTTTAGGTATATACCTTATTATATTTAATAAGACTATTAATAAGAATATATCCCTAATAGTAATAATCTGGAATAATAATATAAAACTAATTAGTATTATTTAATACTAATTAATAATATATATTTAGAATTATAATAGTATAAGAACTATTAATTTCCTTAAAATTAAAGGCAAATTTATAAAAATATTAAGACTTTTTAATTAGGATTTTAAATTTAAATAGGATATATAAATATACTTTGCGGATAATAAAAACCTGCCTAAGGAATCTATTACTAAGGATAAAAGCTTTAACCTATAAGGTATTAATATTAGCACCCTTAGATATAAAATCTCTTAACTTAAAAAAATCCTTTTTAAAAAGAATAAATTTAGGGTATATATAGCTAATATTTCGGAAAAATAAACTAATAAACTTATCGCTTTAAGCGATAAATATAATATTTATTAAGATTAAAATATTATTTTTATACTAAAAGAGAAAAAAATAAGAATTAATCTTATTAATAAATAGTAAAACTAAAAGAGAATTATTTAAATATATCTAATAGGTATTAAAAACTATAAATTTCTTAATAAAATTTATAAAAAGCTTTAAGTAAAAAAATAAATAGCTTAAATAAATCTCCTAATATTTATAATATATTTAGCTTTTATTATATAAAAAATTATAAATAGTAAAAAAAAAAATAGAATTATTATTAACTTATAGCTATTTAATAATATTATTATCTCTAATATTTATTCTCTTTTAGATTAAAAAGATATTATATTAAATATATAAGAAAAAAAGTTTTTTTTATATTTAATAAAATTAGCTTTTTTTATTAACTTCTTATTTATAATATATATTAAAATTAAATAGTAATTATTTCTAATTAAGAATTAAAAGTTTTTAATATAATATTAATAAAATTTAAAAATATATTTTTATTTAAGTAGTAATTTATAAATAAGCTATTCTTAAAGTATTACACTTTTATATATATTTATATTAATAATATTTTTTTTTTTTTAATATTATTAAGAAATACTTAGCTTATTTTAAAACTATTTTTAAATTACTTAAAAATAATTAAATTAAAATTACTATAAATAAGTTTTTTCTTAGGTACTTAATAATAAAATTATTTAGATTTTTTATTAATAAAAATAAAATTAGTAAAATATTAAATTAGCTTAAGGTATTTATAAAAATAGTTTTTTTAGATAACTTTTTATCCCTTAAAATCTATATTAATATAATAAGATTTCTTTGCAAAGAAATTCCTTAGTTTAATATCTACTTAAAGCCGCTTTAAAAATATAAAACTAAGCTGCTAAAATAAAAAAGAGAATTAAAGGAATTAAAGACCGGATTATTAAAACTAGCCTATAAGGTTTAAGCCTAGTAAATTAAGTTTAAATTAATAAATAAGAAGGTTAGATTCTTTAAGGAGCTATAAGATTTCCTTATAAATAAATTATTTCTATAATATTATAATCTAAAATAATACCTATTTTTTAAAATTAATACCTATAAAAATAGTTTTAATTTTTTTATATTTTAGTTTATAATAAATTAAAATAATAAAAGTATCCTAAGAAAAAATATTTCTATTAATTAATTCTAATTAATTAAGTTCTTTTTATAGCTAATCTTAGCTATTAAAATATATTATAAATTAATAAAAGCTAAAATAGCTATTCTCGCTTAGGTAATATAAAAATTATATAAAATAATATAATTTAATTACTTCTTAGTTAATATTATTACTAATTATATAATAATAAAAGGAATTATAATATATACCTTCTTAATTATAATAAATTTAAATAAAGCTAACTTAAAGCTTATTAAAGTTATTAATTACTTATTATAATTTAAATTAAGAATCTTTTATATTACTAAAACTTTAAATATAATTTTAAATATACTATTAAGATTACTAATAAAGAATTAATTTTAGCATTTAATAGCTAAAAGTAGTTTTAATAAATTAGATTTTATAATTAACTTTACTGAAATTAGCGCGGCTAAAATAATAATAACTAAAGACTATTAATAATAATTAATTAATAGATATAAAAAAAAAAAAAATTTTAATAAATCCGTAATTATATTAGGTAAGTTTAATAAAAAGGTAAAAAAAACCCCTAAGTAAAAAGAATCTCTTTTTAATTATAAGACCTAGCTATAAATAGTTTACTTTATTATATTAGATATAATAAGTAATATAGGTTATATATACTAAAACTTATAATAAAAACTCTACTAAAAGTAGTTTATAATAAGAAGTATTACTTTAGTGCTAATTATATATTAAAAAAATTAGAAAATATTTACTTTTTTAAAATATTATAAGTTATTATTAAATTTATTATATATTACTTAGTATTTTAATAGTAGTTAAGACTTAATATAAGTCTATAAGATATATAATTATAACAGCACTTTGCTAGCTAAAGAAAAAAAAAAGGGATTTTTTAGTAATTTAATAAATCTATAATAAATACTATTTAATAGGCAATTAAAAGATTAGATAGTTATAAAAAAAAGAGAAACCTTAAATTAGTTAAAAAACTGTTAAATTAATTATAAAGAATAATAATCCCTCTAGCTAAGTCTATCTAGATAGACCTTTATATCCTCAGCTAAAGAAGGTTATATAACTGCCTAATCCGGTAAGGACTTTTTATTCTCTTTAGGGTTTAAAATCCCTATTATAATATATTATAAGAATTTAATAAGTAGAAAAGTAACCCTAGGGGAAATATAATTAATTCTAATTTACTTTAAAGCCTTTTATATTATCTTATTTAACTTTATTATAGATTTGCCAGAAATATTATTACTAAATACTATTTAAGTAATATTAAGTTATATAATATTAAATGCGCTATACCTAATAAATTATATTTTTGCTAAAAAAAGTATTTTAATAATAAAAAATAAGAAATATTTAACTAAGAATTAAGTAATAATAATCCTTTAAATACTACTATTATATAATTAGGAAATTTCAAAATATATTTTTAGCGATTAAGACCTTAAATTTACCTTAGGTATTTAAAGAGCTATTTTTAGCCTCTTTAGGGTTAATTTTCTTATATTAATAGCTTATTACTTATAAACTAATAAGATTTTAAAATAAAAAAACTAAATAATTAAAACTATAATATATTTTTATATAATTATAAACTTAAATACCTCCTAGCTATTAATATTTTTAATATTATAATATAACTTAAATAATACTGCTTTTAGTATTATTATTAAATAATTACTAAATAAATTAATAATAAAATTTAAATTATAAAGAATTATTAATCTTATTGCTACTTTAAATATTAATAAAAAAGGAATTAATAATAAGGTATTTAAGGCCTTATATAAGATTTACTATAAGAAAGCTAAACTTCTTATATTAATATTATTAGCCCTATTAAAAATATAATATAATTTAAAGTATAAATTAGTTAATATTAATAAAAGTAATATTATATATTTATAATTTTATAAGGGATATTACCTCCTAGGAAAATTAAAAAAGAAATAATCCCTAATTTGCGCTAATCCCTATAAGGTTTTATATAAAATTAATAATTAAGCCTTTAAACTTAACTTCCTAAACTATTAAAAGATATACCTAATAGTTTTAATAGCTTACCTATAAAAGCCGCCCCAAAGAGAAAACCTATTTAATAAAACTATTTTACTACTAGCTCTAATTACCTTTAATAAAAATAAAATCGCAGACTAATAAGAGATAAAGCAGATTATTAAATAAAGAATCTAATAAAAAAATAAGCTATTATATTAAGACTTACTTATTAAATAGACTAGCTATTTTATTAAAAATAATAATTAAATAGCTAAACCTAAATTATAAAATATTATTATTATACTTATAAATAATTAAATTAGAGATAATTTAATTAAATAAAATAAAATTTTTATTAAAAAGAAATAAGTTATATTAAAAATTCTTAATAAATCTTCCTAAAAAATATTAAATAGAATTAATATTTAAATAAGTAAATATAATAACTTAGCTATTAAATATACTAAAATAGGTAAAAACTCTTTTATATAATTTTTCTTATAAATTTCCTATTTTACTTATTTTATATTTATTTATTATTTAAGCTTTATATTTTAACCTAATTAAATTACTAATTTTTATTTACTTTTTTATTAAAACTAACCTAATAAGACTATTAAAAATAAATATAAATTCTTTTTTTAAATCTTAGCTAATTTTTAAATTTTTATTTTTATATAAAAACCTCGCAGAATCCTAAGAAAGTAATTATTTATAAATTTATTATATTACTTATAAAATTAATATCTTACTTATAAACTTAACTCTTAGAACCTAAACCTATTTTTATTTACCTATTAATTTAATAAATCGCTTATAATATTATTAACTTATTTATAAATTTAATATTATTAAATTTAGCTTATTATATTCTTCTTATTTTTTTATATTTTATTTACTAAATTAGAGCTTTATAAACTAAACTATATTATTTTTAATTTAATAAATAATATCCTAAGTAATAGCACTTTAATATATCTATAAAGTATAATTAAAATTACCTTAATTAATTATAATTAATTTATTTATCTTCTCCGAAAATATTAATACTTATTTTAGGTTTTTAAAAATTATAATAAACCTAATAGGTTTACCTTAATTAATCTTAATAGCAATATTATATAAACCGCTATTATTACCTCTAATATTATCTGCCCCTTTAATAAATATAACTTAAAATACTACCCTAAATTTAATTACCTTAATAGCCCTAATATATTAGAATTACTTTTTTTAAAATTAGCCGAGATAGTATTAAGTATAGTATTAAAATAGCCTAAAATAACTTTAGTATTATTTAAAATTATTATAATTATAACTAACCCGGCAAAAATATAGCTAACTCCTAAGGATTATCTTACTAAAAGTAATTCTCCTTAAATAGCTTTAGTAAAACTAACCGCGAGTTTATTAGGACTTATTTAATTTACTTTTAATCTCTCTAATTTAATTACTAAATTATTCTAATAAGCTAAAAAATAATAAAAATATAAGATTAAATTAGATATAAAAATATTATAAGCTAAGGTTTTATATATATTTACCTAAAATAATAAGAAATAAAATAATATTAGTTTTGCCTTAGAATTTTAAAATTAAATTTAATAGGAAAAAAAATTTATTATTAATAAAAATAACCTAAAAAAACTTAAATTTAATAAGTTAGGTAATATTAAAATTAAAAAATTTAAAAATAAATTAAAATTAAAAAATAAAAATAATAAAAATACTTTTATAATTTATAAAATATTAGCTAGAATTTTATATTAAAAAAATAAGGCAGAAATAATAGTATATATAAGACTTAAATTTAAAAATAATTAATTTTTTTTTAAAAATATTTATATTTATTTTAAATTTACTAGAAAAAAAATATTTATTAATAAGAAAAAATAATTAGTAAAAAATATAATTATAGCCGCAAATATTAAATTCTAGCTTATAAAGCCTTAAAACTCTAATAAGACTATTATATACCCTAAAAAAATTAATATTATTAAAAGCCACTTATAATATAAGCTTTATATTATTATTATCTGCCTAATTATTAAATATTATAAAAAGAAAGTAAAATTAAAATTTAAAGCTTTTATTATATAATATATTAAAAGAAATCTTAAAAAAGCTATTATTATTAAATAAAATAAAAAATATATAAATAGCTAAGAAACTTATTAATACTAAAAGATATTAGTTTTAATTTAAGCTAAGGTAATATATCTCAAATTTATTAACCCCTATAGTAGATATAATACTTTTATTATTAATCTTTTTAGCTCCCTAAATATAAATTACTTTCTTAATATTATCCCGCCTAAATTAAATAAATATTATGCCGAAACTTATTACTAACCTCCTTATAATACTTAACCTAATAATAAACTCACTAAGTATATAAAATTTAAATTTAATAAATTTAAAAATAAATTTAAATAAATTTATAAGATTTTTATTAATATTAAAAAAGATATTAATAATATTTAAAGTAAAATTAATAAAATTAGAAATAAATTATAAATTAAAAAGATATATATTAAAGGTCTTAATTAAATAATTACTAAAAATATTAAAAAAAGCAGCTTTTAGACTTATTTTAATAAATCTTTTATAATAATTTTAATTATTAAAAAAATCTAAGCTATAATTACCTCTAAAATAAATAAAATATAAAAAGAGATTATTAATAATATTATTACCTAAATAAAAAAAGCTAATTTTAAATTAAATATTATTATTAATATAAATCTCTTAAAAAACCTATTATTTAATAATAATAAAGTTGCTTTAAAACCTATAATTTTTATCCCTAAACTAGCCGCGGAAATTATTAACCTTAATAGAGATTTTAATTTTAATACCTTCTCGCTAATTAACCTAATCCGGAAAAAACCTACTATTTTCTAGGCTATACTTTAAGACTATAATAAAAGCCGCGAAAATAATATTACCTTTATTTACTAGCCTATTAGAATTATTACTAATATATAATAAATCTACTTAAAAGAAATTACTAGCTGCCTTATTAATCCTAATAAGAAATAAATTATAATTAATAATATTATTAGTCTTATAAAGTAATAAAACTAATTAGCTATTAATAAGGGTCTTAAAAAAAGAAAAAAATTTATTAAAAATACTTAATACTCCTAAAGTAATTATATAGCTTAAGAGGTAAAAAATAATAAAAAATAAAATAAATTTAAAAAAAAAAAAAATTAGATTTAAATAAAAAAATATTTTTTATAATTTAAATTAAGAAGTTATAATAGTTATATATTTAATTAGATTTGCCTAAGATAATAATATTTTTAGAATTTAGCTGGGGTACTTATTATAAACTAAAGCTAAGAGAGGTATTAGCAGGTATTTTATATAAAAAATTTAGCACTATAAGTAATAAATCTGCTTTTTAAATAGCTAAATTTATTAGGACTTAATAAATAATAATTTTAACCTTAAGTGCTTATTTTTTTATATTTCCTATTATAAATCTTATAATCTAGGTATTAATACTAATATTATAAGGCTATATTTAGCTTATACTACTTATTTAAATATAGCTACCTAGCTTTTATACCTATAAGTAAAGGTTTATAATAAAATAAGTTAGATAAGTAAATAAGTTAAAAATCCCTTAACCTATAATATTTCTATCTAATTAGATATTTTATAACTACCTAATATATTATAGTCTTTAAATAAGTTTAAAATCCTTTTTAGCTTTTAAGCCTTTTAAAATAACTTAAAAATAAGTCTATAATACGCCGTAATTATATATTAAGTCCCCTTTAAGACTTTATATCGCCGGTATTATAATATTAAATTATAATATAATTTTATTTTAAATTTATAGAAATTATTTAATATAGAGAAATAAATAATAATTTAATTTATTTTTAACTTAAATTTATAAGAATTTCTTTTATAATTATATTTTATAAAAAAAATAGCTAATTCTTTACTTATAAATTATAATATATTACCTATTAGTAAATACTAGGCTTATAACTTTATTAAGTAATAATTAAAGCTAAAAATATATTTATTTTATAAATATAACTATTAGAGGGCTAAATATAAAAATCTATTTATTATTTATAGCTAATTTAGGCTTATATAAAATATAATTATAAAATATAATATCTAATTAGATAATATTTAAAACTTTAATAAAACTAGCTTTATAATAAGTATTATAATAACTAGAATAATTATTATAAGTTTAAAAAAGTAAAAAAGATTTAAATTAATATAACTTAGAAATTAAAAATAAATTATTATAATTTAGGTAATTAATATAAAAAGTTAATTAATTATATTATTTATTATTAATATAAGCTAATATTACCTTGCGAATTAATATTAAAAATATAACCTCCTAAGTAATTAGGTTATTATAATAAGCTAAAATAAATAAATAAATAACTAGCTAGGCCTTAAATAACTAAAATATTTTAATTAAGCTATAACTAATTAATTAATTAATTCTTATTATCTTTTAATCCTTAATAGTTATAAAAGCTATTATTTTATTAACTTTAAGAGATATTATAAGCTAAATAAGATTATCTCACTTTATATACCTATTTATATCTCTTATTTGCTTTAGCCTTTTAATATTAGGTATTTTATAATATTAAAAAGAGTATATAATTAAAAAATAAAATATCTAATTAAATACTTTATAATTTATATTTTAAAAAGTAAGTTTTTTCTTGCCTTTTATATTACTTTTAAAGCTATTTTTATAAAAAATAATATTAAAAGAGGTTTTAAAAAAGCTAGATTTATTTTTTTTAACCTAGAAGCTATAATCTTAAAGCTTAATATATAATTATAAACTTTAATACCTCCTAAGAAGGGTATAAAATTATTAACCTTATAGGCTTTAGGGACCTTAAATATAATATAAAAAATAGAATCTTAGTTTAAATACCTAACTAAATAAATTAGGCGGTATTATAATAGCTTTTTAAAGTTAATTTTAAAAGCCTTTAAATATCTTTCTAAAAAGATAAAAATAATTATATATAAAATTACTTTATTAATAGCTAAAAATAAGGAATTTTATTAAGTAAATAAGATATTTAGTTAGTATTAAAGGTAAAAAAGAATTAAATTATAAAAAAAAGAAATAATAATTATATAAAAAGTATTATAAGTAATTAATTAAATAAATATTAATATATAAGTAATTACAGAATTATTAAGAAATAATAATTAAGAAAGATTAGTAAAACTAAGTAGTTAGTATTATAATATATATAGCAAGGCCGGGTATAATATAAGAACCTATTAGGTAATTCCGGAGTTATCTAAGTAAGAATATAATAAATAGATTTAATTAATTAGATAGTTTATAATAGTTTTAAAGCAATTTAAAATATAAGGGTTAGAAATATTAACTTACTTACTTATCTAACCTACTCGCTTATTAACTATATTACTTATTTATTATATATAATATTTTTAATAGTTTTATTTTTTTACTTTAATTAATAATATATATTTATATATACTCCGTTTTATTAGATATTATAAAAAACAAACTTAACTTAATAATATATAATATATAAAAATTCTATTTTTATATTACTATTTCAATTTAATTTAATTTATTTCCCTACTCAACAAGCTCATTCAGCGTCGTCTCAATATACTCTTTCTGCTGCCTTAGGAACTCCTTAGTATCCCTGGTATCAAAGGGCCTTCCCTCGACAACACGCTGGCGCTGGTTACGGGCCTGCTCACGGAAGCGGTCCTCAAGTATCTCCAGACGGTACTGGGTGAAGTCGGAGTAAAGCTCATTCAGGTTGCTAATACCACGGACACCGGTGAGGACACTCTCATCGGGGTGGGAGTAGGACTTGGGGCGGAAAGATGTGATCATGCTGATACGCTCAGCGCCACCGAGGGCCTTGAGAGCCTGGTGGTTAATATAACGGCCCTGCATGACAACAGCAGTGCCCATAGCGGGACCGCGGACCTTCATGATCTCGCCAGTGCCGGTCTTGAGAGCGGTCTCTCCGCCAACCATATCGGTGCAGTCAGAGAGCATGGTGACGCAGACGAAAGGGTAGGAGTCATAATGCCAGGCGAAGGCAGAGACCTCATCCTCGACATTTTTCTCGCCATCAACAGCAGGGGCAGTAATATTATTATCACCATTAACAACGATATTGACAGCAGAGATCTCAGTGTCCATAACAGGGACAAGGTCGATCCCGGCAACTTCGGAGATCCTATCGAGGACCTCCTTGGAGCGCCAGGCCTCGTAGATGAAAGGAGCGCGCTTGGGACCCATGCCGCGGACAGTGCGCTTGACGAAGGGGGAGGAGTACTGGCAGTTCTCTAGAACGTCCTCTGCGAAGATCTCGGCGCGCATCTGGGCAATAGCGTCCTGGGAGAAAAGCTTAAAGGGCTCAGTGACAGCGTTAGGGGAGACACCCTGGCCCTCGAGGCCGATATCCTTCATGGTGAAGATGTGCTTGGGGGCCTAGTACTCGACATGCTTGGAGGCGTCGAAGTGCTCCTTCTGGACATTGCGGGCCTTCTCTAGGAAGTCTTGGGGAAGTAACCCCTCAGGCCGGGTGGTCTGGAGGGTAGAGACCAAGTGGCTGATCTGGGGGGGAGTCTTGGTGAAGGTGGCGGTGGCCATTGTAGCGGTTATCGTGATGTGATATGAGTGAACTATAGTCACAAGTTGTAATGAAGAACCGCTAAGAAAGCTTGGTTGCTATGGAGAAGTGTGAAGATGGAGCTGATGATAGAGAAAATGTATTTTGAAGCTACCATCGAACAAGTTTATGTATGTATCGTCCCTTGTTAGTTCGGAAGCCGTAAGCTTCGGGCCTCACTCCGTGGTATCACGCTATCCTTAAACTTGTCTAACTGATTTCCCCTCCCCCAAAAACGGTCATGTGAATTGACATCGATTCGGTTTCCCCAGCCTTAAGAATACACTCCTTTGCCTACTCGGGTAGTAATTTGTATCAAACTCTTCGAACAAAGTTCCATGCGCCTTCTCTTCGCGCTGTGGCCCTCGCTTTTCGAATCCGAGCTCCCTGGAGAATGACCCTGCGCCCGCGCGGACTACCCCTCCTCAGGCCCCGTCGAGGGGGTAAATGGGGATCTCGACAGGGCGTTAGGCCTGGCCTTCCGAACTCCCTTGGAGCACCGCGTGGAGAACTAATTAATTCTATTGCCAGCAAGGTTCGGAACGTGAACCCGATCAGGCATCTCGGGATGAGCGCAGAACGCACTCATACGATCTTGTGTCGAGTTAGGATGCGTGATTGGATCTACAAGACCGATTAGGAAAATTTGCGGAGAACCATGTCTCGGATGATCGGGTTCCTGCACCGTACCGCCCACCAACCTCTTTTCGTACCCTCCTTATCGGCTGTGGTGAGACCACCACTGAAGCATGTCACGAGTGAGTATGGACATCGCCAACTTTCCATATTCCACCACCTTCGATGTTAGCAGCTGTCAGTACATTTGAACTGTTTGTACGTGGTTATCCGCTTACAAAGTTGATCTAATCCCAAACACCGCCATGCTCACAATATTTATTCGATGCTCCAATCGCGAGCACCACGTGGTATCTACATAACTTGGTCATTTCTCCGTTTGCAGGACCGATGTTTATCCTCGTCGGCTTTGAACCCGTGCAATCAGCGAAGTCCATAGACACCAACATGCGACATCTTTATGGATTCTTTCACTTTCATTGAAAGCGGACGATCGACATCGCCGTTAGTTGATTATCCCTGCAATGACCTCGCATTCCACTTTTACTTGGAAAAGGCTTCTCAATAGTGTGCCCCAAGCAAAGTTCAAGCCAAAACGGTCATCTCTCTAGCTTATTAGTCAACTTTGCTTTTTCCTTTAAAGAGTTTCGACCCAAGCTGTGCGCATAATTAAAACGCGTTGATACTCGTATCATGTATATCTTGGCCATTTATCTACTGACTTAATATATATTATTATGACCTCCGCGGCTATATTATATATACTCTATATTCTCCTCTAATTATAGGCCAGAGGATAGACTCAGCCCTCTAGCACTTTAGATTAGCTCTATAAGCATAAAGGGCTAATCTTTTAATACTTTTAACCCCTTAATAAAGCTATTTTTATTAATTATACTTATAAAAGTTAATTACTTTATAGATAAATAAATATCTTTATTAAAGGGTTTTATATCTCTTAGCTAAGATATTTTAAACTAGCTTATTTTAAAGTAAATCTTATTTAATATTAATTTATTTTTTAAATTTAAGCTTGTCCTAAGTAAATTGGTGTAAATTAAATAAATATATAATAGTTAGTCTAAACTCTAGGACTAGGATTTAAGGAAATAGGCTCTCTATTTCTTAGACAGGAAAGACTACAAGTTCGCTGCAAGGGTTCGATTCTGTCATGAGCTCAAAGAAATTCTATACTTTGATGTTCCGACTATCTGCTACTAAGTCGTGTGGCAAGTATAAGATTCACTGGCTCTTTGGTCCATTCACCCACAATCCGCTTGGGATATACCCATTCGATCTCAGAGCTGCTTCAATTGCCACATCATCGGGGGTTCTGTGTGCATATGACTCAGTAGTCGAAGAAATGTTTTGCTCTTGAACTCTCCTTGACTTCGCACTCGTAGATGAGCGCTGCTGCTTGAGATATCCGTGATATTCGTCTAGTGTGGGACTTGATAGATCTGCCACTTTTCGTGCATCGGTCCTAGATGGGACACTAACCTCGTCCTTAGCACATTCCCGATAAACTTCGACCGCTGTCTTCTCTTGCTCTGTAAGATAATGGTCTTTCACTTTTTTCGGTAGATGGCTGTAGAACGTTAGGGTAGCGGAAGGCCCCATTCCTGGACTAAAGGGGGGGGAGAAAGCAATATCCGATCGAAAGTCATGATGGCTAGGTGACGGCTGTATTGAGGCAACAGAGGCAGTCGGAGTGATTGACTCCCAGTCATGGGAACAGCCTGCTAACCATGACTAGTACTTTGTCAGCCGCCGAGTCTTTCATCCATGAGTCGCCATAAACCATCGCCGAAGACATGCCAGCCATCGTTCTTTTCTTTTGCTGGGAAATGAAAGGCAGTTTTGTCTTACCTCGATCTTGTCATGGTGCGAAGATGCCACGACGTGGCTCCGGTGCTGAGCGGAGGGGTGAGTAACTGGGATTTCCCGTACTTTGTTTGTGTCACCCTTGTTGTGTTTGACGAACACAGCGACCTGCGCTTGACCAACAACGCTGTCACACTCACCAATGGTGGACTTCGTCTGGTACGATAAGCCACCATTAGTGCCAAAAGAGTTATGTTTTTCGCTTGGTGGTCGATCGCCTGGGAATTGATCCATGTTTCCTTCTGATATGGCCTTTGGAGAGCTGGGTTCGAAAACGAAGGAGAAGTCTAGGTGAAGGTCGATTTGGTTACTTAGAGGCGCCCATACAAAAGACCAACGGTTGGAATCACTCTCGTCTGGCACCATCTGGACAAGAATTCGATCAAAAAAAATTTGTAAGAGTGGTCCATACTGATACTGCTGGACTTCAAAAGTTTCGATCGGCCTACCAGGCACGGACAGCCAGTTTCATTTAAGACGCAAAATCTATCGCTCGCGGCCCACAAACCGAACTACCCATCTTCTGTCAGTACTTTCCTAGACAATTCTCAGCTGTGAACACGTCATGAAACCGTTTGGGAAATTGATCTTGAGTGGGGTATATCTCATAAGTTCTTAAAAGGCTTTCAGTCCTTAGCTGAAACGCAATAAAAAAGATAATACGATCATACCCCCACATCCACACTCAGATAGTAGCTTACGTTGGACCTAAAACGCGGCCCGCAATTTAGCCTTTTTTTCTCTAAGAGGCTTCAATCAAGAGCCCGCAGATACGAGCCGGATCGTCGTTCGACAGCGTACCCGTGTGAAAGTTTATGGGGAATCAAGTTGACATGAACTCAACCTCCCTTTGAGGTTCTTGTAATCTGGTCCAACGTTACTTTTCCAGAAAACTCCTAATGCTTCTTACGGTCTTCTCCTCTAGAATGCGAATAACCTCCGTAGTTAGTGTTGCCTCAACAGCCGACGCGTGGTTATGGCCCTACGACTGCAGCGACTAAGGATCAAAAGTTCCATGCCAGGGATGGGTCAGATACAGCATGTATAGTTTCGGAGGGGGGTACTGTTATTGTCTTGCTCGACGCGCACAACTGTTGCCCAATGATTCGACGCTGTCGTCACCAAGGCTCCTCTTACTACCGCCAAATGGATTTTCGAAGCATGGACGTTAGGAGAGATGTCGTAGTAAAGGCGGGAAGTCGATCCGGACCGTTCCGGACACTAAAAAAAGGATCGCCAGTATACTCACTAGTCTCGTCTTTCCACCCTTTATCGAATGACGAGCCGCATCGTATTTGACCCTTGCTAGTTGGCATAGTCTCTAAAGGCTGACATGACTAATTCATGAGATAGTGGGATTTAGCATTTCATCTGGACCGCACCCACCACGAAGTATCTTATCGTGTAAGAGTGTGTTTGCGTGTTTGGGCATGTTGTGAAATGCCCGGTTTTTTGTCTGATCGGCAACGCTAGTCGAAGTTCGACCAGAAAATCTACCGCTCAAGGCAATGTGTCCTAGATTTATACAAGATATCCCCTCTTTGCTTGCTGCCGAAGGATTCGCAACGACACGTTTTAGACCCATTCCAGCAACCGCGAACTCGAGACGATTGCTTGGCTCGAGACGGCTCGCGTCATCCATTCTGGTGCTGCTTGTAGACCTGAATCAATCTAATCGTCTAGCCGGAAGATCGTCCCCTTGGAAAGCCGTTGTTGAGATCCTAGCGCCTGAATCACACCACCTCAGCCTGTTTGAGTTTTGACATTTGTAAATTACTCAGTGGCGGCGCCCGCCACATAAGTCTTCCTGATTGTGCCACCTAAGCACAGGCCGCTAGATTATTCAGCTAAGGGGCTTGCTCTCCTATTACGCCCGCAGCTCAGGCCTAGCTCAGCACGACTATCGTCTCGAGATTATGTGCGGCAGCTATCCCGCATCCACATCACATGGAAGCGCGGCGTCTAGGGACGGTTTCTCGAACTTCTAAAAACAACACGTGCACAGTTTCGACCCGTGGCTGCACGCATAATCAAGAGGCATTTTCCCCGCAAGTTAAAGTCCCAAGTTAGCTTGAACTTTCTGTGGGCTGGCATATGAAATTGCCCCTGAGTTATCGGAGAATTTGTTGAGCGTACCTGTGGGGCCGAATTAAACGCGCTGAAAACGCCCCGAATGATTAGCATCGTTAAGCTCTTCAAAGAGCTAACCACGCATTACAAGATAAACAGGTCCGCAATTTCTGCCCCAATACGGAGTAGACACAGATCGGCAAGCCTTGACATAGCCTCATCTAAGACCATTGCCGTTAATATTACTATCGCATATGTTTGCACAGGTTTAATCCTATTCCGAGGTGCATATCCCACTTACTATTAGTGCAAGGGTTATATGGGGTCCTATCGATTTAGCACGCTATCAGAATCTGTATAGCTACTATTTCACCCCTCTTTATTATATAAACTGCTTATATCTCTTTGTCTTCCTCTTATACTTTTACTTATATAAGACAGCCCCTAAAATAAAGTAAAGGCCATTAATAAGAACATAACTATTAAGAAGCTTTTATAGCCTTTAGTGGTTAAAAGCCGCATTTTTCTGCTTTTACTCTCGCTTAGTTAAGGTAATAACCTGGTGCAAAATCGCTATCGCAGTATCATGGTAGGTCTTAGCTGTTGCTTGTATTATTATTGTTATCACGATTATGGCTGAGTGCCATTTAATATCACTGTGAGTACCGCTGATAGCGCTCGACTGATCTCAATAAGCCGTAGCAGTAAGCATAATATGCACTGGAGAGATACTTTTCTCAATTGTAGTGCAAGTATCCCACGGCCACGCCTCTATCGTATTCTAAATTCAAGTCGATCGTCTACTTAGTCTAGTTGACTTGCAGCTATGCTCACGCTCATCACAAGACAATTTTAATAAGAAGCCCCTATGACTCCTGCGGTTGGATGCATACAAGATGCTTACGACGTGTGAAGGTCGCGTTGCTGTGCCACAGTCGTCTTCTTGGTGGTCGTCTAAGTCCTGACCTCGCTTATCGTGGTCTTAGCATTTATACCCAGGATATCTTCAGCATTTGACGGGTGGCGGGGGGACGATGGTATGGACGCTGTTCTGAACGTCACATACAACGGGCTTTTGTAGTGTTAAGCTGTTTGAGGGTATGTTGCCCATTACAAGTGGGAACGCTGAGCCAAGGACAAAGATTATCATGGAATTTGGCCATGCGTTTGCTCACGTAAGAGTTTGTCCTGAGTCATATCTCCGGATGTTCTCATCTGGGTCGTAAAAGACTAACTTTACGACTATCGGATTGCTAGTCTGATTTCTGGAGGGGAGCAATCTCCCGAGTATGCCTATAGACTGTGACGTAACATGACCAGCTTGAGCAGTCATTACTTGACCTGCAGCCAAGACTCAATTCTACCGTGAGTTACAAGTTCTTCTCGCCCCTCGAGCGGTTCGAAATAAATCGGAGTTAAATCTCCGAGGTGCCATTAGGTAGTAATAAGATAACGACTGGGCATCGCGTCGCCGGTGAAATGGTACCCAGTTGCAGGACGATCGGAATTCGAAAGTATGTAAACTATCTCATCTGTCAGAGCAGATTATAATCAAGTTCGTTCTCAGTCTAGTTTGGCGAGGCTTTCCACTACGACTGCGCGGGATCCAGGACACGGCCAACAAATTGTTCACACGACCGCGGCCCGTCGGAAAGCGCTAGACTTCCAACTTCTCCAGGCGATAAAAAGAGCTTGATCTTCGCCGCCTCCCGCCTACTCGGAACCGAGCTTCGAGATCTAACCCTCATATGTGGTCAGTTAGAGCCATCGTTTACCCCAGAGCAGCGATCCCATTCACCCACTCCCGCTCCCCGCCCTTCCCCGTGACATCAAACCGCGCCGTAGACCTCATGTTCAAGGTCTGATTGTCTTCTGTTTGTCCCTTTTTCCTCACCCACTTTCTACGCTCGCTCTACTCCGACCATGTATCTCAGCATGAAGTGTATAAAGTCCTACTATCGCAAAGAACTCTTTCGTGGGGGCAAAGTCCCAGAAATGCTGATCAATGTGGTCTGCATGTTTGAGTTGGTCCTCGTGCCTAGAAAGTCGTCCTTGACGAAACGTCAAGGATCATGACAATGAGCTGAATCGGAGAATCAAGAACGACACGAGACAACGCCAATGCTAGGATTTGAAATATTTCATTAAGAAAGTCAATCAACAAATGCAGGGTTGAATGCCGTCAAACGATTGAGTATGAGATTGAATTTGATTTGTTTGACTTCTTGGCAACGCCGTGGCTGCTGCCGAAAAGTGCATGTCAACCAAGTACATAATAGTGGCATCAATGCTGCCTTTCCAATTATGGACTATGAGGAAAAGGAAATTCTACTCAAGTACATTTTCCCAAGATACCAGACCCCCGACCCAATCTTAGACCAGCTACCGCTACCAATAACAAGATCGTGCGTGCAAACTTGCGCGAGCCTGGAAAGATAACCTGCCGCAGAAACTTTGGTTCGTCCTCGCGATACGGGAATGACGCATGGTGTTTTCGAATTCGCGCTATCACCTGCCTGAATTGACATCTCGTCTACTAAAGCGGCAACTCGTTTCCATCAAGTTGCGGCGTAGTCGAGTCACCAAGTCCTTGACATATCAACTCAGTTTCCGGAGGCTAGAGTGACTGCTAGTTTTGAGCATAGAATTCATTATGTTGGAGCTTTAGGTAGGAGCGTGCAGCTAGTGGCGTGGCAGGAAGTCTAGAAGTGAGTTTATCAGATGCAGGGACCTGGGTTTCGCGGGCCTTACGGTTTCTAAAACAGGACCGGACCTAAATCAGGGTAACCTTCGACGTATATATTGCATGAACATGACCGCAGTATGTATACGAGAAAGATGAGACAGCTACCTCAAGGATGAAACACCTCAGAAAACCCAATCTACCAAATGCTGTATGATCTTTCTAAGGGGGGGGGGCTGTAATAACCTCAGTGAGGAACCGACATCATGTCTGAATCATCAAGCCATTAAACTGCCAAACATCCTCTTTCTACTTACTCGACTTCTTCCTGGGATCCCCACTCTCGTCTGTCACGCCTGGGATGCGTTCTATCAATATCCTCGCTCTCGCTCTAGTGGTTAGTGTCAGTGCTGTTTCTTTAAAGGGTCTCAAAAGCACAAAGTGGACTCCAGAGCATATTCTTCAATCTGACGAGATCATCCTTTATGGCGAATGATGCAATGAGTCATACCTTTTCCTTTTCCTTTGATTCTGGTCTCTCCTGCGACTCTTTCCTTAGGGTTATGGAGGTTGTTCATCAACGGGCCTACTATCAGCTTGTCCAGTCTGAAGTTATCTTTGAAGACGTCCCTGAGACCCCGGTAGTATTGTCTGCCACAACTCCTACTGTTGGACCTGCCCGGTCTAACAGTGATTCCCTTGAGCAGAGAGCTGAGTGTGGCCCCACCACAGCTCATGACGGATCGTTCACAGACCTTTGTGGACTGGGACGTCCAAATCTCTCCCATCATCATTGGATATGGCAGACGCATTGCCGTTATTGCCACTTCAGGATTTAGTGTGGCCAACAGTGTCATTGTCAGCGTTGGCGGTGACTTAGGTGTTGGAAAGGACAAGCTAGACCTCTCGTTTGGTGTTGACTACAGTCATACGTGGCCTTCATCGGCGCTCATCAAAATTGGTGCCATTGTCGAAGACGGCTACTCTGGATGTATGATCACCAAGCCCATCAATACCCGAGAATATGGCCGTATCATGAAGGGTTGCCTTGAATCACAGAGACAGACTGGGACTTTTATGGCTGATTCCTTCGAAGAGCAGTCGTAGGCTGGCATTAAGTGGATTGCTGGGAGGTCTCAATTGATGTGAAGGTTGACGCTGATTCAGTATCGTGCAGGCGCTATCGGTGCATGTACGAAAAAAGAGCTTCCTCTATCCGACTGCCACGGGAGTGGAAACTTCGTTTAGCCTTTTGAACTCTGGTGGTTAAGCACGGCCGCGTTATACTATCTTGGCTACGTCTAGGACTGATATGCTATAATAGGTGTTATCTTATGGATTAATATTACCGTTTAAGTGAATTATCTACTGGGAGGAGTAGCAGGTATTTATGCCTCGTAAGTTTTAGAGAGTGAGCTTTATAACGAAATATAGTCTCTTAATAAGCATTCCAAATTCCTATGCTACTCATAGAAACCTAACTAGCCTATAGTGATATTCTCCCCGCGCTGTAGAGATATAAGCTACGATGGTGTCAGCTGCGCTAACCGGATTCACCGGCGACCTTTCGGAGATAATAATATGTAAATTGATGGGACTTGCGCTGCTTCAAGTTACATACTGGTACCTCCCATGATAGGACAAGCACTCGCGATCTCGATAAGTGACGCAAACACATACAAGGTGAGCCAACGAGATATCAACTCAACCTCGAAAGATATCCACAGAATTTGTCCCTCACAAGCTAAATGCGTTATGGACAGATGTAAATTACGAGAAGCGATGGGGGCTCAGACAAATGGCTTAAGAGCCAGTTTCCGTGTACATCGCTTCTGACTTAGTTCTGCCTCACAGTCCGGATGACAAGCTGGCCGTTGGCTCCATCACCGGTATTCGTCGTTTTGGGGTCATCAATTTCGAGTTTGAGACCGAGAAGAATGGATCAGTCTCGTCTCGTGTTGACGAATATCGAGGCGCGCGATTCGATGACCACGTGAGTTTGGTAAAGAGAGAGGTACGAGAGAAGAAACGAGCTCGTCTATCAAGACGGGATATTAACAAGGATTCGAACAATGGTCACTAATGATAGGGGGAAAAGAGGAGGGACTCGGCCTCTCTAGACTCAAACTTTCCGAGTGAACGAGTGTTAGCATAACGTCGAATCCTCTGATCCCCTCTGAGAGATTGAAAGCGATATCGTCAGGAAATTGTATTTTGAGGTAATGAAAGCACGTGAGCTTCGATATTGAAGTTTGTGGCCTACTTGGTAGTAGATAGATAAAACATGAACAAGAATAGTATCATCAACAAATGGGTTGGCGAGACTCAATTACTTGCTACAGTCGATCAATTGGTCCATACAGGACACGTAACAGAGTGGATTGTGGCGTGATGTGTGGGCCACTAAAATTTGGTCCTTGTCACCCAGAAAAACAAACAAAACTTTAAAACTACCTGGCGGTGGTGATCTTAGACTCTAAATTGAATCCTGGAGCCATCTCGATAGCCTGTCGTGGCTTCGGGGTGGTGCTCTTATAACAAATAAACTTCAACCTTGCATAAATTGGCCAAGCTGATCAATCGTCCGTACGCCCCACTTTCCAGGGGCTGTATTTTAGCTGATTGCGCAAGCTAAGCGGTTCCAGACGCGAGGAAATCCAACGTGTTTTGCATGCCTCTTCTGTACGTTGTCGTAGGTATAGTACGGGCTCAAGATAGGCGCAACCCAACTTGATCAACGTATGTTACGGCGTGCATGCAATGTATACAAGAAATTGTAACGAATGTCCCATCGGCCACACTAAGCCGCCGGGAGTATAGTATCATATTGCCAAAACTCCGGAACCCGAGACCGAGAATCACTTGCTGTCGACCGACCGAAAGCGACTTTTAGGTTTGAATTTAAACATCATACTTTCAATTCTGAAACAGAGTCTCGTTAGTTCGTTTCGCGACTTTCCGCACCTTCCCTGTAAGATGCTCATCTCCGAAATGCAGATCATCAAAACACCACTTACGGGCATTTGGATTCGGCAAAATTGTTCATATTTGAGCGAAGCCCACGATTTGCTCGAATGCATATTGCCATAGGCCAAACCAAGATGTCAAGCTCAAAGGTCCCGGGAGAGCGCGGTTCCCCGTCCTCCATCAACCACAACCGAAGGAGGACAAACAAAGGATCGACACAAAACTCGTGCGCTTCACAGGTATCTATGCCCCAGGATACAGGTCAGCATCTCCGGATAGTGATAGCAGCGATGGCAAGATCACTCATCCACCCGACAGGTTCGAGGATTGTGTTTACTATCAGTAAAGAGATTGCGATGAGACAGGTTCGATCCATGCGGATGGTCGCCATGACCAGCACGCACTATGCGCCAGACAATGAACACTCCCAGCTGCCCTGGTCATCGTGTTGCGATCATTTGTGTGCGTCACATCTTACAGATAAAGCCATCCATGATGCATTCCCAGTTGCAAGAATATACCAAGATTTGAGCCCATGTCTACTTGGATGGCCATCTGATACTTTATTTGTTGAAGGTTCTTGCGAACGGGTATCTTGGATGAGCACGGACTCGAAGGTTCGATGGAATGATTCTGGACTGCCGGGAGGCTTTTTGGATTGTCAAAACGAGCATTGTACTCTCCACCGGGATGCGAAAGTGCGTGACTGGCACCGATCTCGAGACGAGAAGGAAGATCAGGAAGAACGACGCATCAGGGAGCGTATGGCCTACATAAGCCATATGCTGAAGGGTTTTCGTAGGTTTAAATAATAATTTTGGCAGGATTGCAAGTAGTTAGACTGGATCGTGTACAGAACCAAACCCTAGCTGATGAGAAATCGACGACTTCGCTCAAGCTCAGCTGCGATTGCACCTGACAAACTACAAGCAAGAACATTTTGCTTATTCAAGTCAATTCCCAGTCACTCGATCAAGATGCCATTTCTAGCGGGGCGTTGTATGCTCTTTCCCATAAGGGTTAAGCAAGGACAACACTATGCGTATACTGCTCGGCTGGCTTGTGGGCGGGAGTACGGGCTACGTTTGCACACAATGGTTGTGGGCTCGTCCAAACACAGCTGGAGATAGTGTTGATTGCCATTTTCAGCTGTTTCTTCATCTGTTCTATATTATCTGCTGCCTGCTTTAACTTTTTTCTTGCTAGCTTCAATCAGTTCTATCTCCTCTGCCGTCTGGGCGTGTGTTCTTTTCAGTTCCACCTTCCGCAGCTGCTTGCGCCTCGATCGCCTGGGCTTTCACCCCGACGTTGTGAACTCATTATCCTCGCCGCCGTTGGCTGATTGTCAATGAACACGTTCCATAGCCTCTAGAGCATCTTGTTCTGCTCATCCATCAAGGAAGTCAACAGGTCCCGCGGCATCACTGGGAGCATGGTCTAGATGGTTGGCGCCGCGTTGGCGCCCATCGCCCCTTTCATTATCTGTACATCCCCGGTCGTGCCGACTAACTTGTTTCTGCCTGGGCCCTGGCCTCCGTGCCATTGCTGTGATCCCACGCTCCCTACCCTTTTGGCCTTCCCGGTGGCGGCCGGCAACTTTTGCTGCACTTAGCCTTCGACTCCGTAAGTCTAGAAGACCGGCCGGCGCAATGCATCGACAGAACCCCCACACATGACTAGAACTAATTTCGTCCGCGGTCTCGTCCAGGTCACACCACAGTACTCACGGCCGCAACAGCTTATACGCTCCTTTGAATGATTGCAAGGTTTATCAGTACTGTCGCATTCAGATGCGTCGCTTAGAAATGCACGTAATATAGGAGTCCGCTCGAAAGATCACAGCACAAAAATAAATGGTAACAGGAGCAATCAATTACGTCGGTCTTCATGTGTGGTCCAACCAAACATAAAGGATCAATGCTGCGGTCACCAAGAGTGGGTCGACCCAAAGGGAGGAAAGGTGCTATAGAGCAATTGCAACAAGATTTCTAGCACAGTTCGATGAACAAGCTTCTGTTTCCTTATGGACATTGTCCGTATGCGCACATCTTACAAAGACCGCTGCTTGGCTGTGCCGGGTTGAAGCAGTTGTGAAGCGCATAATGCTCGCAGAGGCCGATAGCGCGATTGATCGCATGGAAGTACAAGCTACTAGAGTTTTCCAGCGCGACTTCGTTGGTCTCTAGCCATAAATCCTTCCACCGATCGCCGAAAGATACATCGAGTCTCTAGGATATCGTGATCAATTTACTGCATCAGATCGAACCACGGGAATCATAGTTCACTTACTATCAAAAGTACAGTAAGCATCATCCGACTAAATTATCAAAGGATAAACAAGAGCGACCATTTGAGATGAAACCTCATGTTGCCGATAAATACACGTGCAATAGATTGTGAGAATAAGATCGACTGGGACAATCCACGATCTCCGAGCCGGCGGCAGTAGTGCAAGGTGGGCACCTTCATCAGCTTACTTGATTGCCTGGAAAAGTTCCGGGCGTCAACCCCAGCAGTCCTGCCCCCTGCTAGGCATGGCTCCTCGACGATGCATCACTCGGCTTCTCACATGTACTAGACTGATCTTTCGCCTCTCTGTGAAGAGTTCGTATGCAAAAGCTCCCACATTATAGCGTATGTGATGAGCGAGCGGCACACCATACTCAGCTTGTGAGACAGAAAGTGGAACACAACCACGACAAATCATATGACCAATCAGATTTCATCACTTCACTCTTCTATCGATACGGCCAGAATTGTTTAATAAACCACCGCAATATGTCCCGTCTTACCGCACGCTCCACAACGCCTTTTATTCATCCTTGTCGACCCTCCTGGACCACCGCCCCTCGACAATTGGGCCACTGCGGATGGAAAGAAATCGGTTTATGAAACGTTTTTACAGAGCACGCGATCGAATGTTCGATTTCTCAACCACGTGTCTATTCGAGAATAGGGAACATACCTGAAGTCAAGAGATTGGAGATGTTGAGACAGGTGAGGTGACGTGCAAGGCGCGATGCATATGTTTGCCTCAAGATGGATAAACGAAAAGTGGTCAATTGCGTTGTTGTTACCTCCAAGTGACATGTGTCTGGAAGGAGCACAGCCCCTGACATAGTATCCACATTTCAGCCACCAGCAGATCGAAGTGCCTCATCCATGTGGTCTCAGCAAAGATATCTCTCAGAGTCGACTGGGTTGTGACTTTCGTGTTTGTTGAGCATCGACTGACGATGACTACTATTCGATCGCTTGAACCAATCAAAGTGTTCCAGTCACTTAAAGCCTGTTTCATCATCGAGCCAGCCATCTGGACTTACCGCGATACCCCAGTCGTCTGGCAGGTTGCTTTCCCGGTACGAATTAACGAGGCAATACCGACCCGCACCTCCGATGAACCGCAGGTTCGCTTGTCCTTCGGCGTCGGTCTCCTGCACAACGGTAATCCATTCCAGACTTCTGTATTCACTAGTTCTGTTCCTGCGCGATTTTTGGCATATGTAACGACCCTCCCGCTTGCGACGCCGCCCATCATAGAGCCTGTTTCCTCAAGCTATGGATCTCCCTGAGATCCGATGCAATTACATTCGCTCCGAGCCTGAATCAGCACCAAATGACGTTCAAGTCATTTTTTTCTTCTGTTTCCTCCCCTAGCTCTCCGGTGGTCTGTGGTTTCAGATGCTTTGTTTCGCTTGACGCAGCTGGAAGCCCGGTGTTCGTCGAGGAGTGGCGCGTCACGATCAGCGATCAATTTGATTGCTAGGTCTTCCACACCATCAAGCCATGGGAGAAATCCTTGTGAACCTAGATCGAGAATCAAATTATCTATGATCTGGCCTTCTAGAGCAGACAGTTTGCACGCCTCGAGACTGGCGTCGGAGCTGGATGCTCTGCTGTTGCCACTGTAAGGTTTCTCAGCAGACTATATATACGCTTGATGCACGATGGAGACTTAAGTCTGGATCCTTCTGAGGACCATGGAGGTCAAGAAGAGTCCTAGCCTCAATATCTGAGTATAAAATGCTCGGTGGTTAAAAATGAATGAATTGGTTAGATCGACAAGATGTGCATCGAGAGATTCTTTGTCAGTGATGGGAGATGAGATCGCCTCGCTCAGCGGACAGATCAAGTCATCAGCGAGCATAGACGAGATAACACTAATATTATGAGTACGACAGAGGTTGATGATAAATCACGACGGACCATTACCAATCAAACCTGGCGCTCAGTTACTCACATATTTGGATGGTTGTGCTCGTGGACCATATCAAATATGTCCCGGAGAAGATCTCACGGCTGCGTCAAGAGCCGTAGTTCGAACTCAGATTGCCTACCAGCCTTGGTTCGGTTGCAAACTCTGGGAGGTTTGAATTGACTATGCCGTGTTTTTGTAAAGTGAATGATTGATAGGTCATTGATCGATCTAAGAAAAGCAACAAGTAACTCTTGGAGTTCTTGAATTCGCCCACCGACCTGTCACCGTGAAGACAGTCCCTACTTGAAGCTTATATCGCATCTATCTCTTTAGAGATTAGACTTTTGATCTCTCCCAAGTGTGAATCCTCACCAGCATCAATGAGATCTGGAGACCCCCCTGACGGGAATACAATCATCGGTTCGTCAGCTGGGTCATGATAAAATCCAACGCATGGGTGTGTTACAATGCTTCTTGAGCGCTGATACGCTTGGAGGGGTCCAGGATTGACTTCCTTCCAAGCAGATCAATCGCTAAGTTCGACGACATTGAAATTAAGTCTCAAAACGCAATCTTCCGCTTATGTGGCATACGTAGCATGTAGTTCCGAGCGTGTGGGAAATGGATCAGGTGGTAGTACTCTGGCGATAGCGTGCCAAAGATGTCAAAGATGGTTGATACTTAATTGAGAACTACCACGAATTAACAAAGTTAGTGTAAATTCAACTCCATTCGTCTTTGATAGCTCACTTCTCTTCCAAAGATGAAGAATAGGTATTCCTACAGTGTTTCCCGGGAGAGAGAGGCCTACCACCAAGGTTTCTGCAAAGACATAGCCAAGAGACCAAATATCGATTGCATCGGTATAGGTTCCGGGGTTCCACATAAGCTTCGGTGCTCAATACCACAGAGACGCAACATACTCGGCCATAAAGTCATAAGCATACTTACTGAAATTAATATATCTAGAAAGTCCAAAATCACATATATTTAGGTCGCAGTCTATGTTCAAGAGGATATTACTAAGTTTAAGATCTTCATAAATGATATTGGCCAAGTGCAAGGCTCTCAGAGCGCGCAAACATTAGTATAACAGATATTTGCAATACTCGCTGGTAAGAGAAATGGAATAAATAGCCTATTGCAAATCTATATCTATGATCTCCTAGATTAGTGCAAATGTAGTTAGCTTAGAACAATCTGGGATAGTTTGTTTAAAGTAAACATAAAAATATTGTGGATTTCTGGGGATTCTTATTACCTAGATGGGGTATATCTCGGCCCCTCATTCTGACTCTAAGGCCTCTTGATATTCAGAAATACGATAATATTCTCATAACTATTACGGCGCAATAAACTTATCTCACGAAGTGTTCTAGAGGGAAAATATCGGGTCATCTAACAACTCGATCCTCTTGATGACTACCTTGTGACCCGAGGGTCGGTAAACCACAGAGCTTGAGGGGAAATGCTACAGTATCACCGCTATAAAACAGAAATACAAGTAGCATACCGGACAATGCCATATGCGCCTCTGCCCAGCGTCTTACCTCCAGCGTACTTATTGCCAACATCAAAGTCGATGCATCTTTGTCCAAGCATCTCCTAACGAGAAAACGATAAAATACTTTCCCCGTTCAATGGTCCCAAGAACTTTCAATAAGAGCTAACACGAACTGGATGAAGGTCAGAGTTCGAAAGAAGTGTATTTTCTGCGAGGCAAAAGGTGGTCACAATGGACGTATCCCATACACTGTGATTATGCAGACTGTAAATCCTCACGTACGACGCTCCCTTGACGTTCTAGCATGAATCATAATGGCGATATCCCAAGCGTGAAGATAGGGGGTGATTATCATGAAACTATCATGCGTTGATGGGCTCTAGACCGCTGTGAGACCGGGGATAGACTATCATATCGTAATGGTAAAACGGGTCCAGAACGCAGTAACGTGGCACCACTCTTTATCAGAGGGAGCATTTAATCCTGTACGAGATCAGGACGTACAGTATGACATAGTCAAGAATTGTCATATACTCTATCTCATCCGTGCCCGAATCATGTTGTCCTCAATCGAGAGATTGACCAAACCCCAATGTGGTGCAACTCCATTGTCGAGCTGGCTCTAAAAGCGGACAGGAAACGTGTTCACGAGCGCCATCGGCTGAATGCCGACACCAACTTGATAGAGAAATTTAAGCATTGTAACGAGTCCTGCCCTATCTGAACAGGCATTCGAAGGTTGTACTTCCAAGACTGAGCTGTGAACATTTCAGAACCGGAGTTGGGAAATGAGCTCAAACAGGGATTTATACGAGTTTTTAGCTTTGGCTAACCCCCCTGGCTACCGAAGCTGTCAATGGCTTCTGTGTAGTATCGCAGCTTGGCGCTCGATGAAGCCTATGATTGGTTCGGCTGTGTTCGCGCGTGACTGGTATTGGGGGTCGTCGAAACCGCTTTCGTAGGCTGTAGGCAGACAACTTCGGAAGGCCGCTAGGTGGCGATAAATATGAGGCTTCAGCCCTTGTGCCGCAAGTCTTAAGTTTTGAGAATGATGACATAGATAGGGGGTGCTCTTCACACACCTCACGGAAAACTTGGTGAAATCTGTCGAGAGCCTGGAATTTTCCTGTTTACTCCTGGCCTAACAAACATCTCGCAGGACCTGACTCCACTACGACTGGGTACATGAAGCCCTTCTCAAATATCCCACGTTCCTTTCACCATCTTTGTCTTTTGGACCAACATCTTGTTACTATGAGTGCTGTTTCAACCGGTACCGCCGTCCTAGTAAGAATGTGCCCTGCAAAAACAAGAGCATAGTAAGTGATATGAACCTCTGACTCACTCGAGCCATCGCCGATCTCTCCAAGCGACACAAGCCCGCTAAAGGGTCACAAAGTATCAAGTCAACTTCCCTGTGACCCACCCCTTGATGTATGCTTTGTACATTCCCGGGTGCCTGCTGGGAATGATTTCCTTTTGCCCTTCTGCTGCTGTAAGATCGGGGCTGCCTCTGTTCGAACCTTTACAAACCGGGCAATCTGATTTGACACCTCTCATGACGTGCTTGATATCGCTTATATATATATAGCTACAATCTTGTTCCTCAGTAAGAAGACTCTTCTTCCCTCCCTCGAAGGTTATAAAGGCCTGCCCGGTGCACTTCCCTTATGACGATACAATCAACAACAACAAATACATAAGTCAAGATGGCCGAACCATTCCCAACCGTTCTTGGCAACTAAGCCAATCGAGCCGCCCACGACTACACCAACAGCCCGGTCACTTTTAATGACCTTAACAACGGAGAGGGGCGAGTTCTCTGCAACCGAGAGAAGCGAAGGCTTGATAGCCTCATCGAGAGTGATGACCTGCAATAGACATATCGCGCTTCGAAGGCCGCCCGTAGCCACAATCGTCATGTGTTCCCCATACCGTAATTACGTGTCCATCACTAATCCTTATATCTTGCCACGCTTCTTGTTTGATCTCTGGCCGTGCAGGAGCTTTAGTCGATGCGTTCGGAATGGTGCGTGAAGTTTATGACGACCGTCTTACTCTTTTCGAACGACGCTCCGCTCCATCTCTCCCACTCTAGTGCTTCATCAATGACTGCCTGAATGACTTCTTGATCGGTCTTAGCTGTTGGATCAGTCATCCAGGCAGAGTAGTCGTTTTTGTCTGGTTCTTTGAGCGGGACGTTCCTCGCACTTCTCTACTGAGCAGACAGTTCTCCTTCGATCAGTGACGTTCGACGTAGCCTTGCTTCCTGCTCCTGATCAGTGCCGTCTCTAAACTATCGCCAGGAGGCCTCCTTCACCACGAGCTCTCCGCTTCGCGGCCGTTGTCACCGTCTCTTACATGGCTTCAAGTGTCAACCCTGGGATGGCCACTTCTGGTTTTTCCGGTTCTCCAGCGAGTTGAAAGCACCTGAATTCTGGGGGTCGTCTTACATCACCTTCATTCGTCATATAGATCACCATCGATCTATACCCTTGACTATTCCCCTTGTTCTCAAGCAAAGGATTGTCAGTCGATCGTGCATCTTGACCGGGAATAGAAGGTCTCTCAACATCTTTGCACTCATTATGTCGACGTCGTGTGCCGCTCGCGGACTATGTACAGTTCTACCTCGCCTACCTAGATCACCTCGAATATCCTGGTGTTCCAAGCCGCTCTCATCACCGCTGCCTCGATTGCCTACTCACTTCTCTGAGCTAAGCCCTGGTACTTTCCTCGCCGCTCGCTTCCGGCATGGTTATTATGAGGGACAAGTCTCTGCTAAGGGGTGAGGGTGGATATGTCCGAGTGATCTCACCGATTCAGGATATACGACAGCGCCATTCTGCTCCTCCATTGGTAGCATACAACTGATGTCTGCCAAGGACTGCCTGAGCGTCGTCTGGAAGGGATTAGCTACGGCCTGTTGGGCTATAGCGTCTATATATTCATACATCCAATAAATCTCTTAATTAGCCTACATTCAAAACGGTTCGACACTATGCAAGGTATGCTGCTATACTCGTTCGAGCTCGTCGACGTATCCCTGCATCAGCTTTCGTCCTTATGCTGCTTGCTCCTGGTGCCTCATATATCTTGCTGCAGCTAGCCAATCGCTTTTTCCTAGACCTCACGCGACTATTTCAGCGTTGAATATTCCTTCTTCCAAGCGCCCCATCTAGTCTGGATGCTTCTTTCGTAAGAAGTGGTAATTTGCTTTACCATTTCCTTCTGCGCTTTTGCCATCTGTCTCACTAATTCATCACATATCTCACGGCCAAAAGTTTCCATAATCACCCCGACATCATCGGGCATCTTTTCAATTAGCTTTCGTGGCCGGTCTGACTTGCACGTACCGGTGTCCTGAGGGCTGGAAACCCTGGGATCACAACGATGCCTTCCGTAACCGCGTCTATTGCGTCTTTTCGCGTCGCGTCGCGTTCTACTTAGTCCTGCAACCGGCAAAAATTGCGATGTTCTGATGATTTGTAAAGACTGTAAAGATTGCGAGGAGTGTGAGGATTAGGGGCTACTCGGGCCCCAAATGGCTCGCTGCCCCTCCGCCGCCCAAAGCTATGACTAACCTGTGCAGTCATCTACTGCCCGGAGAATCTCTTGATCTTGCAGCCTCGGCTACCGCTCGGAACACGGCCAGGCCATCAGAATTCATCTCGTTAGGTAACACCACTAGACGTTGACCACTGGGCCATTCTAAAATCACTTCCGAGATCGTATGTTGACGGTGAGATGGGCGAAACCGGCAAAAGCAGCCGAGTGGGTATGTGGCTTGCTGCGAGGGAGCTGATGATTGATGGAATATAATTTCTTCGTTTCGCTGGGTCCGAAAAATTTCCCTGCTTGGATCTTATCAATCAGTCAAGGGTGTGTTATCAATCGGCTGCTCATTGCCGTTCTTACAGGGATTCTCCGGAAGTTTATGTAAGAGAAACACAGACATACTTCGCACCATCGATTATCTGTGAATATAAATAGCTGGAATGCGTCCTTACCATTTGTGTTTTGCAATCACTTCTTCCACCAGCACCTCCCACACTGTTTCAAAGCAAACTCGGACTGTTACAATGGTAGCTTCACCTGTAAATCGGACCCAACACCCACCTAACGATTCTTCTAACTCTCTTTTCGAACTTCTTTGTCGCCCTCGTCGGCCTTGCTGCAGTCGGCCTCGTTCAAGGCGGCTCGACCTCCAATCACCAACTTGAAACCCGTGGAGACTGCTACGGATATGCCGATGCCACTGCATGCTACAACGGCCGTACCCCTTCTTGTGGAGGTCGCATTCAGTCCATCATTGTTTGTTACAACAATGTGTTGAGGGACTGCCAGAACTCATGTGGTGGTACCGTAAAGCCCGCAAACTGATTGAGCTGTCGAAATTGTTGGGATGACTGGGCCGAAGGGACAATTTGGATGTTGAGGTCTGGACAAATATACTTCGAGGCTGAAAATATGTTGTTCTACAATCATGACAGAACCCATGATCTATACACATCACCGGTGTTTTGTCGAGTTTCGACAAGCTACAACATAAATTGATCAGGTGGATAAATCATTTCTTACCACAATGTCAGAATAAACGCAGCCGCAAAGGTCTAATACTCGTGAAGATGTCATAGGTTACGCATGACGTAGTTCCTATGCCACTCAAGCCAGACATAACTTTTGAAGTCTCACTCAATAGCAGGAATGCGGCATGGCCCTGGACAAGAGAAGCGGAGAAGTAAAGGATATCCGAAGAGCCGCGACGGGTATTGTGGAGCTGTCAAGGTTAATAGGGATAATATTATGTACATTATTGGGCTGTTGTTATCAACAAGCGAGGAAAAGGTAGAATTGGCAGCTTTCAGACGAGACCTAAAGCGATGGCAGTGTGTGATATCCCATTGGGGTAGATAGAAACGAAATGCCAAAACTTACATCCTTTGCTGATTGCTTTTAGAAGTAATTTCAGTGAATCTAATTGTATGAAGGTTGCATACGAAAACACATATGGAGCTAGATTGATGGTATCTTATGTCAATGCGTGAAACATTTGGAGGGATAAGAATTTATTTATCCTAAAAGCCCGAGGCGGAAAACACTGATAGATCTGAAGAGCATTAATTATCGCGTCCAGGGTAAGGCTTCCTCTCTAGGTATAGTACGCTGTTTGACTGCCTAACCTCTATAAGCAGTGACTTCCAGAAGAGGGGCGAAGGTTTTATTAGACTCGGGGTGTGTTGTGACAGGGATCGAATCGTGAAACCATCAAACCATCAGATCATCGGGCAACGGTATTCGTTGTTAACTTTTAGACTACTGACCGACGAAAATTCACCACGCCAATGTTGGACGTCAAGTACTTGATTCTTCGGGAGCAAACCTTATGATAAGTAAGATGAACGTACCCCCTACGACATGTAATCCGCCGACTAAACATTAAAAGAATGAGTACTCATGGGGCCTTCTAAAGGAGGACATAGATCCGAATTCTACTTACTAATAACAAAGAACCAACCGATACCCAGGGTATCGACAAGAGGTATGACTGCTGCTGTAGCAACGGCACCACACGCATATTGCATGATGTATTTACTGGAGATAACTTCGGACCTGTTCGAATTACTGACCTCTGTTGTTTATCTCATTAGCTTCCACCGCAGTATGCTTTGTGGAAGCACTTACCAGCAGTGTACGTGTTTAGGCCGTTCCAAGCCCCCGTTAGCCCTAGACCGGTCCAGAACGCCATGACAATGGGAAGGGCTAACCCTCCGACGGCTTTGGCCAAGCACCAACCGTATATAGATATGGAAGCCGGCAGTACTAGGAAGAACCATAACAGGCCGCCATGGAGCCGGTCGCGAGAGAGACGTTGGCCATCGCGCTTGGACATATATCGTTCGACGGTACGGTCAGAGAGTTTCCCGCCGATGAGACTCCCCAGTATAAGACCAAAACCTGGAGATAGGTAGAACAATCCGCTGATGAGGGGTGTTGTGAGGTGGAACTGTGGATTGATGACGTGTCGTACAGATGCAAGGACACTGTACTGCGTTATGGACAATATACCGCAAGTAATATTGGCAAAAAGGATATGCCAATGGAGAAATTGCCTGAGGGTGTTAAGCGGATTGAAGGCCCTAGCTACTATACTCAAAGAAAGCTTGTTAGAAGCATTCGATGCCACATGCTTATCGACTCCGTCGCCAATATCAGGAATGAAGATATAAGATAAAACCAGTCCTAAAGACGCCATTGTGACTTGAAGCCAGTAGATACTACGCCAATGGCTGAAGGTAACGAGGATTCCAGCAACAGCGGGGCCTAAAAAGGTTGTTAGATACAAAGAAGCATGGTCCTTACTCGAGGCTTCACATTATATCTGTCTCCTCTTTCGCCTAAATAGCAGATGCTTACCGATTGTTGTCCCCGCAACGCTCCCGACCTGGAAGGTCCCAGTAGCTCTTCCATGCACTTTGGGTGCAAATACGTCGATAATGATTGTTTGCGCAGCGACCATGAAATACGTGCCGGCAAGGCCCGACAGAATTCTCATAGCGGTGAACACTGCTAAACTCTGTGAAACAGCAGTTCCGATGGAAGAGGTCAATGTAAGGATTATGGCTGAATTGTAGCTCTGCCGTCGTGACGAAATTGTGGAGAGGGGAGACCAAATCAGGGGGGAAAGACCCATCGCCAATAGAACACCGGAGTTGGTAACATTAAGAATCGCTGGCGTTGTGTGGAGACTCGAAGATATTTCGGGCGTCGCAACAAGCAAGGACGTACTCAGGAATGTGATGGTTAGGCAATTCCAGCTCAGTATGAACAAAATCAAGAGCTTCCGGTACCTTGGTAAGCCATGGCCCTCAGAAACCTGTTCGGGATGAAGTGACAATTTGACTAGACCACATAGTCGCAACATGACTGTGACGGTACGCCTTGTAGATTTGAAGAAGTTGGAACGATTCTTCAAGGGGGAAGAGAAGGTAGAAGCAAAAGACGATAGAAGTGCACCTCAAAACGGTTTGGTTTTGATGGTTCTGAATACTCCGCTCCTGACCAGCATCTTATGTCTCAAACATGGTTGAATCGCATGGCCTGGACCGTGCCCCATACATCTCGATCACATCAGGAAGGTAACTCGCCTACTCCACTGATGATCAACTGACACTAGTCTGACCCAGACAGAGCTCCGACTCTCTGCGCCCTCCAACTACACAAATTTTACTGTCCCATTGATGCCAGCCCCGGCTTTGGCAACGCACTGTCAAAGTCTCTGGTTAGTGGGGGTGCTACTAACACATTTTGCATTGCGTCAACAACAGCGCTTCTATGTCCCGTTAGATCAGCGGCACTGCCCTTCTTCCTAGCCATGAACAAGAGGTGTATATTGTTGTTATCGAATCTTTTGGTGATAATTGGGACTTGCCCGATCGCGCTGCTTTGGATAGCGTTCGATCAGCTACAGTTCTGTTGGCTAATTATGTGTGGTGAAGATCATCCATCCAAGAGCTCACACATACAACCGCTTGTTACATGACTTCTTTGTATTCCACACTCTACGTCACAAAATCTCTAATGTTGAAGGGGATTCGTATAAAATTGGGTCTTACTTGCAGACAGTCCTTCAAGAAACTGGTCCATGTGCTTCTGCCTCTTTCAAAGCTTCCAAGAAGCGATTCAGACCTTCATTTAAAGCATCCTTACCAACTGTGAACGTCAACCGAAACCATCCATATTCCTCCGCCATGTACACATGACCTGGTGCAACCATAACGCCGTGCTTCAGGCAGATATCTGCGATCTGTATCTCGCGCTCTTGGCAAGTCTTTTCAAAAGCAGATTCAGCGTTGGAGGAGTCAACTATCAGTTGCTGCTCCAAGCGCCTTGGCGACGTGACCATATGTCGGAGGTCTACCCAGATAAAGAGTCCAGCATTTCTTGACATATGATGATCAGTCCAGTAGCTTCTGGGATACTGCCCGCTGTACTTACGTGTCGAAATACTTGATATTGTGCTCGCGCAAAAATGAGGTTGTGATAAGGTGGTTGACAACCATGCGCTCTGCTTTCTTCATCGTGAAATCAGCGAGCCAGGACTTATCTTCCAACATAGCAGCCCACACATCTTGGACGAGGTGCGGTGACCATGAGAAGATACTTTTATCGTAGTTAGATGACTAGCCCCATCCAGCTCTTACGGACATGCATACCTGATACTAGACAACGCGCCCATAACCCCCTCGTTCCTGGTACATACAAGTCCAAGACGCAGGCCGTTGGCGCAGAAGTCCTTGCTAGCGCCGTAGAGGATATGGTGGCGGGTCTCGTCGAGAATCCTGCTAAAGTCAAGAGAGAGTGTTGATAGGAAAGGGACAGCGTTGTGGATGGCTGGATTCTCAAATGTTGACTTGGCATAGATTTCATCAGAGATAAAGTGTAGGTCATTTTGGCCACATGCTGAGGCAAACACTTCCAAGGTCTCGGGGGGCTACTGGAATTAGTACTTGAGAGAATATGTATTGAAGAGGACTAACATAGCATCTTCCCAGAGGGTTATGGGGGCTACAGGGTTGTGAGTACTTGCTTGCCTTCCTGCTTGCAAAAGAACATGGAATGGACGACTGACTTGGAAATTAGTAGAGCCTTGACCTTAATACCGCTACTTCTGGCTCTATTGAGGGCACTAGCAATAGCTTTTCTGTTAACTTCGGGGTCGAATAAATCGTCAAGGGTAGTGTATCCTTCGATTCCAATGTAAGGAACGCCAATCACCTGGACGTTGCTACGGTTTAGTAGATCAACCTTGAATCCGTTGTATAGTGGCTGTGGAATCAAGATGGCGTCTCCTTCATCGCAGAAAGTCCAAGCAAGTGCATCAATAGCACTGGCCAAGCCTGGGGTGATAAAAATATTACTGATGCCAAGAAGCTTCAGGGGCTTGAATTCGTCTGTCAAAAAGTTCGCGGCTGCAAGGCGTAGGCGATGCGATCCTCGTGGTCCAGTGCTGTAGGTCAAGTGATTTACCGGATGAACGGTAATCTGCACGTTTCAACCTCAGAGATAAATCATCTTAGTAAGGGCCAGGCTTTACCTCATTTTTAATGTAATTCCCGATCTCATTATGCATTAGACTATTCTCAGCCAGGCGGAGGATAACACTAAGACTGTAAGCAATGACGAAAAGGGTTCGATTGATGGCTGCTTACGTCCCATCGGGGTTCTCTGGACTCCACGGGTTGCCCATAGATTTCTCTCGGGGGCCCCAAACATCGCGTAGAAGCAAGCCTTCAGCGCCGCGGGCAGAGATGTGATAATCTGCCGCTGTCGCTGTGATTTTATGAGAATCCTCGATTGAACTCATAATGTCTGAGTCTTCAAAGCAGCGTCCGTCCTAATATGCAGTTGAAACACTGTAACTTTTTGCTCGTGTAAAACAATTGAGCCAGATTTATTTCTGGGCAAGGAAGGAGTCATGCACCATGCCACTTATATCGAGTTCCCTCTAACATTGGGGAGCTAAGCCCCGAACGTGTTGATCTTCCTATAAACCAAACCCGCTAATTTGGAAGCGACCCGGCGCTGAGCACCTTATTCACCAGTTGGCCGGCGGCTGCTAAGACGTCACTAGCCACCGCAATTAAGCCGGCGGCCCATCTAGTAGGCAGATTGGAATGGGGCCGACGAACTAAGAGTTCATCGCCGCCGGCACGGGCGAGATGCCACGTCATGCTTAACAATCCATTCATGTAAGGTTAACACCTAGACGTCTCAACTCTTCATCCCATTAGAGATGAAAGCCGATAGGCTGGACAATCCGTTATGGACCCCCACCGGGCGCATGCGTTCGAGGAGGCAATTAAAACTGTACCGTTCACATACTTCGGCGAAAATTTATGAAGGGCAGCACTACTTAAGAGCAGGGACAGACATTCATAGCTTCGGAAGATTGAGCTTATAATATACTCCACCAATACTCATTTTATTCTCTACGAAACTTTCCACAAATCTCACATCAAGCCAACACGTACAATGCTCACGAAAGAAACGGCTGTCATGCTGGCCGAGTACAACAACTGGGCCGACCAAGTACTTTTCGAGGCGATTCAAAAACAGCTGCCTTCTGGGGCGGTTTACCAGCCGCGTACAACTCTTTTCAAGTCTATGATTGGTACACTCAACCATAATCATCAGGTCGACCTGATCTGGCGTGCGCATTTACTTGAAGAGGAGCACGGCTTCTCAACCCGCCGTGATCTGTTATATTCGAATTTCGATGAACTGGTCCAAAAGCAATTCGAGGTCAACCAGTGGTATATCGATTGGGCGGCCAAACAAGATGAAGAAAGTTTCAGCAAGCGATCCAGTTTCAATTACGTCAACGGCACACCAGCGGAGATGACTTTTGGTGGCATGTTTCTGCACATTATCAACCATAAGACCTACCACCGAGGCTGGGTCAGTGAGATGTTCTTCGAGCATGGTACGAATCCACCTGAGACTGATCTCTGCGTTTACCTGTGCCGAGAGTGACATGAATCTGGCCTTTAGGCGAGTTGGTCTAATTATACTAGCCGGCTGGGAGCGTTTCAATCGGATATTTCAGCAATGTGATGAGAGTATCGTCCACCTAAAACAGTAATTTCAGCATGAATCTGGCGGTGGTATATAGGGGGGATTATATTACAGTCAATTCCAACTAATTAGGGTAAAGTCATTGTGCCAGTCGTGTTGCGTAACGCCCAGGAACTATCACGAGCTGTTCGTGCGCATTTCCGACGAACAACCCAGGAGCTTTTAATTGTATGTTGTATTGCTTTGCTATGTTTACTCTTGGTCACGCATAATCAACATATGTCAGCCTACAGTGATAATCCCGTAGTAGCATTACCCAATGATTGTATGTAACCTCTCCATCCGCCAAACGGCGTGATATCTTTCGCCCTCTCCAAGCCGATAGGTTCGCATATGAACCCGTACGCCCACCGGCCGTCCTGCAGCTGAATTGATCCAATTCCTAAAGGTGCCCTGACAGTAGCCAGAAAGTTTCCCATTTCCTTGAGTGGTATCATCCACAGCTCCACCTCAATTGATCTTCCTCCCTCAGCGACCCTTCTGAGGCCAGGCTTTGATATGGCTGATGTTGATTCCAACACGAACAGTTTGTAACAAGAGGCAGTTTGAGTGACCTGATGAAGCGAAGCGCCTCGTGATACAAGATCGTTGTTGAGGGGAAATCCGGATAGGTGGGCTCCAACAACGGCCAGCAGCGTCGACTCGGGACCGTCAGTCTCCGTAGTAATTTCCTCCTGATGTAGTGCATTGGTCGCTCCTAGCCGCCGTGGAGCACAGGACAACCATCGTCGGCTTAATTCTAGCAAGCGTTGTTCCTCCCACGGTCCGCTTATCATGGTGATTCCGAAAGGAAGTCCATCATTTCGGAACCCGGCAGGAATCGCAACTGCCGTCCAGTCCATGAAATTAACAAAGTTTGTGAATATACCAAGTCGGCTATTAGTAATGACAGGATCATCTTCGATCTCCTGTATCGTAGGGAATGTAGGAGTTGTGGGCACCAGAATCCCGTCGAAATGACGGAACGCGCAGTCGATCTGACGAGATAACTCTTGTCGACGATACTCGTATTGGAAGACGTCAGAGGCTGTGTATTTCTTGGCTTGCAGAATAATTCCCCGCACCACAGGATCCATAGCATCAGCCGGTGCAGACTGAACAAAGTCTCTAATGGCGGCGTAACGCTCTGCGACCCAAGGTCCATCATATAGCAAACCAGCCAGTTCGAAGAGGGGCGTGAAATCGATTGGTTCTAGTGTCCAGCCCATACCTCGTGCTTTCGCCAAAGCTGCTTCATAAGCCGTGGCCTGCTGCGAGCTGCCGAACCAGTTCAACTTTGAGCATATCGCGAGGACTGGCTGGGACGAGGTATTTCTGATAAATACACCCTTTGGGGGACGCTCTGATCGTGCTCTAGAATAAGGGTCTTGGTGGTCATATCCCTCCGTTAGCTCTAGAACAAGCCTGGCGTCCTCTAGTGTCAGGGCGAAAATGGAAACACAATCGAGGGTTCGGCAAGCTGGTACCACGCCATGAGCACTCAAGGCTCCCCGTGTCGGCTTCAGCCCAATCACGTTGTTAAACCCTGCTGGTACTCGCCCTGACCCTGCTGTGTCTGTCCCCAAAGCAAACGGCACTAGACCTTGACTGACCACCACGCCACTGCCAGAGCTGCTCCCACCACTCACGCGTTCGGGAACGAAAGAATTTGCCACTTTCCCATAAGGAGAGCGGGTGCCGACAAGGCCTGTAGCGAACTGATCGAGATTGGTCTTTCCTACCATGATCGCACCTTGCGCCTTCAGTCGTGCAACTACAGTCGAGTCGACAATGGCAGGTTCAGTTCCGAACGAGGGGCATGCAGCTGTGGTACAGAATCCTGCTGCCGCAATATTGTCCTTCACGGCAAACGGCACGCCAAAAAGGGGAAGTTGCTTGCCCTGGGCTCGTAGTGATACAATTTCGGCCCATTGATCAGCTACTTGTTCTGGTGATGCCAGTGCGATCCATGCATTGTAGGTGTCGGCTCGTGCGCGCTCGATCAAGGATAAGATGTTTATGGGCCCTGGAGCGGCTTTTTGCAGCGTTCGCCATTCGCACACAGTCAAGGCTGAAATTTTGGAGGGAGTAGGTTCCATTGTGGTCATCGAGCGTATTTTTTGAAGCGACTAATGCAGCACATAAATATGAATGGGTGTTGGGCAATCGTGTCATATAGTAATTATGTAGATCGAGTAAAACATGATCGTTCAATCTCATAAACCACGCTCGGCTTTCCACTTGGAAGCGGTGCCCGCTCTCCCAGTCCAATGTCTTCTCGGAAACGTAAATTCCCGTGTGTCTTCCAGTATCTCTTCTTACTCTGGATAAAGTTGTGGCCACGACCGCCCGCCGGGCCGCCGGGGAGACGAGGTGGTAGGCGGCGGCCAGCGGCCGGCGCCGGCGAACAAGAATCTCCAGCGGCGCCGGCGGGGAGTGTTCTGGTAGATAGTAGAGAGACACCGTAACTTTACTGCCAGTAGATAGCCGTTATCTGACGACTGGGACGGTGTGGTCGCTGGAGTAGAAGGGACCAGGCTTGTAAGGCTATCGTTGATCGATATGCTCGCGTCACGAGCAATCGTGGTCTTATCGTGGACCTCATTGATTATCTTGCGTTTTAAGACTCTCTGCTTGAACATAAATATGAAAACAAGACCTATATCGAATTCGAATCCCTCCACAAATTCCTGTCAATACACGTAATAGAGTGTGTCAAAAGGACCGACAACACCCTTGACTTGACAAAGGATGGACCCGCACCACTCATCGGGAAAAGAGTTTCGGGGCCCAGAGCATGCACCTTGTCCTGAGTCGGCCGACCACGGGAGTCAAGTCTCCATTGGTGAACGAAAACTGACCCGCGAGGTGCTATGGAAGCTTGACACGAGGTGGGTCCACTTCGGGATTGAAGCCGACGATCAGTGACTGATGGTTTGTGCAGAGTGCTTCCGGTTATGGCATTGCTCTTTTTATGTTCGTTCCTCGATCGAACCAATGTTGGAAACGCCAAGATTCTCGGCTTGGAAGCAAGCTTGAGCCTAAGGGACCGTCAATATGACATCGGACTGGCCGCTTTCTACCTTTTCTACATCTGTAGGTGAGTCGCAATTTAGTCGCGGAGTGAGGTAGGTGGCAGTTGCTGATGATAGCGCTAGTGAGATTCCAAGTAACCTTATCATCAAAAAAGCGTCACCGAACATCTGGCTTCCGCTACTCACTGTCATTTGGGGCATCTTCACCGTGTGTCTGGGGTTTGTACAGAATTTCGCTGGGTTCACTGTGGTCCGGGCTTTGCTAGGTGTTGCAGAGGGCGGCTTACTTCCAGGAATGGTACGTGTTCAAGTCAGCCTGGATATCCTGTGACGGGCTAACATACTCCCGAGATTTTGTACCTCTCTTCCATGTACAGACGAGCCGATTTGGCTTTGAGAATTGGCATCTTCTATACGACTGCATCACTCTCAGGTGCCTTTGGTGGTACATAGCGTCTCCAGGTTCCACTCTTTCTTCCACGATGCTAACGTCGTCAGGACTTCTTGCCCGCGGACTCAACGATATTGGGACTCGGGGTGGTCTTGAAGGCTGGCGGTGGATCTTGATTATTGAGGGTGTTTTTGTGAGCTTTGATCAGTTCTTCATTTATTCCTTGTCTAACGGTCCTCCCTCAAAGACAGTCGTATGTGGCATAGTGGCATTTTTGGCTCTCCCGAAGAATCTGACGTCAGCGTATTTTTTCACGCCCGAAGAAGCGAAATTTGCCATGAGAAGGATAATGCTAGACGCGCCCGAGAACGCTATGGGGTAAACCCACTTTCTGTCTCCTTACGCCACTATCTGACGCAAAGATAGAGTCTCCTTTACAGAGGAAGAGCGATTCAGCTGGTCTGAAATAAAACGAGGCTTTTTGGAACCACAGGTGTGGTTCTCAGCCACAGCTTACTTCTCTATTCTTTCTGGCCTCTATTCTTTTGGATTATTTGTCATGTGGCGCCCCTCACCCCTGCTTGTGCGCGTGTACTAACCACGAGTTACCAGCTGCCGACTATTATTCAAAATCTCGATCTCGCGAGAGACACGAACGAAGTCCAATTGTGGTCCATAGCTCCATATGCTGCAGGAGCCGTCGCTACACGTACGTACCTACTAGTGGATTTGGTCAAACATGTTACTGATGCATTGAGCAGTGATCGTAGCTTTCGTATCTGACCATCTACGTCTTCGAGGCGTAGTCCTGCTTTGTGTTCTTCCAATCGCCATTGTTGGGTACGCTGTTATTGCGAATGTTCACTCTGCAAAAATTCATTATGCCATGACGTTCCTCATGGCAATGGGACAGTATGCTAGCGTTCCGTTAATATTGGGCTGGCTTTCCAACAACTCAGCCGGGCACTACAAGCGGGCCACGACCTCGGCCTTGCAGCTCGCAATTGCCAACTGCGGAGGATTTGTTGCAAGTTTGTCACCCTCAAATTCCAAGATTGGACCAGACCTAGCTAACTGCTGTTCGCGGTCCAAGCTTTCAACTATCCAGCTGCAGACAAGCCTGATTTCCAACGTGGTCACACAATTATCCTTGGTCTTTTGGTAGCTGCATGGTTTATGTGAACGAGAACATTCTTTACTCAAAGGGTACGACTAATGTATAACCTCAGGATCTTATTCAATACATTGTACTGCGCCAAAGTCAATCGAGACAAGAGAAATGGACATTACGACGAATATTCTGGCTCGACTGACGATCGAAATCCCAGATTCAAGATGATCTTATGAACATATTCCAGAATGCACCCAATATGTTATAGTTTATATCTTGTTACCAGTTACAGTCCTACGGTATATGTAAGAGCATGTACAAGCTCAGTGAGACTATGATCTCATGGGATTTCATGGAACCTGGTAGAGTTTTCGGGTGTAGGGAAATACATTGATGATTTCATATTACCATAATCAGAGCTTGAGGAGTTGGTACCCTGCTTCTTAGAGCTGTCGTATTGAGGAACGTTAAGGCACTAGGGTAACTTATCACTGCTTCAAGTTCACCATGTATCTTGTTCGGTGCCGGTGCTGATGCCGTCTATGTACTTGAATGACTCGGCACGAAACAACTATGGCCATAGAGCAATGTATACAAGCGTCCCAAATGTCGATAGTTGTTACTCGTACCTTGCAACAAACAACAGTTTTAGTCCGACATGGTAGAGCGCCGTACCGATGAATCGATGCAAAGCCTCTTCTTATTATCAGGAAATGCCCCCATCGTCCTGCTAATAAATCTGGAAGTACGATGGAGCCTCTTTTGGCGATAGGTAAGCCTAGTCATTTCGTCTCGAACACATGCGAGCTTTTGAATAGGTTTTTGGAGACGGTAGCACAACTATTTGTGAAATTACTTAAGTCCTTTCTGCATTTTCTTTGTTCCGGAACAGAAGTTATCCATCCATTTGTAGGAAAAAGAATGGCCCTTAGCGGTGACGGCACGAGTGTATACGTGTTCCTTACTTTCTATACTAGTAATGCAGTGTATACGGTATATACAGATTCAATATGCAGGATGTAGGACGTACGTCGGACGCGAATTCATAAATGGCTTTCTGCAAGAGATTCTCATTGCGGAGTGAAACGTCTGCAGTATCTGTAAGCCCGTACTATACGAAGCTTTGGCGACAACATTCATCCATAAGCAACACTTTGTAGACATGCAAAGTGCATCTGTCAAATACAGGGCCTTAAGGGCGGCTTCAGTCTGATTGGAATTCCCTCATAAAGGCGAATCGAGCGAAAGGTTGCCAAGGAGTAGTTTTGGCAGTAGCACTAAGCGCCAGAAGCCCTGGCCTATCTATTTTGGAGTCTAGTTCAACGCGAGTAACAGAGATCAAGCCAATGTCGTACACCAGGACGCCGAGCATAATGGTTAACCTAATAATGGAGTCGTACTATCTTTTCCATACTAATGAAAGCCCGATGATAGAAGTGAGTTAATCTACGCGCTTGACTTTACTTGAGTGACACGAAAAGTTGAGTATTCTTCGGGGTCGTTGTATCGGATGGTCAAGATTCCCGTACTCTGACGAAATACAATTGCAAGAGGTGTGTGTGCTGTCAGCTACTGGAAATTTGAGGAATTGTGAGCTTGATTAGAGCCACGCAAGGAAGAGAAAGTTAGATATAGCATAGGAGGTGAAGCAAACGAAATGATGTAGGTTGGGGCGTATCACCAATCGAGCATAGCTTCGTCGTATCTATGAAGCCCAAGTCAAACTTGGTGAGACTACTCTGTCGTCTTGATTTCAGATGATCAAGGTGCAATGCAGGACGTTGTCAAGTGCAAAAACTAGCATGCCTGTGCCAACAGCGATCAGGGGTATACTTGGCATAAAATTGAACAACACAAGTCAAGCACTGCTTCAGTATTCCTGAACTCGAATCGATCGTCATAAAGATAGGTTGCATTCATCTCGGTGCTTGTAGATGGATGTTGTATAGCTTCTCCTTTTATGATAGCGTGCAACACGTGTCCAGTATCATATTTCATCCTCGACAAATTCGCGCCGCCAGGTAACTGCCATTTGTCGCTTGGATGTGTTCCCCCGCCAGCAGCGACCCTGTCAGAGCTGCAAAGCTGATTATGGTGAAGATCGTGCCAATCTTTCTTTCCGCTTTGCTCAGACCTCAAGTCAAACATGTACAGCATGAAGGGAAAATATCCTAAATTCCAGAGCCAAAGTATTCCAAAAAAACACAAAAAGAATTGACCAAGGCAAGTCAACTCCTTAATGTAACAACTTATGACCATATGTATAAGCATAGTGCGGCGGAGAAGACCGTCGGAATAAAAACGTTGAACAAGCCAAAATGTCGATTTGTGAACGACGCTGTTACCATCCGGGATTCCTACGGCATTGATGACAGTGAGGGTGAGAAATGAATCCGAAGCGGATCCGCCCAGTATATCGGTCGAGTACTTTCGAGCCCGGATGAGGGATGTCAGTGAACAAGCAAGTACTAGGTTGACTCATAGCCCGTATCGTCCACCGGGACGGACTCTTGGGGAGAGATACTGAATGACAAGAGGAAATGTAACGCCGCTGGTCATGAAGACTCCTAGTAACTGGAGACACAAGCCCACGGCTAAGGTGGTGCGATGATAGCCTGCATCGAGAGCTCGTCCAGAGAACGTCCCAACCAGGAAGATGAAGGCACTTTCGAGACTCCTAATCCATACAATGGATAGGGTTCAGGAATTGTTTTGAGTAGTAAGGGTGGAAGATACGTGTCGGTTTCGGCAACTATGCAGTTGCCGGTGCGCTGCACTCCCACACGGACCGAAGCGCAGGGTCCGGCCTCTGAATCGGTCGGTCTTCCCAGCATTGACGACTTAGGCCCATGCATGAATGTCAGAGAAGATCAACATGCTGATTCTGAAATGGATAGACACACTTGGACTTGTTGACGCGCCTCTCAAAGACTGGCGGTGCCTTATTTTGAAACTCGTCCGGTAGAAGTCCCAGACATTGGAGAGGTCAGACTTGTTCATGGATTGAAGAAATTGGCAAGATCGATGACGAATGTGACTGTGGCCAATCACGCAATTTGAGATGTGGTTTACTGTGTCTTATGTGCGCGATGATTATGTCCCGAATTCTCGGTGATCTGTAGTAGTCCTCGAGTTCTATTGTATAGATACTGGATGCGCCTCCTTTGTATAACATCTCATTTATCATATGTTCCTCCGCCCTGCGACTTCAGGTGTTCCAGCCCGCTCAGGCAGACATTCGGCGACAAATCAGAAACAAACTGCGGACAAAGAAGCTGTAGGTAGGTAAAGTGCGTGCCACCCAGAGTGTTCCCTGCCTTTGCTACTGGTAATATCTCTGGGCATCAAATTTTCTGAGTATTGCACTAAGCAGACCAGGTCTCCGACATCGGCATGCTGAGAAAACACGTTTCCGAGGAACCAGAAGGCTAAATACATGCTAAAGGCAAGATTTGCACCAACCAATGGACGTCCAGATATACCTGGAATAGGGGGCCGTCGAGTCAAAACCGGAAGCGATGGCCGGAAATGAGAAGATAGCCCTGTGGTGACCGCGCAAGCGTACCAAAAATCATCAAGATTTCAGACAGGAGTGCCGATATGCTGGAGACAGGATACTTTAATGGCATGGGCTGACCTATACTACTCACCGTTGAATTTGAGTGGTGTGAGAGAGTACACGGGACTCCCATCCACCTAGCTCGCTCATCCGATACATCATCGCTTGCCTAATAAAAACACAGTCACAGCTTCAGGGTTCTAATTTCCATGACAGCTAATTTTGAGTAAATGCTTATTGTTGTCAGCAGATTGGTAATCTCGACATCCTTGTCTTCGCGCCCTCTAGGTACATGGTGGTGTACTAGCGGGGCCAGGTACTCTTCAGTATGATATCCTCACCCATTCTTCTACGAGTCTCAGAGATTTCTTTATACAGTTCATTCATGAAACGTAAGATTCCGACCATGGTCCTTCTCCCATCACCCTTCGATAGAATCCCTCGGGTCCAGTTATTATTTGACCGACCGACAGATATCGAGCCTCTAGCGCGGTTAACAGCGACTCTTGATTGTGGGGCTCAGTTCTATATTGCCCGTGAAGACCGCAACTCAGGCCTCGCGTTTGCGGGCAATAAAGTGCGCAAACTCGAATACATTCTGGCTGATGCCCTTGCACAAGGTGCGGATACGCTCGTGACTACGGGAGGAATCCAGTCGAATCATATGTGCCAGACTTCTGCTGCTGCTCGGCGACTTGGTTTAGAGGTGAATCTGAGTAATTCCTATTTTATGAACAACCTGGCTGATTTATAAGGTTGCTCTTTACCCAGCTGATCGTGTTGCCTCCACCGATGCGGAGTACAAATATCTGGGTAACGTGCAGGTCAATGGAATCCTTGGCGCCGAAACCTTCCCGACAGGCGTGACTGAGGATGTCGTAATCAGTACCCTCGAAGAACGTGGCAGAAAACCGTATTCCATTCCGGTTGGAGCTAGTGCCCATCCACTCGGCGGGCTAGGTTATGCACGCTGGGCTTTTGAGCTTCTAGAGCAGGAGGTAAAACTTGGTATAACAAGTAATATTATTGTAGTAGCTGTGGGATCATGTTCTACTCTAGCAGGCATAGTCGTTGGACTGAAGCTTGCGAAGAAGCAGGGAATCCTAGGCTCCGAGAAGCGTTTGATCGGCTATAGTATCTTACGACCCTCCAAAGAGGAAGTGGAGAGTCTGGTACTAAGTATAGCAAGGAACGCAGCCTCCAAGATTGGTATCTCGGCGCATGAGATCACTAAAAATGACTTTGAGATCGATGAATCGTACCTTGGTCCATCATACGGGAAGCTCGATGATCGTACGATCGAAGGCATAAAAGAATTGGCGAGGGTAGAAGGTATCTTGACCGACCCAGTGTATACAGGTAAGGCGCTTACTGGCCTGCTACATACCGCAAGATCCGGAGGTTTCGAAGGCAAGAATGTTTTGTTTGTTCATACGGGTGGCCAGGCTGCCCTAGGAGCCTATCCTAGTCTCAGGTAGCCAAATGACATTGAGTGCATTGTACAGATAAAATAGCCTTTCAAACATCCATTGTGTTGTCATGTCTGGTTAGGAAAACGATGACGTTGTTGGGAATGCGTAAGGGCATACGCGGAGGGCCAGGTAGAGTTTTCCTGAACACATGATGCTGAGCTCCTAAAGTAGAATCTGATTACCGTGCTTTTGGCCAGTTCCATAGTGGGTACTTCTAACGGGTTAAAATATGCAAGCGACATGGTTGGAGTCTCTGCCGGCTAGGTTAAGTCTTGCCGAATATATCATTCTTTGCCATGGGGTCGTTAGTCTCCTTAAGAGTTCATCAAGCCACGTGCAGCTTCGGTGCGTCTTGTGACGCCTTTCACTTAGTCGTGCGATCAATCTGGACTACTATTTCTTCACAGCCCAAAAATCATCTGCGTATCGATCTTCATCTAGTCAACCAATCCTCTACTCTACTTTATGTCCGCCACCCTCTATTAATTGCACGAATCATTCTGGCTTTAAGCATCGGCTCGTAAGCTCGTTCGTTGCTTTCTCAAGGTTTGGATCCCAATCAGATTGATAGCACTCAGTACATGAATCCTTCTGGTCCCTTTGAATAAGGCTTCGATGATATCAGAATCGAACTCAATAGCTTAGTCATAGGAGTATGAGTTATAGGACTCTTAATCGGATGTCTATTACTTCACTCAACGCTCTCGGCCGTCTAAAGCGCCGTTCATTGGGAAGTTGAACTAGATAGGATGGATGAAGAAACTCGTACAATACGGCCATATAGTTCTTCTTGCAATGTATCTCACTGTCGGCCGAGCGATTGCTTGTGAGGCTATCGAAGATCAGGAGACATGGATTTTGACTAACATTTTGTTTATTTATGTCCCAGAGACTTTTCACCCTTGCTCTGTCATTTGTCTAGCCATTTCTCACACGTTGTGCTTTCGTGAAAAAGGATCCTCATGAAAGCGGGGCAAGAAGAGACTAAATCTTCATTCGTTCCTTTTTATCGGATACCTTGTATCATTTAAAGATCGATCACACCAAGGCCGTTTACTTCGCTGATGGGGTCTCGGCTCTTGATGGTAGAATTAATGCATTAACACAATGCCTCAAATGAATGTTTGCAGATACTTGTGTAAGAAACACTCGTTAAAATTATGCTGATCACGATCCATTCCTAAACGTCGTTCCCTCAGTCACGCTTCAATCCAACATACCCAACGCTGCGAAGACCAAAAACTCCAACCGCTCCGCAAAGTACCATAAAAGCGAACATGGCATAAAAACTAGCTCTATAGCCGATTAGGAGAGCATCTGCTTTCGGCTCTTCCTGATGCTGCCCAGCGACCAAGGTAGATGTAATCTGTAGAATTGCGAGACCTAAGGCACTTCCGAACTGAGCGGCTGTGTTGAAAACTGCTCCTGCGAGAGCCTGTGTTTTATCGTCGAACATGTCTGTGATGATTATAAGGCCCACGGTAAATATAGTATTGCAACTCACAGGCTGCAACAATTGCGCGAAGAAGGGATGGGCCCAATAAGTTCCTGAGGGTTTGGCAAAAGCCATCAGAAGAGGGGACCCAGCACAAGCGACGGAAGTGATCGCCACTATCCAAGTCGCGGGGGCTTTGTGTACAGAAAGGCCTGTCACCAGACTGAGAGATACACCAATTACCAGGCTTGGTAGAATTCGAATAGACGCCCCAAGAGCTGAAAGCCCTTGGACTTTTTGAAAGCTGCGCAAATTTTTAGCGACTTTTCTTCAAGTTGGTCGGCAAACCTACAAGAGACTCGCGAACAACTCCAACGAGTTGAGGACAGAGAAGGATAGACTGATGGCGACACATACGCTCGAGAACGCTGTATTCGTCCACAGCGAGTTAGGAATCAGCGCCGGCCTGCTTCTATCGACACGGTAGTGAACCCAGATGAAGAAACTGGGAAGTGTGGCGACGATCAGGCAAAGCAACACAATGCTTTTCGCTTCCTGGATTAGGTGGAAGTCTGTACTGAGTACGCTGTGTTTGTGTTAGTTTAGCAACCATTCGAAGCACCGAGGGAACGCACGCCAGTAAGTAACACAACATTGCCATGAAGGCAGAGATCAAGGTGGCCCCGACGATATCAACCCTCGACTTAAGTATCCGATAGATAGAGTCTTTTTGGCCCATCGGGCTGACAGCACGTCCAGGTATTGCCCAAACTCCAATGACAGAGAAGAACAATGTGAGGCTGCCCGCAAGATACCAACCGGCCCGCCAGCCGATTGTATCTACGAAGACTCCACCTAGTATAAGTCCAAAGGAGAATCCTAGTGGTTGGCTGAGACCGAGCAAAGAGAACCCCAGGTTCCTTGATTTGCCTTGAGGAATGGCGGAGGAAAGAATCGCCACAGAGGATACTAGATGAAGGGAGAGTCCTAGGCCTTGTATCGCTCGCATGGCAACCAACTGCTGGCCGTTCTGTGAATATCCACATGCAATCATGAATATGCTACTGAGAAAACATCCAGTAATCTCCACCACTCGTGGGCCTAACGCATCTGCAATTGACCCAGCTAGGAGGAGCGTAGAAGCCGTAGCAAGCCCTGATACCGAAGCTGGCCAAAAGGCTAGGGAGGGAGGTAGCTGAAGATCCTCACTGATGGCTGGGAGTCCAACAATGACAAGGCCATTAGTGATGCTAGTCGTCAGACTAATACCAGAAAGTTGAAGCACCAGAAGAATTGTTTGTAAACGCGAAGGAGTTTTTCGAGATGCATCCTCGTGCGGGATGGGAGAGGGCATGGAAAGAATGCCTTCTAAAGGGTGGGCAGGGCTCTCGTGGCGAAGCATTGCCGGGGTGGAGGGGGGTTTCTGTTCAAGACAGCTTGTGAGATAATTCTGAGCCAGAGGTAGTGAGAAGAAGAAGGAAAAAAATAATTCGGGTACACTAACGTAATAGCTGGTAATTCTGCCCATTTCTAGAGATGGGCGGTCAGTATCAGATAGAGAAAGTCCAGTTCTTACGTAAATGTGAGTATAAGTAATTATTTGTCAACTTTTGATTCCAGCCTCGCTCCGTTGCACAGAGCAGTGGAAGTTCTCGGTGAATATACCTGCGGCCAATGCCTCTTACTATTCGCTTCACGAAAGGCGAAGAGTACTAGCAGTTCTTGAGCATAGTATTACTGAAGATCTTGGCGCTTATCTCCTTGATGGTAACTGGAGAAAATAGCTCAAATGGCTCGATAATAGCATTAGGCGATACTTCTTGCCCTTCAAGGTTAGAATTCTTTATATAATAAATATTATTTAGTGGCTAATATACAACATATTTTTATGTATTAAATGACTGCTTTTTGATTAAACGTGCTTCGTTAAGGAATTCTTTAGATAATTATTTCTCTGGCTCAGAGGTTTAGAAGGTGGTTGGTTATTAAGTAGCTGATCCTTGGAGGAGAGGTTGTAAGTAATGTGATAGCTATATTTACTGGGCTGTTAATGGGGCAGTTCGCCTGTGAGAGCGTATTTAAATTTTAATAAAACCCTCGGAAAGATTAAGGAAGATAATTTGCTGTACTTTATATGTGCTTAATTCGCCTGCTTATTTACGGACTCGGGTTTCTCAAAGCCAATAAGAATCAATCGGATCCCTCGGGACCACTTACCGACCCGGGAGTGTTCATATTACGGGACCTCCTGTGCAAATTCCTCGCCGAGCAGGGATCGGAATTCGAAGCCGAACTTCAATGCCTGTTTCTGCATCTCCAAATAATTATGCTTCAAATTTTTCAGGCAGGTCATTCATCCAGTCTGGCTAAATCAATCGCCGGAGTCAGATATCAGGCTTCTGAGCTCACTGCGTAGGGCACTAGCCAAGGACCCCGGTGGTAAGGCTTAAACCATTACACCGTCCTTAATTTGGCATATCTACATAAATCAGCTTTCAGCCCTTTCAGTCTATAAGCTTTAAACGACTCGGAGAAGTATTATAACCTCCTTTCCGATCTCAGAAGACTTACCAGCTCTTTTCAGAAAAATATAGAGATATCCGGACTACAAATAGTTTTAAATTAATCTTCTCTACATAGTACAGTAATAAATATCTATTAGTAGTCAGACTACCCGGCAAATAATTAAGACTTTACCTGATTTTAGGTAAGTAAGAAATAATAAAATAAAATAGGCATTTTAGTCATCTCTTAGCCTAAATAGGTTATGTAGGAATTATAGTATATTATCACATTAGGTAAATATCTCTTAATTATTTACTAAACCACCAGGCAGTCAAAGAAGCATCACTAAACTCGAGGAGAGATGTTAACCCTTTTTATAGTTTTCGCATCGGGAATAACTTTCTCCGAAGCATACTCGGCCAATGACCAATGTTTTTCTTACGTGACCCGATGGCAGCCTAGGGGCGAGACCGTGAGAGGCCTCACTCAGTCCACCCACTCCACCCAGCATTGGCAACCTTACATCCAGTTCCCTCATAAACTCTGAGAACACTCGTAACATGACAACGCCCATAGTTCGCAACAAATCATTTACCTCAGAAGAGCCTCAGCCAGCTCAGAAAGCGTTACTTGACTATAATGCCGACTACCAGGTCGTAATATGCACAACCTGTCAATATGCGATTCAACCGCGCGCTATCACAAGACATCTCAAAGAGATCCATGGTATTCACAGTCGGCTAAGGCGGCCATACCTCCAATATGTTGCTGACTTACCCTTGAGTGAACCATCTCAAGTCCTTGACGCGAGCCTTGATGTGAAGAAATTTCCTCTACACAATCTACAGGTCATGGATGGGTTTCAGTGCTTAAGAGCTGGGTGCGGGCATCTTTGCGTTACGACTAAACGAATGCAAAAGCACTGGCATGAGCAGCATGGTGAGTCGGGTTATTATGGCTTGGATTGGCAGCCTGTGCCCCTACAGACCTTTTTTCGAGGGAACCTCTTGAAATATTTCACTCATCCGTTACTATCATCAAGGCCGTTAGGCTTCGAGGTACGTGCCCGAATGTTCAACTTAGTTATATACTAACCTGACCGAGGTTTCCAATGAAGAGGTCATCAAAATATTCGGTGATTGGGACATAAGTGACCCATTGGATGAGCTCGATCGCTATCTTCTCACTCAATATTTCAACTCCTCGTACTCATCGTTAGCCAATCGACATGGTAACGGCTATCTTTGGCAGGCCACTATTCCGAGATTCGCCACCGCAAACCTCTCCCTCCGCCACGGGATCCTCGCCCTCGCTGCTTTGCATATCTTATTCCTAGGGGACTTTTCGATGTTCGATTCCAATCAGCTTGCCCAAGCTGTAAATCACCATGAATTTATGGCAAAATCGTCGTTTCATGCTTTGATCCTCACTGCGCCAACGACTCCACTGCAGAGTTACGCAATAATTGCTTTCATCCATCTTTACGTGCTTTGGTCTTTCAGAGTCTTTGCCAGTGGCCAATCAGACGACTTTGGTGAACTATTTCTCATCAATCCAGACCGTCCTGACTTGGATTACATGGCACCATGGCTTTACTACGTTCGCCATGGCTGTCAGCTCGTATGCGGTTTTTGGGATGCTGTCGGCAGCGGACCTTTAGCTACCCTGGCTCGGTCTTGGGAGATTCCAATCATGTCTGACGATGAATACTCGATACTGATTGCTGCACGTCTGTTATCTGTAGTTGACAACGGTGGCCTTGGTAGTGGAATGGCAGAAGAGACCAAGACAGAATATCGACAAGCAGCCCGAGATTTGGCTCTTGTATTCAGTGCAACTCGCTGCCTTGGCCACGAGCTGACAGTCTGGGACGCGATTCGTCTATGGCCATTGACCATCTCACCAGACTTTATCCAGCAACTCAACAACCATTCACCCGGTGCTTTAGTATTGTTGGCATGTTACTGCATCATTTTGGATCAGTTAAATCATCTATGGTATGCCAAGGGACTCTCATCAAGTCTAAACTCTAAAATTCTAGCTCGTTTGGATGGAGACTGGGTTACTTTAGCTGAGAGTTTGAGAGTTGGGATTCAATCTATTATGGATGATGCCCAAAATTAACATCAAATATAAACTGGTTAAACGACAACAACGACCACATATTTATCTGTGCCACAATATAGGTACTGAAGGAATAGAATAGCAACCTTCACCTCCCCAAAAGCGGTATCACTCCTTGATAAACTCAAGCAAAGCCGAACTGACACCCTCCCTGTCCTCATACATCATCCAATGGCCTGCATCAACCATCTTCTCAGTATATCCAGCAGCAGTGAAAGGCTTCGTCATCATTCCCAACTGGTCCGAACGAGTAACCAAATCCTGTGAGCCGCCAATCGCGAGTACAGGAACCTTCAAGATACGGTCCTCGTCGGTCAGAACCTCTTCATCCTTGGCCTGCACTCCACGGAGGAGAGCTTTGTAATAGTTCATGGATGCTTCTGTCGCATTGTTTCTGCTGTAAGCAGCCATCCAAGTCATCTTCTCTTCGGCAGTCAAATACTTGGGCAACGGCGTGATGATGTTGCCAGTGAGCCAGGCGCGCGCAGTCCCAAGTCCAGCAAGGTTTTCAGCCCATTTAGAATTGTCAACGGGAAAAGCGAGGCTGAAAAATGACTCGAGCTATTAGAAGTCAGTCTTACATATACGACATTTCTTGGAAAACTAGACCTACATGTGAGGCTGCAAGAGCTCCCGCATCGTATGCGTTGAAGAAGTAGAAGTATCCGAACTGCATGTAGCCAAGCTGTGCAAGGCTGTAAGCGTTCAGGCCATCAATATCGGAGAAAATGCCCGGTGCACTAAAACCAAGAGAAAGAAAAGCAAGCTTCTCAAACCGATCTGGATGCCACACGACTGTACGAGAGAGAACATTTGTGCCCCAGTCATGGCCAACTCCGACAACCTTACTCAGCCCCTCGTTATCTAGAATCTCGGTCAAGTGATTGCCAATTTGCTTGAGGTTATAGGCCTCAACTTCGAGGGGCATGTCGCTATCTCCATAGCCCAGACAGTCTGGGGCAATAACCCCGTAGCCTGCCAAAGAGAGATCCCCGACCTGATGTTTCCAATCGTGACGAGTGGCAGGATAGCCGTGTATGAGGAGGACAGTAGCATTGTCTCCCTTTGCTGGGACGTGATCGTAAACGTATTTTCGTCCGTCCGAAGTGATGAGACTCTTGGTCTGCAAAGAAGTAGACATTGTTAATGCCAAACAAGAGAATAGAGTCAAGGATTTGAAGTAAAAGGAAATCATCACAAATTCGAGTTGATACTATCTGGTGAGAACAGCAAAAGATCTGGAGTGGATAATCTTGACAACATATTTATATTTCTCCAGAACCGTCAAGCTTACTTAGTCCTCACAGGGTGATTGTATATCATATGTCTAATGTTAAAATCGACGGTGCCGTTCCCAAGGTCATCCACCTCGTCGACAGTATGTCAAAGCTGGCGGGTGGCTCCGGAGAATCGGCTGCCTGGGATAAAATCGTCGGTGCCGTTCTCTCACTAAAGTGGGGGTTAGGGGGCTTCCGCGTGACAAGGGCCTAGCTGTCACATCCGGTTTATCTTTTCCCCGGTGATGCCAGCAGCCATCGACGGTGCCGTTCTCACGTTCTCATTGGGTCATCGCAGCCTCACCCAAACGGTACTAAAGTGTTACAGAATCATTTGCCGAAATACATAGCCGTTCAAGATTTCAACTTCCGATTGGTGTATTTACTTTTTTCTCTGACGTAGCTCGGGAAACACACACGGCCCGACGGCGCAATCCAACAAAATCAGGACTACCTTTTGACTCTATAGCGCGTTAGTAGAATCCTGCAAGGAGTTTCTATCACTTGTAGTTATGACTCTGATAAATATGTGTAGTGACTCTACTGTCTTCGCACTCTGGGACTGCTTGAAGAGTAGAGTGAGTGGTTCAAATGGAATCACGGGATCGAGTTAGTGTTGCATTCACTGCATTGTTGGGCTTTTTAACCAGACTGATTGATAACGCAAAAATTTACCAGACTAGACTGTACAGGTTCACAAGCGAGTACTCTCTTTAGATTTGCGTCTATTTAAACTATACCATAGTGGTAGTGGTAGATCATGTATGATTTGTAGCCTGTGGTATTCCATAGATAAAATTACCCTGGAGGCTTTTACATTCGGCTCCTCGCCGGAGCTTATCTTATCTTATCTATAATCCATTATCAGTGATTTTAGTATCTTATCTATTTTGTTTAGCTAATATTACTAAGGTAGTTAAGAAAGCCCTTGTAACCCTTCTAATTAAACTTGGAATTAAATTCAGCGGCTGAATATAAGATAATTAGAATTAGGTGCAGCAATACAATTTAGATTATAAATAGACACTTAGTCTTATTAACTAAAGACTATCTCACCAAATACCATCCCATACTTAACGCGCCCGGTTTTATTCAGAGTGTCACCAGTCGCCTCTTGTTACTATCTATCTCTATTAACGAAAGAGAATTTTCGCATAATTCTAGATACCAAGATCAACAAGCGATAGCGCAACCTAGTACAGTAGTGTCAGCTAGAGAACAATATGGAGTCAGACTGGAGAGGAGCATACCGCTCGCTGTTCCCATGCAATCAGCTGCCATAGCATCACCACTGCAGCCCATCTTCTGCATGCATGCTTCGAAGCCAAAGACGCAGATCCCGTCATCTCCCAAGTACTGGCATGTGTTAAAAGGATCAGGGCATTCGCATTGATTGCGGAACGACCACATATGGTCATTAAGGAAGTCTGGGACTGAGGCGGCGTCGCCGTAATTCTGCCAGCTTTCTCCCTCGCAGAACCGCTCTCTGGTCCTGACGTCAGTATGCCTCATGGGAATATGGGCAATAGTCAACTTACCGGTAAAAGGTGGTGCATCCTTCACCTTTCACAGAGCTGGCGGAAAATTCGCCTCCATGCATGTTCCCTAAGCTCTATCAGTATTCAACTTCTTGTTTGTAAGTTACATAGGCGTACAGCAGGTGTCATCGTCCTCACGACCCTCTTGGTGGGTCTCCCCCTGAAATCCGGAGTGTTGATAGACGGTAAAGTCTCTGGCCGAGACCACTGCCGCAAGCAGGGTGGCGACGAATGCGGTAACCTTCATGGTGCAAAGGACTACCTAGATTGCAAGTATTGGGAATTGTAGATTGAGGGATAGCAGTCTCTCTTGTATAGAAGAACTGGTGGTGAATAATAGCAAGAAAATTTGTAAGGTGGTAGATATGTCTGTTTTTATATCTGGAAGGTGTCTGGCTCTTTGCACTCCAACAGCTATAGCCATGTATCATCGCTGAATATCATTCAGGGGCATAAAATCAGTGCGCCATCAAGAACTGTTTCTGACCACCTAACGCATGATAGAAGCTGTCAACCTTGACGAGGGGCCTGCCAGTTGCTTCCCTCCTCCTGAAGCCGAATTTTCCACCTCTGATATTGGAGTTGTTTTTGTAGAGAGTGCCGTAAATAAGCATCTAATTTAATATGCTTACTCTTGATCTTCCGCAGGATTTTCATCAGTACCGAAGACCATAGACACAATCGCACTGATTGGTTACTTGGACGACAAATGCTTGCCCAAATTTTCTTTTTAAGCGTCCTAGAAGCATTCTGGGGCTGGGTTAGGATTGGCGATCCCTGTGATAGATCAGATGAGACATGATTAGACTGAAATCTGTGTTGCACCCGGAGAATGGCGATTCTCCGCTGACGGTTGTTTTCGATAAATTATACGAGCTAATGCAGGAGGTCAGCTTCCGCCCTGTCTGGATGCGTGTCTAAAAGTAAGCTTGTATTCGGCCTGTCGGAAAGCGACCATCCTGTAACTTAGATCAATTTGATTTAAATTGAAATAGGAAGACACATCGTCTAATTAAGTCGATTGAAAAGAGTGACTATCTGAAATTTAGAATTTCCCCTACAGTAAGTACCTTAAGATCTTAATATAGAGACCTTACTAACCCTAATCCTCTCTACTAATACTAACTGGGTACTCATTTGAACCGCAGCTTGCCTCCCGAAATATTCTACGCGCAGTCGAACTAAGAGTGTAGCATAGTCTCCCCAAGGAAAGCCCTTCTATTCCTAATTGATTAGGCACCAACTAGGTCCTGCTCATAGTGGTGCGAAGTCGACGTTATATTTAAACACACCACGCGGATACATAGCCGAGAGTTAGCCTATCAGCCCAGCGGCGTTCTCCTAATTTGCTAAGATTAGGGGCTGAATATGAAACCGGAACAGTATCCAACCGGGTCACTCTAGGCCATATACGAGTGAATCACATGTGACTGAGATCAAGACACAATAATCTCAGCCATTCCAAGTCGGATCTTCTGATGCCAGGCAAACCAAAAAGACTGCGGGTGCTCCTACCAAATCATGATTCAAGTGCCATCATCATGGTCACGCCTCAGCATGATCCGCGATGGAGTCTGACCAATCGATGTGGTTTGCTAAGGGAAGGGTGCACAGCCAGCTGTATCCTCAGTCAGTTCCGAAGCGGAAGCGTAGAGCATTGCCCAATAGTATCTGCTAGTCAGGCAACGGGATCTTAAACGGAGTGTTTATTGGGAAGGAGAGTCATACAGACATTTGTTCATGGTATACTAATTTTACACGCCGCAGAACCAAGCTGCCTCCATGTAGTCCAGCAGGGCAAAAGTCGGTTCCACCTTTGAGGTGGCCAGATACCGGACAACATAAGGATGTCGTGCAGCCACAAGGTTTGAGGGCCAGCCACGGGGAACAACCATTTGAGACAGTGATGGAAAAGGATATCGTAGGTGTGTAAGTCATGTCAGGAGCTCCTAATTACTTCAATTAGTAGTTCAACTGAGGCCACCTAACAGCTACAAGTATGGTCATACTAATAAATATAAGCATTTAGGCATGAAGACTTTGTAAGTTACCCCTAGCTAGCTTCTGAGCGCAGGCCCTGTCTACAAAACTGAGAATATCTTGCCCACTGTGGGTATTCGGCTTATTCTAGTTAAGAGTCCGGAGGAGGGTAAAAGCAGTAGCTATATTTAGGGAAGGCTCGGAAACAAGCCGCATTTCTCTTATATAAACTTCACAATGGAGAAACATGTCTCACTATGCATAAGCTAAATTGTAGAAGAAGTGCGCTCTTTGTAGTTGGCCAACTTGACCTCTGCCATTTTCGAGCACGATACGATCGCTGTAAAAGTTATAAACGTTGCGTCATATCAAAACAACGCTCAGTAAGGAACTTCGAAGATCTATCGACGCATAGCTTCTTTGTATCCGTAAGATGTTGGTGGGGATTAGGTTCAGACTGGTTCTCAAGAACAATGGTGTTTCGCGACTTCGTTAGGATACCGTATGTGAGTGATGATCACCTCTCAACACCTAGTACGAAACAAGCGATGCTTACATAGTGGGCTCGACACGTGGGTAAGCTTGATAGGTCTTATGCTAGCCTTTCACGGCAAGCGCCTCGAATTAGTAATATTGTCATCATTCACTCAGGTTCAAAAGAGGACGAAGGCTCCAAATAGCCTTCTTCTGTCTATACTACAGGCACAGTGAGCGTCTACTACAATTTCATACTTTAGGCCTTTCCAACATGCAGTCTGAGCATCCCAATACCAATGAGCTCGTCTCTCATGGCGACCATTTCTTCGAGGCCGAAGGCATTCGGTTCCATTACTTTGTCAGAGGCAGCGGTCCTTTAATGATCTTCCAGTCAGTCGGCTGGGGGGTATCAGGTGGCTTTCTATGGAATAGCCTTGGTCCTCATATGGAGAAGAACAATACTGTGCTATATCTGGAGCCTCGCGGCAACGGGCAATCATCCAAGCCATCCGATCCGGCAACAATGTGTGCCAAGACGATGGCAGAAGACCTCGAGCATTTCCGCAAGCATCTCCAGCTCGAAGCTTTCCCGATACTCGGCGGTGGCTCTCACTCTGGAGCAATTGTTCTGCGGTATGCCGAAAGGTATCCGCGTCGAGTGAAGAAGCTCATTTTGATATCGTCGCAGACGATGGACAGCCCGCCAAATACCCATATGAACGACTGGATTGCAAAGCGCAAAGACGATCCAAGATTCAGGCCAGCATTGGGCAAGTTGATGGAACTCTTCTCAGGGAAAATGCCAGAGACCGATGAGCAGTTTGCCGCCGATTTTCAGGTTATCCTACCATATTATTTCAGCGACCCCAGCAAGGCAGATGTCCTGAAGCAGAGCCTTGAGAAGGACGGAGACTTGCCGTCTGTGTACGGCCTTCAGACCAATGTCAACGACGCAAAGGAGGAGAATAAGCTGCCGCATGTAGCCGAAGCTGGCAACGTGACAGCCAAAACCCTTATTATCTGGGGCGCTGAGGACGCACTATGTAGCTTGACAGCGGCGAATGCGCTGGCAGACGGAATCCCCGATTCGCGACTGGTGGTCATCCCTGGTGCCGGGCACTGTTCGTGGATCGAGAAACCCGATGACTTTTGGAGAGCCTTTGATGCCTTTATTGCCGAGTAGTAATGGGTGATGGTGCACTATTATTCAAGAGCAACGCGAGACTCTTTACCTAGCATTTCGAGTATTCGACCATTTTAGCTTGTCTCAAATGCGGATGGAAGTGGAGATTCAGATTGCTTATAGTGAAGAGCGGGCTCTACAGTATAATACAATGGTACTGATTATCTAACTAGTGTCGCGGAGTAAAACAACTGGGCTCCTAGTGATTATATACGATCCTTTTCAACGAGAAGCCGTCTATCTGATAAAATTTGCTGTGACTTTAGGAGACCTTGAGATTTCTTGTGCCTTGTCTCGACTCTGATTAAGCCTTTAGGCAAGAGCTTTCACTACCTCGCGGTCTAATGAGCTGAACTAAAGTTAAGACTGCTAAAGTGCCAGGACTCGCCCAAAAGTTTATCTAAGAAACCAAGCGCATTTGAGATCTTTATGATCACGGTAGTTCATTTGTTTCTATGCAGTCACGCTTCTTCTCTAGGGACTGTTGTGTATAAGCAGAGGAATCATCTTTGCTCTAACTTATAAAGTTTTCTATATATCTTTAAACGAGTGTGTATGTATACATGTAAATGTATATATGCGTGTGTGTTTGAGTTCGCGTCTGATGGTCTGGTTGATGCATGATGTATAATACAGCGAGATAGTAGGGGAATTGAACAAGAATTTGCACCTCGTTCCACCCTAGCATGACTTGGCTATTATCAAAACTCATAATGCGGTTTATGACGTCGATCTTGAGTCCTTCCTCCTGGATTTATGCATATCTCTCTCCTGATTTAATCAAAGCAGGGGGTCTTGCGAGCGAAGAAGCTCTTGATCGCGGGTCTGGGCTTACCAGGGCTTCCTTGAAACCTGTAGCAGTTGCCAGTATAGGTGTAGGGTATGTAAGATTCGCAAGCGTTGTTTTCCTTGCTGACACCAACACTGAAACCACACTGGCTAAAAATGTTGGGGTGCTCAAACTTGAAGCTCCGGATTGGGACTGTGAATTCATTTTCGACGTCCTCGCAATGGATGTCGTCGGAAGAGCCAACCATGCTGAGTGATTTCTGGCAATCCTCGTCCTCATACAGCGTTACCGTGTAGGGCTCTATCTCTGCAGCAAAAGAAGTCGCAGCTAGAGCGGCGAAGACGGATAGGATAGCAGTACGAGCGAGCATTTTTTCGGTGAAGGACTTCTGACTTGGTTTTTTGTCTTGTATTGAGTGTGTGTTGGTATGATGTGTAGAGATAAATGTGATGATTGGAATATAAGGTTGTTGTAGCTGGTGTCGTTGTGTTATAGCTGTTGTGTAGTGCATCGAGCAGAATCAAGTCGAGGGCCGCCTACATCTTATATATCCCGACTGGTCATAAGGATGAGGTCAGACTTTGGCGAGCCCGCCCCAATCCGACGAGATATCGTACACTGAACTCCGAGCGAAGCCTTCTCTGCCTTTCCCTCGGAGAATGTGCGATTGTCCGCTCTCTCGGAGAACGTGCGACTGTCCGCGCTGGAGGTTCTTCTCCATAAATTAGACAAATTAATGCAGGAGTAAAGCTTTCGCCCCGTCCACGGACCAGATGCGTGCCCACTAGTAAGCACGATGCCTTCCGATTCGGCTTTCCTTCGGGGGACTATGCTATACCCATACTTCGACTGGATTTAAACCCGGTTAGGGAGATAGGTTATCCAATCAGATAGAGTGATTTCCTTGTCTCCCAAGTTATATTAAGCATAGTCGAGTCACATGTATAGCATAGTCTGATTAAGAAACACCTATCCATTCTTGATGGATTAGACACTAACTCGGTCTTTTCCACAACAGTGTGGGGTTCGGCATTATGCTGAGCATATAACGAGCCAATCGTCATTGAGGGCTGGATATGAAGCGGGAATAGTACAAGTCAATTTCGTCTGACTAAGATCAAGACCATACAGCCCAACAGGGCAAAAGCGGGTTTCACTTTTGGGGTGGTTAAATACCGGACAATACTGGGGCATAAACCAAAGCCAAGACCGCCGATCTTTGGTAACTGTGCGAGCACAAGCAGACAGGGAGATTACACTTGAGAAGGGGGGGAAATGTGTCTTTATTAGCAAAGGTGAAGGCAGGCTCTCATGCCTGATTCGAGGCCCACAGCACACCAAGTAGCCAAGACCGCCAAGGCTCGCCCAGAAGCTTGTCCAAGAAACCGGGTGTAATTGAGATATTTATGATTGGTCCATTTAGTTGCGGGCAATTAAGCCTCTTTTCTGGGCACCGTCATCCACAAGCATTGAATCAGGGCAATTTGGGGCTTGGCTGCTCTGCTACGTAGTGCAGTCTGTACGACAGCGTGGTAATTGAACCCTCATAAGCACTTAGCCAGTTGATAAGGCCTCTACACAATTAACTCTAATCTTAGTGTTGCGTTGTCCGAGCGCTTGGTACTTGGCGTCACCCAACACTGACGTACCGTGCTCTTGGCCTTAATTTTGGTGGCATCTCAAACGACGTAAATTTCTTGTTAACCCCCTCTTGAGGGATATTGAGAAATTTTGTGCTTTTTGCTCTTTCTCATCTCCCAACAAACCTTGATATTTCTTACCTATTACCAACACGCTGGTGCATGCAATGGCTGGGAGCAATTCTCACCGCAAATCCATTGTAGCTGACCATCCGATTCGTACCTCCAAGAATGTCCAATACCTCAACGACGACGAGATCAATGAATTTCTCGACGATCTCGACCACGACAACGATGGATACATAAACTATCAAGAAGTCGAGCGAAAACTCGACCAGGAACATGCCGAGCTAGTCCCTAAACCAAGCGCCCACCACGTCATCCAACGCGACCACACCAAAGATGATCGCGCCCGTCACGAGTTTCTTCGGAGTATGATGGGTTCTGATGCCGAGCGTATCCCGCGCGGCGATTTTGCGAAATTTGTTCGGGAGTGGAAGATTCCATCTCTTCAGCAGGCCAAAAAGGAAGAAGATGAGGATAGGAGCTACATCAAGCGACTCCCTGGCTGGAGGCGGATTCGCTCGTACTGGGCGGTCCATGGCCCCGAAATTGTCTTTCTTGGCGTTGTGGTGGGAATGCAATGCGCGTTTGGCATATGGCAACTGGTCAAGTACCAGACAACACCAGGGTACCGTGCTGCCTTTGGCTGGGGCGTTGTTATGGCCAAGACATGCGCTGGTGCATTGTACCCCACATTCTTTTTCCTTATTCTCAGTATGTCGCGGTACTTCTCCACATGGTTGCGCAGGTCGTACCATATCTCACGCTTCTTCAACTGGGATCTCTCACAAGAATTTCATATTCGAATTTCGTGTGTTGCTATTCTACTCGCGACGCTGCATGCTATTGGGCACTTGACAGGGTCTTTTGTGCATGGAAGTGACCCGAAGAACGAGGATGCGGTTGCAGATGCCCTCGGCCCTGACATGGTACCTCGCCCATACATCGACTATGTTCGATCTCTGCCTGGGTTTACTGGCATTACTGCACTTGGCCTTTTCTACATCCTCTCACTCCTCAGCATTCCTCAGGTTCGTAAATGGAACTATGAGATCTTTCAGCTTGGCCATCTACTCATGTATCCCATTATTGGCCTCATGATGGCTCATGGTACTGCAGCATTACTTCAATGGCCCATGTTTGGATACTTCCTCGCATTTCCAACGCTCTTGGTTGTGGTGGAGCGAGTAGTGCGAGTTTTCCTGGGCTTCCATCGCATCAAGGCCACCATGAAAGTTCTCGACAAGGAAACCGTCGAGATCACCGCTGTTATCCCCAGTGAACGCCTTTGGACGTACAAGGCTGGCCAGTACATCTTCCTCCAGGTCCCAAAGATCAGCTTCTTCCAGTGGCATCCCTTTACTGTCTCGTTCTGTCGTGGCAACAAGATGATGCTGCATATCAAGACTGACGGCAATTGGACAGCCAAGCTTCGAGAACTCGGTGGTGACTCTGGTGAGTCCGAAATTGACGTTGGAATTAATGGTCCTTTCGGTGCACCAGCTCAACGGTTCTATGACTTCAATCACTCCATCATTATCGGTGCAGGTATCGGAGTCACTCCGTTCTCGGGCATCCTGGCTGATCTGCAGTACAATGATGATCTCGATCACGGTGGTCCCAATCACGAAGTCAAACATCCCCGCCATGACTCTGAAGTGACAGCTGTTTCTCCGAATCATGGTCACACAGACTCCGGCAACTCAGAGGAAGCAGACAATAGCGACAATATTCCTGAATCTCCCACCCGAGAAGGAAGTGTCGGGCCCGATTTGATCAACAAAGAGAAACAGCCCCAAGCCGACAAGGCTGGCACTTTTGCGCAAGATTATCGACGTGTCGATTTTCACTGGATGGTTCGCGAACGAAACTATCTACTATGGCTCTCTGACCTCCTCAACGATGTCTCCATGAGTCAAGACTGGCACCGTGAGCACGAAGTTCACCCGCACCTCGACATCCGCATCAACACCCACGTTACCGCCAAGCGGAAGAAGATAACCACCCATGTGTACCGCTGGCTACTTGAGATGCATCGCACCGACGAGCATCCTGCATCCCCTCTAACTGGTCTTCTCAATCCTACGCATTTCGGACGGCCGGATTTTGACCAAATTCTAGATGAACACTATGAAGAAATGCTCAAATTTAGGGCAAGTAAGAGGAAGCAAACACGAGACAAAGAGGATGAGAACTTTGAAGAAGACGAAGAGCTCAAGGTTGGAGTGTTCTATTGTGGTGCGCCAGTTGTGGGTGAGGTCTTGGCAGATAAGTGCAGGGAACTTACGTTGAGGGGCTGGCAGGATGGAAGTAAGCTGGAGTATCATTTTATGATTGAGGTATTTGGCTAGATAAATCTTGTAATAACTAGTATAAAGATATAGATCTGTGGTTCTTACAGAAGAATATACTTGCTTTAACACAGAGGAATCTAAACTTTATAACGAGAGCAAAGAACAGCTTGGGTTGAAGAAGTATGTTGTATACAGCTACTTGCACCTGCTTCCAGAACCCACAAGTGCCCACTTACGGCCTGTAGTAGGATACTCTCTTCTTCTTTTTGGGGCTGCTTCCAGGCACAATCTGATCATCGCCATCCATAGAACCCTCGCGATGTCTCTTACCGTCCTTCCTTATCAAACATGGAAATTTATACCTCAGCAAATTGCCGTTCGTCGGGATTTCCCCTTGCATCTCTATCACTGACTGCCATTTCAGTCCATGCTCCTCGCGAAGATGCGTTTCCACTTCTTCCATTGAAGCTAAAGGATATCCAGGATCCTTGGTCATAACGCCACACCCATCTATTGCGCACCGCCTCATGTCCGGAAATTTGTCGCTCTTGGGCAGGTTAGGAGCTCGATACTTGATAAGTGCCTGGAATAGGTGGAAGCCGAGACACTCCTTGAGTTTTAGTCGAGATTCCTCCTGCAGATGTTTGGCCCACCCTGGCAGTTGAACCACAGTACCCACAGTCTTGAAATGGTGATCGTTTCCCCTGAATGTTGTTACTGTCTCCGGTGCTGTACATGCAAAGTCGGCATCATTTACATAGCACGCTTTACCGAACTCATGCCACGGCTTCAAGTGGCGTATTACGAAGTCTCTGAAATCCGTGGCTGCCCAGAGGTGTATCTGATCGATCAGTGAAAGAAGCTCCCATGCTCTTCGTTCTGTCGTGACTCGGCCACTCCAAATCCGTTGGAAAACCTATCTCACTTAAGATCAGCGTGAAATTTATGGGCATAAGTCAAACTTACGTATACAAACTCGCTCATTCCTTCACGCCCTGCGAACTCCCTTCTAAGCCTAGGTCTTTTGTAGCCGACCAAGATATGCCAGTGGGCGCCAAATGACGTGAAAACAAAGACCTGGGTACTACGACTCTGGTCTGTTTGGTAAGCACCGGGCTTGTCTCCCCACTTCCCTGGTGTTCGCGCTAGTCTGTCCAGCATGTCGAGGTAAACTGCTCCAGCAGAGCATGCTTGCCGGCGCGCCTCTCGGCAGTCACCACTCCATCCCTTGGCTTCGTAGGCTGCAAAAGGGAATACCAGATCATTGGTACTCCAGCGTGGGTCAGAGCGCAGCCCGCAATGTCTATGAACTTTTAGAGCTTCTAATCGATCGTGATCAAGGTCCCATTGACCAATACAGTTTTGATAGTGACGTGGTTTAAAGGTCGATAGGCCGAATGTTGCATCTGGAATTCTTTTGATGAGTCGAGACTCTCCGGTCAAAAGGCAGGACACAGGGTGGACCTTTTGTCCCATTGTATTATACTCGTGCTTGTCACTGGGCCTATCAGAATCGGAGCTCACAGAAGAAATAAACCACTCACACTGAGAGCACTGGGTCATTTCTCATAAACCCAAAGATATCAGTCCAGGCGTCGGCTTCCCAAGCATATTCACTCTTAGTCCACTCTTCATTGTTGAGAGCATGTTTTACGAAGGTTCTGGCTCTGGCTTGACGCCCCTCTTCAGCATGATGGGTCCAGTCCGTTCCGTCCAGGGACGGCAGCCACAGACTGTGGTCGGCAGTGACCCAAGCAGGAGAGTAATAGTGACGATAGTATATGCCCCGGGCGTTCATACCCCATTCTGAACCGAAGGTGTCGATAGAATATGGGGATGTGAGAAATCGAGGGAGCAGATAGCTTACCAAGTTAATATAGTACAACGGTAATGGAACAGAAATACTCACTGATGGGCACCGACATATTGCCTTTCGACAGCCCGTGCAAGCTCATGGTCTGTCATTCCTAGCATTATTGGCATGTTGACCAACTGTTGCATAATAACCACAGCACGCATGTCGAAGTCCTCGGGCTTGACATCTCGTAACAACTCCCTCGAACTTTCAAGCTGTTCTTTCCAGATTTGCCTGTACTCAGCCATGGTCATGTCTAGTACATGAGTTCCGATTTTATAACGATTACTGAATTATTCATCAATCAAGTCGGGGTGCGCGATCCACGGTCCATCTGGCTGCTTGATTTTCTGGCGCGGGATGACTAACTCAGTCGCAGTTGTTGCTCTCAGGCGGAGAACTGGAAGGGCTGGCGCCGACATATCGGGCATATTTTATAGCCCGGTAAAGAATTTTTACGGTAGAAAAGAACGAAGATATTTGGTGTTTACAACCTCTGGTATATATATTGACTTTTGTCGTCGTGGTTGGTGATACCTTCTCTGCCTCGCTTTCAGCCCGTTTCATTAAGCGCCCACCATGGGTCCTGGGTGCTGCGACCAAAAGGCACAGCCATCAAGGCCAACACGCTCCGCCATTAAAAAAAGACCGACTCTTGGACTATTGTACCAAGCCATGGTGTTTGTTATTAGAGGGTTCAGTCCAGTGACCGCTTCTTAGACCCCATTGAAGTCGGACTACTGGGAAGATTGAGTCGCTCGGAACCAACATGCATTACCCCAGACATTTGACTGAACAAGTGAGACGCTTTTATCGGATGACGTTCTATTGTAAATGCAGTTGAAAGCCTTTATTTATAAGATGAACGCCTCGTTCCTCCAGCTGTGTCTATCTTGACACATAGACCAAAACATTTGAACCATATTACAATATGTTAGGTCTCTTATAAGGCTTGGGTATCCAAGTCAACTGACGGAGTGAACTGATCTGGCAGAAGGTTTTCCAACATGTGTTGGATCAAATGTTCAAGTATCGGAACGCTGTTCTCCGTTTTTGAGTGCCTGCGTTATCCCAGACTATTAAGGCAAGCGTTGAAGAAGGAGAACAGCGAAGCGACATGCGACAAGCTAGTTACTCGAGAAATATCTATAGTGGTGTCAGTACAGTTGCTTGAGAATGCAGGGTTCAAACAGTAAATCAAATACTTACACAAGTCCGGTCGAACGACGACAATAGCACCTTGATCTGCATCGATGCCATACTTGGAAAAGGCGTGCCCGCAACCGAGCATGTACGGGCTCTGATCATCGACAAATACCCTGTGAACATCTAGAAGTAGTTGTAAGTATTTGTGTCATTGCCATGGCGGATTATTTCAACACGAGGCTCTGCCTTACCTTTCAATGAATACTTTCCACTTCTCGGGAAGAAAACCTCAGGTAGTTGGTCGATCTCGATACTCTTTCTGTCCGCTTTAATAACGAGTGTGTGTTGCATAATTTTATCCGCCGGTGCGCCATCCGGAGTGAACATCTTGACTAGGTTGTCGAGTTCTGAGGCGACCTAAAATTGTAAGCGATGTGGAAAATCAATGGAAGCCTCCTACATACCTGGTGTAGTTCTTTCGTAGCGTGTTCTCCAGAGCAGAAAGTCAAAACATGCCATCTCCCATCTGCAGGAAGAACTTTATTCAGCTGAATAGGCTTTGCGTCAGAAAGTCTCACCACCGGAGCACTTGGGAACCTCATTCCCACAGTCAGTCGCGAAGCGATGTTCTTGTCATGCTCGGTAAGAGTTGTCAGAATTGATGGTTGGTACTTGGTAGCCATACCGGCCGTATAACGCCCAGCTTCGACGAACTTATCCCTGAAATCCTTGGCTGTGATTCCATTCTGTTTTCGATACTCAGTTGAAAAGAGCTTGCTGAATGAACGGTCGAACTCGATTAGTTGCTGTGCTGTCTGGTGTCTCTCAAGGACATATGTCTCGAGAACGGTGGGTGGTGCAAGGCCAGTGAGGACATGCGCCATCTTCCACCCGATGTTGAAGCCGTCTTGCAAACTGACGTTCATACCCTGACCGGCCTTGGGAGAGTGGGTATGGCAGGCATCTCCTGTCAGAAAGACTCGATGATCTTTGGTGAAATGATCTGCGAGGCGTTGGCCGATAACATATGCAGACCACCACACAGTGCTGGCGATGTCTATCTCGTAAGGGTGAAAGATCCGCTTGACCTTGTCGATGAGATCTTGCTCGGTGACGTCTCTGGATGTTGTTCCTGGCAACTCAATGTAGAAGCGGACTAGTTCATCGCCCTCTCTAGGGATGATCATAAGGTTTCCGTCATTTTTGCTGTTGAGCATGGCCTTTTTGCGTATATCAGGGAAGTTTGTAATGGGATAGACGTCCATAACTCCCCAGACGGAATCGCTTGAATCGCCGACCATTTTAAAGCCGAGCGATTTGCGAACAGTGCTATGAGCGCCATCGCAGCCCTGGTACATATGAGCAGTGAAGATGTGAGTAGTATATAGATTTGACTTACAATCGCGTATTTTGCCTGATATCGGTGAGGCACACCATTCTGCATGGTGATAACTTCGGCAGGATAGTCCTCAGCGTCATCCAGGATACGTACACTCTCGACCTGAGAGTTATATGTGACTCCACTCAACCCATTTCCCTGCAGTCGAATGATTTCTTGCAGCATCATTTCGTTGATGCGAGCCTGGTTGAGGATGACATGAGGTTGGTGGCTCAATCCTTCTTCCACGTCGTAAGCGACATCTTTTCGTTGAAGTGGACAATCGTCAGTAGGCGACCAGAAAGCCACTTCCATGACATGGTAGGCTTCTTCCAAAAGACGTTCAGAAATGCCCAGATTCTCAAAAATTTCAACAGTGCGACATTGAACACCGTCTGCTTGTCCAATCTCAAGAGGTCCAGGACGTCTTTCGAGAATCTTGAAGTCGATACCGAAGCGAGCGAGCCAAATGGCTGCTGTGAGACCGGCGGAGCCACCTCCGCAAATGATAACTTGGACTTTTTCAGACTCCATTAGATTGATTGATAATTGGAGATATGGATAAATGGCTGATTGGGCTGCGGCTTGGCTCATGTCTTATATCCGAAGTGTATATTTTCGGATGTAGGTAGCAGAGGTGGGGTTAATTTTTGGGTTCGACGGCACATCAGCTCGGCATCATTTCTCCACGGAAAGAATGGAACTCGGACTTAAGAGCCGGCATCCACTCAATTTACGATCTACATGTTTAAATCTATTTGCATCTCAATTCTTGGGTCGTAGGAAGGACTTCATGGAAGCGGTATCTGATATAAAGAGCCATCTACTACGTTTCTCTAGTATCTGTAGCAGGTAATTAGTGAGTGAGAGATAGGCAAAGAAAAATCGTTATTGTTAACCAACTGATATGGATCCAAGCTTCCTATTGCGAGAATACTATTGCAGTAGAGAAGAAACACGAATGAGGGGCTCTGACGCGTATCACGATCGATCTCACATGTTGGCTGCGGGGTACATCACGATCCATCTTTCTGGGTCTGGGGAAAAGGACAAGGTTCTATCCGGCGGGTGCAAAGTGAACGCATGGCAACAAATGTAAATTCCCTCGTAAAAAACATAATGATATTGTGCCTGATTGGATTTCTAATCAATCATTATGGTGGAATCTGAGACATGTGGCCCGAACGGAGTTTCACAACGGCAATAAGGAACCTAGAGGCGGGAAACTTAACCAATCGTTCATGCCGGATTTAAGATGATACTGATCCGGCGTCCCGTCAACGAGCATTATCGTGCAGGCTTTATTCTAGCACTGTCAGATGTGCCGCGGTGACAAAGACGTCAACTCCGAGAGAAAGAAGAAACAAAAAGATAAAGGATAATGCTTTTCTTGTTGCCACGTCAAGGGATCGAACCTTGGACCTTATCATTACTAGTGATACGCTCTACCACTGAGCCAACGCGGCGCGCTCTAATTGGTTGATGACAAAGAGCAACATTCCTACTCAACATTTACAGCGTCACCAGAGGTAACAGATAGTTGGTGATTTCATTACTCAATTTGACCAAAAGCCTGTCCTTCGCAATCTATCTCTGAAACATCGAACCCCTCCGCTACTACAAACACGAAACTTCCATTCTTATATACAAAGCCAAGTGACTACTCCGATAGGAGCTCTGACGATGAATGCGAACTCCTTCTGCCGCTGCCCTCGCTGGATAGATCTTGCACTATAAAACCTAACGTCTAGTGATGTATCGGCAACCCTTCTATATGACCTAATTTTCCAAAAAGGGATGATAAGGCTACATTTGTTTCCCAGTTCTCAAAAAGTCTTTCGCATGCCTCAATACGCACTATTTCAGGTTCGGAGAGCTCGGAACGTGTCACGATGGATTGTTGAAGTAAAGTTCCAATTTCGTCGCCCTCGCTAGGCCCGAGCGCACAAGAAGACCGCATGCTCTTGATTATAATAGGTTGAAAACAAGTCGTGGTTCCTTCTGGAATTTTGGGCTCTGGTTCAAGCTGGCCAAAGATCTTTCGGCTATAGCTTAAAGCGATTTGGTAGGCTGTAGCGTAATTGGTGACGGCAAAACCGGAAAAGTTCCAAAATCCTGAAAAGGGTAGATAGCGATAAGGATCGTCAGTAATGGTCCACACATGCTGGTTAAGCCGGAGGTAAAGTGGCATGGGTCGGTCCCAATCTTCAAGATCGGGCAGCGCAATCGCAAATAGGCGTAGTATCTCCAAGGCTGCCGGGAAAAAAAGGTGGGGAAGCACTACCAAGGGGTGAATATACCAGGAATATAACAGACGCGTCACACGCCTCCGGGAGTCTTGGGCCTTGACGGTCCAACAAAGGCCTGGCTCATCGTCCAGTCGTAAAAGTCGGCTTAGAATATGCTTCACTAAATTATGCAATTCTACGTCAGTAAGTTGTGTGTGACTCATAACAGCTGGTACAGCGTCTAAGAAGGTCTCCATAGGCATGTCCAAGAGTAACCTGATGGCCAGGGGTAAATTCCCACCACTTGCCGCATCTGCTAGAAATTCCAACTCCAGGTAGCCTGACGAGAAAGCAGTATGACCAGGATAGACCAATTGACCGTGGTTTGGAAATAGCCGTGCATGATGCCAATGTCTCATGGTCTCGGTGATGAAGTCACGACGAGGCTCAGTGAGCAGAGAACATTCGGAGATGAAACCGTTGGCTATTTGCACACACTTTCGGAAGCTATAACTAATGATGTATTTCTTGCTTGTTGTGACAGCAATGACGTTTCCCATATGAAGTTTGGGACGATCAAGACGGCCACGAATCAAAATAGCTGCTAACAATCTGGACATCGCCTCGTCTTTTGACCACCCACAAGCTCTTAGCAGCTCTGACCCGGAGACTGTGTCGCTGAAGAAATCGACGGCGGACCTGTGTACGAACTGAACTTTTCTGTTGGTGTACGACGTGAGACACGTAGGATACTCTGTGAAAAAGTGAGGGGTAGAAGCTAACTTGACCACATCGAGCAGGCCATGGCAAACCACTCGAAGCTCTTTTTCCGCCTGCTTGCACCTCGCGTACGCTACCGTTTCGGCGACCTCATAATCCGAGTCTAGAATAGATTCCAGCGTGCGATCTTCAGAGGCAATTGCAAAAGTGAGCAACGAGTCTGTTTCACTTCTGACAGAGCAGTCCTCTCTAGCAGCCAAAGCCAGATTGAAGTAACGAGATGCCAATACTCGATAAATATCGCCATCATCTCCCAAACGCTCCCACATGTCTTGAAATAGCCTCTTCAGGTCCGCGGGGGGTGCGTTCTACCCTTTGTACGAGATGTTCGATGTTATTATTCAGGCGAAACCCACGGGTGACACTGTCAAGGACGAGGGCAACCCAAAGGAACACGCCCTCTGCCCTATCAACCACACAGTCAAGAAGTTTAAATCGGTCCAGCTTGGAAGAGAAAGGTAGGTCTAGGAGCTGATGGTTGGCAAAATGACGGATGTCCGCCGCCGTAAGTTCGTGAATTCTCAATCTTTCGGTGTCCTCAAAATAGCAGCAGAAAACGTCTTCCTCTCGGCTGGAAATGCAAATCTTGACATCATATAGCTCCATGATCTTATCAAGAACAGTCGGGTTCTTCCCGGGTGGCTAGAGGAGTCTTTCAAATTCCGAAGATTCGTCTAGCCCGTCGATAAAAATACAGAAAGCTTTTTGAGCAGTCTGAAGGACCCAGCGTAGAATGTCCTCCAGTTCTTGCGGTGACCAGTCTGAATGTGCCCATCTTTGGCGGACAAATGGCTTTTCTTCCCAAACCTGTTCAGTGAGATCGGTTCTGTTCAAAAGCACCTGGTGGATCAGGGACAGAATCATTCCTTTCGTGTTTTGTTGCATTTCGTGACCCGCTTTCCAAAAGCAGTGGACCAAGATTTGCGTGTCTGATCGCCAAGACGCCAAAGACTCTTTGGTGAGGGGACTGGATGCAATGAACTTCATGAGGGTACTCTTTCCAGATGCAGGCTTTCCGCTGATCCAGAACAACTTTGAGTCGGACTCGAGCCATGTTGTAAATGCAGGTGGCTTTACTGAGTAATCTGCACTAGCGTCAGAGTCCTCGTCGCTGTAGCCACCATCCTCCTCCTCCTCCTCATCATCATCATCATCATCGTTTTCTTCACTTTCATTTTCTTCATCATGTTCATCAGTTGATTGAAATTCAAAAGACGAAGATGTGGCGGTGTCCGATGAATCATCAATACCAAATATCCAGTTGAAGGTTTTTGGGTAGTTCTCAGATATCTGATTCTTTCGGCTATTCATATCAGGATATCTGAGGCTTGCCAGTAGCTGCTCATGTTGTTTCTGGAGCCGAACCTGAAAGTCCGACTCGGACATTCGCGACCGAAGGTTTTGTTCTGTGGTTGCAAGATGATTCACCATGTGAGTACGAGTTGCTCTGTGCTCTTCCGTGGCGTGATCTTTGACTTCTGTTGACTGCTTTAGTATCAAGCTGGACAAATCCGTACATCCTTTCGCTAGCTGCGTGATTATGTGCTGATGGATACCGTCGAGATGCCTGAATGACTCATGCAATAGAAGCTCGGCAGCGTCTGCTTGACTGCAGATGCGGTGTATCAAGCGAGTTTGAAGAAGTTATTCATGTCTTTGAAAGTTTTTCTCCAGGTCTTCGAAGTCTTTGTCACGCCATAGGGCTTTGATTCCGCTCTTAGCAAGTCGAAGCTTTCCCCGGAAACCGCCTCTTGACTTTTCATCAAGGTAGAGCTTGTCAAATTTGCGTCTGAACTCTTGAAGACTTTTGTAGCCCTCTTCGCCGATATCCAAGACTTGTCGCTGGCCCTGTGTCGAGGGAAGGGGCTTGCCTGATTGCTGGTTCATTTCCTTGTAGCTCGCGGATGCTTTGTCGAGGTATGCAACTAGGTTCGGATCGGGGGCTCCCCCGTCGCGCATGTGTCGATAGACTTGGAGAGCATCCCTCCCGAACGTAACGATCTGCATGGCATTGCAGAGGATACCGATACCGGCAAGTACCTCGGCACCGAACATCGTCGCTTCGTTCCTGCGAAGGTCAAGTTAGCCTCGTTGAGACTCTTGGAACATATTGTACATACCGCAACCTTATTCAAATATCGCAGTCGAGATCACACCGGCGAAAGGATCTTCGTCAACAGATGATGCAAGAACAGAAAGGCGGGGTAAGATGCGGCTGATCAGATATCAAATCAGGCTGCACGTAACAGGAGGCCTGGTTGGGCTGCAAGCAAAGTGAGGCTGACTTGCTAACGAGGCTGTGCACGTATGCATATGCATAAAAACAGTATGACTTGGGCAATTCCACCCAAGCTGGATTGAACTGGATGGAAGGCCATTGTCTAGAGTCTCCAAAGAGGCCCCAGGGTTCTGTGAATCCGACTTTCTCCCATCCCCTTTCAAGGAGCTTGCGGGCTAGGGAAACACTTGCATCGTCTCGAATTATGAACTAAATAGACCTTCTGCGACTGGTGATAATGAAAATGGCTTGTCTCAGTAAAATGATCACGACTCGATGGCTTCCGTCTTTCCCTTGAGTTACAAACTACTGGTCATAGTGCTCTCACTACGCGCCTTGTTTATCGCCGCAACCTAAGCATTATCGCATGAGTCACGGAAACCCACTTATCGCACACCTTGCACTAAAGACCGAACAGACCTCACTTCGGTCCCTAAACACCACAGTAGACTGAGCCCTCGAAGCATCGGTCTATTAAAAGAGATCTCGCGGCCCGAGAATGCCGAAGCTATACCCCAAGTATATAACCACATTCGTTAGCACTCCATAGACTTGAGCTCACCAGCTGTTGATGAGACTTCCTTACCTCAATAGACTTTATATACAGTATTAACTATCAAGAGGTTAGTAATGCTTCGCTACGTTAATGATCGCATCCTGCAATCCTACCAACAATGAACCTAACACGGGCAAATTTATTCCCTTAGCAAACTAAACCGTCATGCGGAAGAACCAGAGATCCAATATTCCGGAGTAGTTGTTGCAACGGAGGTTTGCTATAACCTCCGTTAGAAAGAACTGCAACTCACACAGCATCATCCAGAACCATAAATGCCAAGAGAACCTAAAAATCTTACCTCGAGTTAAGCCAAGTCTTTCTTGTCCCTTTGAGCATTATAAGTTGTCAGCTCGGTTTCGAAACTCCACTTGTGGAGATTCTATAGGCATGAGTTAAAATAACCTAAGAATGAGGGAGGCGTAATTTACAGCCGCGTGGGTGGGTGATAACCTTCGTCAGATCGCCGTAAGCGAGAGCCAAGAGCCTTGTTATGGTGGAGGCGCAGCCACATCGGAGGTTTCGTTTAAGCGCCGATTGACTCCACCATGAAGAGAGTCGGATAAGGGCGAGTACGGTCAAGCTTATCTAGCCAGGAGGTAGTACAGTTGATCGAACACAGTATCAGCTGTTTCCTTAAGAATGGTTGTTAAATAATGCGTTTCTGGGGGCGGGCAAATCGCCGACAAATTGAGGTCTTCAGAACTGTTGATTCTTAATAACTAGCTTCATTTCATTTCATTTTACTTTTACAAATTGCTTTTCCCGTTGAGTGACAACATCTGAAATACATGGAGCGGAGATTATCAATATTGCCGCTCGACGGTCCTCTTACCCTAGTTCTGGTAGAATTTCGCTGATGTGAGAATCTTTGGTTGCCAAAATACACTAGTGCATGCACAACACGTAATGCTTTCAGTAGAAGCCACAGCCCTACGTACGGACTCGGAGTAGGTAGAGATTGACAAGCGCTTCTACAGACAGCGACCAGTATAAATATACATATATGTGTATCGACATTCTACATCTCAACATTCAAACCAACAACCGCTTAGACTTAGTCTCCATATTATCACTTTTCTTTCCAATTTTCTCTCTTCTTTCCTTTTCTAGCAAACTATCTCCATCCTTGCCATACCTCACTCCGCAACAATGTCCAACTCCACCATCGACCCCGATATGTGCACAGTGGATACTTGTTCCGTAGAAGAGTACGGACAGATTGCCTATATACCCACTTTCCCCGGCAATGTCGCATATCTTGCCATCTTTGGTGCTTTGATCGTCGCTCAGTGCTTCCATGGAATCCGCTCCAAGACATGGGGTTTCATGATAGCCATGATCTGCGGCTTACTACTTGAAATTGTGGGATATGCAGGGCGGATCATGTTGCATGACAATATATTTGAGAAGAACAACTTCATCATTTATCTCGTCGGGCTAACTATCGGACCTGCCTTTATCACCGCCGCGATATATCTCTGCCTGGGAAGAATCATCACCATTTACAGCCTTGATCTCAGCCTGTTGAAGCCAAAGTGGATTACGATCATCTTTGTTAGCTGCGATTTTGTCGCTCTTCTTTTGCAGGCAGCCGGCGGCGCCATCACTTCTATTTCTGACGATGAGGATGGAAGTCAGATGGGAATCGATATTATGATCGCTGGTCTCGCATCCCAGGTTGCCTCCATGGGCTTATTCTGTGCGATCTGTGGCCACTTTGCCTGGAAAGTACTCAAGAACCCGCTCAAACTCGATGCCCGTTTTACAGAGCTGCGAAGCAGCCGTCGCTTCCAAGGCATGCTTTTTGGTAAGTTTTGTCTACTTCTCTGTTGACTGATATGAATGCTGGAGTTAATACTAACGTCTGGTTTCTTAGCCATTGGCCTGGCCATTATTACTATCCTCATCCGCTCGATCTTTCGGCTCATCGAGCTCCAAGAAGGGTTCGATGGCGAGTTGGCAAATAATGAGCTTGATTTTATGATCCTCGAAGGCCCCATGATATTTATTGGTGTGATTGCCCTCACTATCTGGCACCCCGGTTTTGTTCTGGGCGCGAGGCTGTGGGTTGACGCAGGATTTCACTTTCTCAAGTCAAACGACACCGAGGCACAGCTTGCAAGCCAATACAAAGTTGGGGACGATTCGACGACAGATATTATGATGACATGAGTGCTATCAGAGCGAAGCCTCCTCGCTCATGCATACCCAGGCCCATACTTGGATGGTCCTCTTGGCTTGATCCATGGTGAACGCCATCTGATCAACGACAACTGATTTTCAGTGGATAAGAGTTTCTTTTTCTTGTTTCCCCCCTTGAGCATGATTGTTTGGTTTGCTTTAGTGCGATTTAGTTTGTTTATCTATATAGATGCAGTCATTTGAGTGACTATACCCCTTAGCCATAAGTTAGATCCCCAGCAATTGAAAGTGTTATAACCCTCGCGTGCATAGTATGTATCGTAAAATTTCGAGAATCTATCACGACTAGCTCTGTGGCGTTGAGATCAGGATTCAGGCAATATCCGCAATAGTAATTAACGGAGTAGGGTTAAACAGGACCGACGCTTAACTCCGTGCGCTAAATTGGGAGATATTGATCAGATAGGTGCTTCGCACAAATAGCCACTTAAAAAGAAAAAGGTGTTGATATGGCACCGGATCATAATGATATCGTTGTAATTTGTTACCAGTAATGTCCGAGGCTAAATCCTAGCCGTTGAAGCTGTTGACTGACAGGTGCTGCTGGGTCCGTATATACGTACGGAGTAGGACAAGGTAATCGTGGAAATTGAGTGACGTGTCGGCCGGGGCTTAGAGCTTATTTTTAGCTAGGCTGGACCTGGTGGCTCGAGCGGAATTTGACCAAATGAAAACACTCGAACCTTGCTAGGGAGCTACGCATCACTCCTCTTCTATCATTCCAAGTCATCCCCTACTTGCGTACCAGATGCGCAGCATATTGCGAAGTCACAAGCTTGTTAAAAACAAGTCTTATACAAACAGGGCGTTCTTATCGCGAAAATGTCGTCCTCCTTTCTTGACAATACATCGCAAACAAGCGATTGGAGCAGATCGGCTAGAAGACCAACTCGTTCTTCAGTCAAATGGGGTACTGCCTGTTCTCAGTGTGCAACTGCCAAGGCAAAATGCATCCGAACAAATACAGACCCAGAGGCCAAGTGCGACAGGTAGGTTATCCTCAGCCAGCCACTTTCCTCAAACCAGCCCTCGTTGTAGACGTCATTATGCTCCATTCAGTCCCGTCGCCACTAGGAGGTTGTGTTGAATTAGAAAGAAGGAGACTGATAGATCTCTTCGTGCAGGTGCAAACGGCTCTCCAAAGAATGCATCACTCGAGTACGTGGCCCACGCAAGAGGAGAAGAACAACAGCCCCGTAAGTTCAGTCCCTGCATTGAATTGACAGCGCGCGTGCGAAACAGGGCGGCAGCGGAGTTCGTGGCAGATCTCCGGTCGTATCAAGCGGAGATATCGAACAACCCGCTGCATACTGATGACCATCATTGCTGGGGTCATCACTTCATTCTTTTCACATCCCCATCAATCTGCCCAGCCTTTCTATTGTCACTCGATCATACCGATATAGAGCTAGACATGTAAGAGCTGGGTAATAGTCTGTATGTGGCTAATACGCGTTGCGAGACAGACGTAGTACGCCGATCGAGGAGAGGCTCGACAGCTTGATTGGCCTCATGAAAACAACAGGGCTTCCCCAAAACGATGTTGGCCTTGAAGAGTTCGGTAGGTGGCTGGAGAGACAAGCTATGCCGAAGCAAAAGAGTCAGCCAAACAAGACACCGGATCCAAATAATCCTTGGTTCGTCCCAGACACATACAATTGACATGCTCCAACATCTTGCATCTGCCGTCTCGAAGCTATTGATCCGCCTCCGCCACCCGATACGGACGATGCCTTGCTCAAGGTCTACCGCACGGAGCTGATGCCGTCACACCCGTTTGTGGTTATCGCCTCATCAACTGTAGCTGCCACGCTGAGGATCAAGACCCCTTTTCTCATGGCAGCCATTCGCATGGCCGCATCCCGAAGGAGTTTGCGATCTATGAAATCCCAGATGTATCACCTCATGAAAGAACTGTCAGATCGTATGCTGGTCCAGTCAGAACGATCCATGGATCTGTTGCTGGGAACCATAGTGATCCTCGGTTACTATCACAATCACTGCTTCCTGCACGCCCAATTGGGCAACCTCCTCAGCCTTGCCGTGACGTTAACAGGGGATCTGGGTTTGACCGGACCTCCAGCAACCAACGACAGAAGTATTCTGTTGGTGACCAGATCTTCCCACCCAGTGCCGCGCACCAACGAAGAAAAAAGAGCCCTAGTTGGCGTGTGGTTCTTATCCTCAGCGTAAGTCAGGAAAGCATTCCATCTTCTCCCCCACACGCCCACTAGTTGCTGATGTTCCTCATCAGAGTGGCCTTGTCGCTTGGTAGAGTAGAGTCCACCAAATTCACGCGATATATCCATCAGTGCCTCCAAGAGCTCGAGCAAGATATGGAGTACATGAGTGATGTCGGGCTAGTGCAGCTAGTACGTGTGCAGCATCTCAATGCACGGATAGCTCGCTTCGCCTCGCAGCAGAGGGGTGACGATGAGATGCCCATGTTTGAGACAGCACAGATTCCGAGAGACGTTTGTGTCGCCGCCTTTGAAAGGAACTGATTTTGTTTCGGCGTAATCTACCAGCAAGTTTGCAACAGGATAGTAGGTTTACACAAGCTTTCGGAATATTTTATCAATTTCGGTGTCTGACAGACTAGAAATAATCCAGCTGTACATCCACACAGCCACTCTGCGGCTGCACGAACCACCTGCGCTGGACAGCGATTTTCTCAACTCGCTTTTCGAATCCTCGACATGTTCCTTGGGCTCGTCAAATACACTGCTAGACCAACTATATAAGGCGCATGCCGGCCTAACTGCATGGTTTGACAACTGGCTTTCCGTGCCAGTATCCCTTTACCACCATCAGACGACAGCAACATGCTCGACACTTGTATACGCCGTATTGCTCCTTACGAGATGGGCCAAGATGACGGCCCCAGCTACGACGAATAAGGCTCCAGATCAAGTATTGGATAACTCTGCCGGACCCTCATGCAGTGCTTCACCCGCTACCATTGCCAACATCGACACTGGACTCTTGTCTGCGGAGCTTCTAACGGCCTCAAGCCGGCTTGGGTATTCTCCTATACCTTCGGTATCAGCTTCCGATTCTGGGGGCGGAGATAGAGAACCGTGTCAATACGGCCAGCACAATGCTCAATTCAAGACGGATTTAAGCCTTCCCTCCGTGGTTTCTGCCCTCCAGGCTCTCCTCAAGCAGCAGCACCCGAGCTTGCAAATCGATATCCATGCCATATTAAGTACGGTGCAGTTGCGGTTTCAGCAGGCTAGTGCTCTACTTCAGGAGTCGTGTGTTGAACCCGAGTCTAATGATCAGAACATCTGGAGTATGAGTGCCATCAAGATCCTCGTCACACGCGCGAATCTTCAGCAGTGGACTGAGATTGTGTCCAAGGCGACTGAGGAGCAGGACTACATGAAAGGTATACCGTCGTACGCCAATATGGGGGGTTCTTCTGGGAATGCAATGCCAGGTGGTTACTTTGAGATAGACGACATCCACATTCCCGACTTCTCAGACGAGATTTTGCCCGAATGGATGATGAACTCAACACCAGGCACTGGGAACGCATCCTGGCTTGATGGCTGCTTGACTTGGATGGATATGATGATTAATTCTATGCAAAATGCTGGACCCCCACAGGAGCGGTGAAGACGCAGGCCTAAGATGAATGATGAGCGACGTTGTGCAGAGTGTTTTTCTTTTTCGTTCATAGTAGCTAGATCATGTTATGTTGAAGATGTTATGCCATGTAGATCATTCTTCTGCCCCGAAAGTCCCACGGAGAGGGCAGACGATCCATTAAATAATCGGGATTCTGCTAAGGTTTGGGTAAGTTATAACGAAATAGAAAGGTACACATTGTCCCCCCAAGGTAGAAGTCATCGCTAGGCTTCTCATTCATCGACGGTGTTTTCGAACTACTGGCGCACAAAAGCTCATGCAAATATTTGAATCCACGCCTTGTATCGAAGTCGTTCATCTGGAGCGATGGTGCTCGGTGACAGGGGATATCATATGGCATCAAGGTACGTTCCTTTCAATGTTAAGATAACTTGGCCGAACTGACACCCCATAGACTCTGCAAAACTGCTTGATACCTTGTCGCCTTCCCTGAAGCGCTTGAGTTTCTTCCAAGAGTACAACACGACGTTCCACCGACTCTTGGGGAGAAATTTGCGGCGATCAAACCATGTGTTACTCAATTATTTGACAAAAATCAGCCACTACCTGTAACACATTTCCATCTCCTTCGCCATCGATGCCAAGCACTTCTTTTCGTCTCGCCCACAACTCGATTTCGGTGTGTTGACAACCATGGCACTGACCGCAAGGGAAATGACCTCTCGTTCTGCTCCCAGAATTAGCAATTTTCTCAGTAATACTTCCGGCGCCGTAGATAGAATGCCCAAACTCAAGCTACTCGAAATCTGGAACTACAGGGCCGGAGAAACTGGCATATTTGTCTATGAAAAGCTGGATCGATGTAGCTAAATTACTTGGCAAGGCACTTGGGATTTCGAGATACCCAAAGAGATTGAAGACACGTGGAGGGAGGTCTCGAATAATTCTCACGAGGATCTCTACGAACTAGGTGTGAAGAACATCACCCTCGAAATAGACCAGCTCACGAGTCTCAGATCGATCTTCCCATACCTCAGGCTGAGGGAGCATATCCTTCACGAGGTATCATGGACGCAAGTTTGAAGTCAGGACACAGTAATAACAAGTTTCAGACAGGGCACGTCGAACGCAAATGGGAAAAGAAGCGAATGGGGATGAAGTTAGGCTGCGAACTACAAGATAATGCAAACATGTGACGCCACATTTCTGTCCTACTTGGTTCATGAAGTTTGTGTTCAGGCTTAGATAGCAATTACAGAAACTAGGGAACCTATGCCTCTTCACAGATCCATTGCGCCAGCTCTTCAGCGTGTATAGCTGCCGGCTCAATGAGTGGAATATCGCCAAGATCCTCTTGTTTCACCACAAACCCTAGATCCGTACTGCCAAGTATAATAGCCTGTGCCCCCCGAGCGACGAGCTTTTTTGCTTGATTGATGAACATGACTTTAGTCGACTCTGTCACAGATTCGACACCCTTGGCGACTTCCTCGAGCATGCCTCTGTTGACCTCGTCAATTTCCTCGGCAGTCTCGGGAATAATGACGTTAAAGCCGTAGCGGGCCTGTTGTAGCCGACCAACAAAAAAGTCCGGGTTTTCTGAATCAAGCATGGAAATTTTGGGACCAAGTAAACCAAGTTGGCTCACCGAAGGGTGAGTCTTGGTGATATAAGTTGCGAGGAAGTCCGCGATGTGAAGGAGCGGGACATTTGACGTAGCGACAATCTCTGATAACTGCGCGGCTACTTTGTGAGCCAAGATGGCGCAGACAGCGACTCCATCAACTCTTTCGCTCAGTGCCTTGATCGGGTCTGCATATACTGATGTGAAAGCTGGCCAATCTCCTTTCATGGCGTGCTGTATCATATCTTCGAGGTTTGCGCTGTAGATGTATAGCGGCGCGGCTGCTCGGCCTCCCAGGCGGGCTCGCACAGCCTTGTTGATGATGTTGTAATAGAGGGCAGTAACATCGGGTGTCATGCCTCCAAGAAGGAGAACAGTTTTCATTTTCCCAGCCATTTTGTTGGAGCTCATGATTGAAGCAGCGGAAGACGTAACATTGAAGATTTGAGAGCACCGCAGCCGTTGAATAAAACTTGGCTTTGGAGGAAGTAAGAAAATAGCCCCATGTCAGTGACTCAGCGTTGCTGATGGAAGGGCGTGAAGTGGGGTTGACATTGTATCATAGATAAATAGCGCGGTTAAGATAAGAATCTCATCAGAGTCAGGAATTCTTAAAATGTATCCTGTATTAAACGAGACCGACGAGTCCAACTCATGTTTCAGGTGATCCCTTTATTCATTGTAGCACATGAATTAAACCAAAATGCCTGAACCGATTCGGACCGAGCTATCCTATATTTACCTAACCCAAGTCTCAATTAACGATCTCCTATCCAACATTTGCCCGCTATCGAAACTCGTTCTTAGGGCGGATTGTAGGATATTTAAGGCTGTACTTCCAAGGAAAACGGACGTCTTCAGCCGTTGGGCTTCATCGATAGCAGCAAGAAGTCCTTGCATCACAGACTGTAAAAATCCACTCTCTTGTTTCGCAAACCCTGGACCCTCATCTCCTGACCCTCCTCGCAACGTTCGGATCACTTCAGGTCCATATGAAGAGAGAACAGAAGAGCCTCCAGCGGCATTAATGCACAGGTCAAAGACCTGATCAAGGTCTAAGCTGACTGAATGCGCAAATGCCAACGCTTCGATCGTAGAACAGACGTGAATTCCTCTTAACAGGTCAACTACCAACTTCAGTCTCTCGTCTTCTGTCAACGTTGTGCTGGCAATCGCTCCAATACGACCTTTGCCTTCGGTGTATAGACGGATTAGTCCACTGTCATCGTCTGGCCCAAAGCCTCTTCCTAGACCGGTGAAGTAAACCTGCTCCGCAGTACTTGTCATAGGCGTGGGGAACTTGCAACGACGGGCTTCCGAAGTGATAATGCTGGTATCTTTCAAAATAATAGTCAGCGCGCTGGCCAGAGGGAGGTGATTCTCATCAAGCATGCGAGGAAGTCTGTTTTCCAGCATCCAGCTCCATCCCTCTGTTTGGACAATTTTGCCAGCGACAACTGAAAGGTCGAGATCAAGGTGACTGGCAAATCCCATAGCTTCACTGGCCGTAAGAATTTGGTTGGCGGCTAATACCTGATGAACCATCTTCATATTGCTCCCAGCGCCAATACCTCCCGCCACGATGTAGAGTTTGGCTGGATCTGCCATTACCTGGAGGATATCCCGTCCTTTGGTGATTGCTGCATCCGATCCACCGGCCATAATAGATAAGGTACCATTTGCAGCTCGAGCGGCCCCTCCCGATACAGGGCAGTCTATGAGATAGATGTCACTGCGACCCCGAGCTGCGAGCTGCTTCTCAAGGTCTTGGACGTAGGCGCAGGGCACGGTGGAGCAAAGATATAGTATCGCTCCTTGGGGTAGAGTCTTGATAGCCGCATTCTCGTTACCCAAGATGACATCTTGGGTCTGTTGCGCTGTTGCTACCATACACACACAGTGTAAGCTTGACGCAACAGCTTCTGTTGGCTTGGTTGCTGTACTGCCTCCAGCTTGCTTGAATCTGTCCAAAGTGGGACCATAAAGATCGAAGCCCGTGACAGGGTAGCCTTCTTTCACCAGATTTGCGGCCATACCAAAACCCATAGCCCCGAGGCCGATGAACGAGACTGAAGGTTTATCAGAAGCCATGATTAGCTAGTAACTCGATTTTGTATGAGGTGAGATTGGAGACAGGCTGACAGAAGCCAAATTTGGAGTCCAAGGTGTTTGGTTAATGTAGCTGGTAGAGGGGATCAGCAGGTCTTTATTGGCCCCCTCATGAATTATGTAACCCAATGACTTTCGGATGTCCATCGGAGCGGGCCAGTGATGTCGGGTTTCATTACGGGCCAACTCGGTTGTGTTTACCCCGACCATGATAATCTTTCCCCACTTCAATGTGTAGACAGTGGACCAAGGAGAGAAACCCGAGGCCGAACCGAATCACGATCTCGTCAGCTTCGGTTTACCTATTTCAATTATAATCACTCATCTGATCTGAGTCTTTCTACCACTTAAACTAGATATTCGCGTCTTGACAACGCACAATCTCACCAACACCCTCTTGCTCCAAAATGCCTCGTCCAAGTCTTGCGAAAAACAGAACCCTGGCCATTCTCAACGCAGCGCGCGATGGAGGCTACGCCGTGGCGGCAATGTGCTGTTATAACATCGAATCCGTTGTAGCAACTGTCCGGGCAGCCGAAAAAGCAAAGTCGCCGGCCATCGTACAATTGTTTCCTTGGGCGATTGAGTACGCCGGAAGGGCCTTGGTTCTTGCAGCCGCTGAGGCTTGCCATACAGCTTCAGTACCCATGTCTCTACACCTGGATCACGCGCAAACACCAGAACTGGTCCGCCGGGCTGCTGATATCCCTGATGGATTCGACAGCATCATGTGCGATATGAGCCACTACGAGAAAGAGGAAAACTTGGCCAAAACCAAGGAGCTAGTGGATTATTGTCATGAGCGAGGGATCGCCACCGAGGCCGAACCCGGGCGCATCGAGGGTGGAGAAGATGGAGTGGCTGCGACAGCGGACTTGGCTGGAGTACTCACTACTCCTGAACAAGCCGAGGAATTTGTGGCCACAGGTATTGAACTGCTGGCCCCGGCCTTCGGAAATGTCCATGGCGAATATGGTCCACGTGGTATCCTCTTGGAGTACGACAGACTCGAAAGTGTCCACAAAGCTGTGGGCGACAGAGTTCGTATCGTCTTGCATGGGTGCGATCCTTTCACCGAGGAGATGTATACCCGCTGCATCAAGGCTGGCGCGGTTAAGATCAACATCAACAAGGGCATGAACAATCATTATGCCAAATCTCAAGAGGAAACACGCGGAAAGCCGATTACGGCAGTTATGGAGGCCGGCACGCAAAAGATGCAGGTAGCTATTGAGGAGTACATGAGGATCTTTGGCAGTGCAGGGAAAGCGTAGACAGCTGCATACCGAGTATTATAATAGGTTTTGAGAAACAATGCCAACCTCTGTCAACATTGGTAAATGAGACGTCACTATGTTATCCCAAGGGATTTATCCCTCTTGACAAGATTATCCAGGAGATTTCAAGAGAATATGGTTATCCCCGCCTTCGCAATATGTGTGGACTGTATCTAAGTTTGATGAAGTAATTACCTGGACAAGAAACACATCACCTTCACGTTTGCTGCTTATCTTCCTCCACGCCAAGTCAATATCTTACACAGTATACCTGAAGCCCTTCTGAAGTGCCCTCGCCTCCGCAAGACTGATGCCCTCGACCTGAGCAGTCTTCTCCAGCTTCGCTAACTCCTTTGGTGTCAATGTCAGACTCTCGTTCTCCAGTCTAGCCAGATTCTTGTTCTCGCGCATGAGAATGAACTTCAAAAGCGTCATGAGCACGGCGGCAATGACAATCAAGCCCATGCAGATTCCAATTCCCGTATAAAAACGCGGAGACTCCTTGTCCAGATAGGTATAAGGAGTCCAAATACTAACAGAGTTACCTAGAGAGTTGATCAGAGCGTATGCAGCCGCACGCTTAGCAGGTGGGCGAGAGATGACGCCTGCAATCCAACTGAAGAGTGTTCCATTGATGTTCATCAAGAACATCATCAGGAAGAAGCTCAGGTACTTAGGTCCAAAGACGTCCGTGGCCATAAAGATGGCGAACCCGACGACTGCAAAGCCGACAGGATATAGGCAAAACCAGTAACGTTGAGTGAAACGGTCACTGACAATGCCGTGCATGTAACTCCACAGGGTGATGAAGATATGTGGAGGAGCGACGAGAAGCAGCGATATAAAGCGACTATGACCCAACGTCGCTGTCAGGGTTGGGAAGTAGTAGCCAAAGCCTTGAGCACCAGTGAGTCCCATGTAGATGCCCGTGAAGATCCAGACTTTGATGTCGGTTACGCAAAGCTTGAGGCCTTTGAGCTGCGATGCCGCGCCCTCTTCGTCAGTGTCGGCTTCGGCGGCTTCAAGTGCGAGACGTCGGTTCGCTATCGAAGTCAGACATACCATACCTTTAGCGCTTACCGAATCACTCACCGACGTGTTTCATCTCGGGGCTTAGAGCCTTCCAGTTCTGAGGGAAGTCAGGGAGAAATAAGCAGACAACAATCCCGGCCGCAACTGTGACTAAGACAAACTATTAGCTGTCGATGTCGATGGGAGAGGCTAATCTTGCATACTCGAGCCTTCAATAATGTACAGCCATCGCCAAGCAGACATGCCTCGAGCACCACCAAGGCCATCAAGGATTCCTGCCGCAATTAGGTTGCCAAAGGCTCCAGCGATCAAGGCGCCCGAATAAAAGATACTCATGCGGAGATTCATCTCCTTCTTCGTGTACCATTTCTAGGGCCGTGTTAGCCGTGTTGTATCCTATATCTGCCCAGAATAACATACCGATAGATAGAAGAGAACTCCGGGAAAGAAGGGTGCCTCTACAGAAAACAGTAAGCATTCAAACCCAAAAGCAAGGTAAAATGATGTGACTGACCAACAAAGCCTAGAATGAATCTGCAGACAACAATGCCAGGGAAGTTTTGCACTAGAGCTGTCAACCCAGATACAAGTCCCCATGCAATAGTGAAGAAACCAAGGTAGAGCGACGGTCGACCGAACCAATTGAGGAGAAGATTGGATGGTATCTGGCCGAGGATATAGCCCACGAAGAGAATGGACAGTCCGGTCTGGTATTGTGTCAAACTTAGATTGAGATCCTGATCTAAGCCGGCAAGACGTGCGGAAGCGTAGTTGTTTCTATCACCTTGTTAGACCCTGTGTTAGGTATGATATCGGAGGGAGCCTACCTGTCAATCCAGTTGAGAAGATACACCGTGATGATAAGCGGAAGGATAATCCAGTCGATCTTCCTAACGAGCTTCCTCTCGAGTAGTTTCTCAGCATCGGTGAGCTCTGCAATGCGTGCTGGATCAGCTCCCTTCTCTGCTTGAAGATCGACATCGTTGACGAGCTCTTCTCCAGGCTTGATGTCTGACATGGTGGGCAATTCGCGATGTTGAATTTTCTCGCAAATGGATATATCATTCCAGTGTTAGCGAAGGTTGACAGAGGTTTTTAAACGGTACAATTTTCCCAGTGAGCTGCAGGATGAGTAGCCCCGGGTTGCAGTCAAGTGACCGAGGGTGACGCTGAGCAATATTTCCTAATCGAGAGTTGTAACCAAACACACAAGAACTTCGTCTAGAGTGCGGAATCTCCGCCTGATTTGTCAGGGCTTGGCTATGGTCTACCAAAAGCGACACCTACATAACCAAGACCACCAGGATCCTCGCCATCTTATTTGCACGCTTCAGAATGTTGGATTTTAGCTTTTACTGCAACCCTTGACTTCTCATGCCGAGACCTGGTGACTAGTTCAAGTTCCAACTGAATTGATCCCTCACTTGAAATCCTCCCCGTCGGGGTGATTACCGGCCGCTCAATGTTGAGATGACCCAACAGGAGCTTGTTGGTTACGTCAATCACAGAGCGGGGAAATGGCATTCTCACCCCACGGGGAAGACTAAAGGCTTGGCGTGTTTTTACCGACATCCGGGGAAGACGTTTATAAACTGGAGCGTCGTGAGAGACAAGGATATGTACTGAGGCGATTGCTATGAGACCTTGCCTGTTAAGTTCATCGGGAACAGGGTCGGGAACAGGGTCGGACACATGCGAGTGGAATAGAGACATGGTCTGGCTCGGCTGACTCAAGAGGGCAATCCGAATTTGTTCCCGAGTGTCCGGGCTGAAATACCGCGGCCTCCAAATTTACCAAGGCCATCTGTGATTTGTGCGCTTCTTCATCCTCCCAATAACCAGATGCAGTGGGGTCTCCAAATAAGCTTAATGAACCCCCTCACAGCTACGATTGTATCTAGTCCGATGCCTGCGACACATCACGCCAGGCCGGTGCAGTATTATCTTGGGCGTAGTAGGAACCAGAACTGATGCCGATATGGTATTCCGGTCTCTTGCTGGGATGACACTAGTCACTAGCGTTACAACCCTTCGTGACGAACAGGAAGATGCGTTCAAGTCACAGCAAGAAAGGTCATACCCGGGAGAGATTGTATGATCTTGTGAATTGGTCGGCTTGGCTCTGGAGCCATCCACAACATGGATCTACAGCCATGAAGGATCAAGAAATTCTTGGTAAGCGTTATCATTCGCGCGCTTCATATTCAGGTTGATGATGGATCCTGTGAGTCGACATCAGCAGCCAAGCTCTTATGGTCGTTCCGAAAGTCGCATGAGTATTGTTAAGCCATTGGTATATCTTGTTTATTGAATTCAATTCATTCTCACACTTGCCAAACAGTCATCCTATTCACCAGTATCACCATTGTTCATCTATATCCTACCCTAAGATGTCTAGCTTCACCAAGATTGGCGAAGATGACCAGCCCGTCATCACAGTCAACCCTGCGCATAAAATATCCAAGATTGATGACAACACCTATGGTGGTTTTACAGAGTGCGTTTCACTATTCTTTTCACATCGACTTTCATGTTACGAATAGAAGACTGACAGAGATTGGATCATAGGCACATGGGCCGTTGCATTTATGGCGGCATCTACGATCCTGGGAATCCATTATCAGACGATAATGGCTTCCGTAAAGATGTCATCGAGGCTCTAAAAGAGCTTAACAGCCCAGTGGTTCGTTACCCTGGAGGCAACTTCTGTGCAACGTACCATTGGATGGATGGTATTGGGCCTAGAGACAAGAGGCCAAAGAAGTAGGTTGGAGACCTGGTCACTAGAGCCTCATGTTAACCTGATATCTCCTTTGCGAATAGACAAGAGCTTGCTTGGATCGGGGTCGAAAGTAACCAGTTCGGAACAGACGAATTTATTCAATGGTGCAGGATCGTTGGTACAGAACCATACATTGCCCTCAGTATGGGAACAGGTGGGTTTCAAGTTATCATGCATGCTGGTGATGCTTCATGTACTGACAATTACAAGGTACTTTAGATGAAGGTAAGAAGTTTCCCAAGGAGTTGTACCCTCTCACTAACTGGGGTGATCAGCACTTGGCTGGGTCGAGTACTGCAATGGCACCCAAGATAGTCACTATGGAAACCTTCGACGCCAGAACGGACACGAAGAGCCTTATAATGTCAGTTTTTCTCTTTTTATTTCTTTAGTTTTACCTTTACTCACAGGTATGAATGAAGAGAAGCGATAGTAACCATTTTAATAGGTCAAATACTGGGCCCTGGGCAACGAGGTGTGGGGAGCTTGGCAGGTAGAGCAGATGACAAAGGAAGACTACGCGAAGAAGGCGTATCAATGGGCAAAAGCTCTGAAACTTCTGGATCCTAGTATTGAGCTTATCCTCTGTGGTAAAGAGGGCAATTGCGGCTGGGACTATCACGTCCTTAAGGAGTGTATTACCTACAACACCCAGGCATTGGGTAACGACGGCTGCCTGATTGAGATGCACAGCATTCATCTGTACACATGTTCTGACGACCACGTTCAGAACGTTGTGGGTCAGTAAAACCCCCAAGATTCTCTCATACCCGATGCCATTCACGGAAAAGCTGATACCAGTCACAGCTCCCCGAGCAGCAGAGCGCGCAATCCAACTCACTGGCGCTTTCATCGACCTTGTACACATTGAGAACAAAATCCCGCCTGGCGTAAGGAAGCAAAAAATCTGTTTCGACGAGTGGAACGTGTGGGACTCTAAGCGAGCCCCAGGAAGAAAGGGTGCTGAAGAAAAGTAAGATTTGTCTTGGCGGTGGAGTGAATCGTCCGCTGACCAATCCAGATACACACTCTCTCTGATGCACTTGCTGTGGCAGCTTGGCTCAATGTCTTTGTTCGCCAAAGCAAGTATATCGGCATGGCGAACATTGCCCAATCCGTCAATGTCATCTCGCCACTTATGGCAACCAAGGATGGAATCATCAAGCAAACAACTTGGTGGCCTTGGCTATTGTTCTGCAAGTTTATGCGTGGCCATACTCTCGCCGTGAATGTCCAGTCGCCAGAGTATGAAGGTCCAACCAAGCCTGACTGGATTCGGGGCAAGATTGAGACTCCTTGGTTGGATGTGAGCGCGTCTATCAACGACGAAGGGGTTGTGTCTCTTGTTGCTGTCAACGTTAGCGACACACGGGATTTTGTGACCAGAATGGACGGTATTCCGTCCGGCACAGAGGTTGACGTTTATACCATTACCGGTCCCAGTATCGCTAGTACTAACACGACAGAGAAGAATGAAGTTGGTATCGAAGAGAGCAAATGGGTTGCCGACGTCACTTATAAGTTCTCGACAGCCTCAATCACAATGCTAAGATGGAAGCCTTGAAGGTTCTAGAATACATACCTTGTGCAGCCGTAAATTTACGCAACATATGTTCAATCCGGCTACTTTCTCCATCGCCAGTCAAGGCTAAGCTGTCATTGTTCCAAATTCTGCAGGCCAGGGTAGTAGGATCCCGCAAGGGTTCATGCACAGATTGGTGGCAGTGCATGCCAACGATGTCAGCTACGGCCTCAAAGCGACACGTATCCCGCACTACTCAATAGTCCCAAATTATCCTTCAATTTTCCCTTTATGAGATCAACCAACTCATTGCTCTTACACAGTCACTGACATCATGGCTAAAGCCTTCCGCCACTGGATGGAAGTCGAAGATTGAAATGTGATCTAAGACGGAAAGGATCGAGAGCATGCGGGATATCTCACTTCACAGGGACAAGGATGTTGAGGGAGGGGCCGCAAGGCTGTTATCGTGAAGGCTCGCTAAACTTGGTGGGCTTGAATCCCTTGTCTAAACCTGGTATGACATGGAGCATGAGCCAGTAATCATCTCTAAATTCCGAGAGCTGACTAAAGACAGGGATGTCAACTTCGAAGGAGCGGCTAGGATCCTCAGCCACGTTTCAACAGACATTCCCAGCCTCTAATTTGCCCAGTTTGTCTTAATGATGTGATGTGTTAAGTTTCCTACAGAGGGTACTGCAGCCGCCAAGTTTTAGCCGGTAAGACATTTTGCATTTTGCCCACTTTCTTTTCAGCCCCCTCGATATACCCTTGTCTTCCAAGACATAGATCCCCACAAGAGATGCAACAAGGATCAGACTACAAGAACGTCTATTGGACGATGAAGAGGCTGAGCCAGACTGTTGCTTCCAGCCCACTGTTACTCCAGGAATAAAGTCCCTTTCGCCTTGTCATGCCCCTGCTATGCCAGGGTTGCCGAAGAAGTTCGGCTGGTTTTGCGACATATTTCTTCTGAGAAGGCCCCATGCATTTCTAATCTGTAATCCTCCCCTCTTTTTCTCGAATCAATCTCTTCGTACTTTTCAAACAATTGATTCCTACCGCCGAACCCTCAAAAATGCGTCCCTCGAAGGCATTGTACCTTCTGGCAGCTCACAGCCTCTGCATATCTACCGCCGCGGGTCTTGGGCGGACCCGTTCCCAGTTCAAGCACTGGTTTCCAACTGTCGAACAATTTGCTAAACACCGCTTCGAAGAGGCATGCCCTGAGCAGTACGCGGATTATTTCAATGAGACACTCCCTGATGAAGGCGGGGCGCACAAATACTCGCAAGCTTTGATGAACTGTATTCTGGAAGAATATGGAGAACTCAATATGGCTGGAATGGCTGTAACGGCTATCCTTCTGGCCCTTTTGCCTTCGGGTCTCGTTCAGTTCGGACCCAGCATGGCCGAAATTAGCATTCTCAGCGCTCGGAGACCGGTTCTTGCTACCCTCCTAGGCTTTGGACTAATGTCACCAAACCCAACCGAGTTCGAGTACGAGGATATTCTTGACAAAGCAAGTAACGGTGGTGCGCCACTTATACCAATACGGGCTCTAGACGGAAGATTCTTCATTGCCAAGGTTGCCGTGTCTCTTGTTGAGTATATCATTGCGATGGCAGCGGCGGGAAACCTCTTCTACCAAGTCTATCGGTTCACATATCAGTCTATATCCTTGGCCCCTTTGATGGTCTACCTCAATGGGCTACCGGAAGCAGCCACATTATTCGGGTGGGCTTCTCTAAACCTGCCTCTTTATCTACTCAGTTTTGGCGTCTTCGCTCTGGCCTTCCGCCAAGTTAGACCTAAGTCGGGACACAACAGAGGGGGGAACCGCTTGATCGAGTTGATCACTAATGAGCTGACTCCATGTGGCCAAGGTCGAGACTTGAAGATTGAGCGTCGACCGAATCGACAATTCCTATTCCAACTTCTAGGGACGGCCGTCAGGCTGGTTGCCGGACTTCATATCATCCTTGGCACTGTTCTTATCGGCAGCATTGTTCTTATCCCAATCGCCGACTCTCTACCCCTTATCTATTCTTTTGTATTTGCGGCTCTATTTACTCGGGCTGTATTAAGCTTTGAACTGAATGGCTTGGCAAGGAAGACGACTATTGTATCCTCTGAAACCGTGGGCCAGATCGATAATCAGGTTTACGAGTCACGCGCTCTTGAACAGAAACGATATAACAGCCTGAGCCAGTCTGATTGAACAGACAATACCACTGTTGTAGTATAATGATGGATGTCTTAATTGCAGTTATACCCAAATAAAGCTCTTGTAACCTCGCGCGTGAAGGCCGCTTACTTCGCAACACTTCAGCTCTTTGAGCGACTATAATGCCCAACGCAACAGCACAAGGCTGACTTCATAGTTTACAACTCACCAAAGGTACAGGATCTCTTTGTAGACTGTGTTGCTAACCGCCGTCTTCTGCGCTGCGTAATAACCTACCGTATTCTGAGCCATAGAGGTACGCACGGTCCTGCATTCCTAAACTCTAAAATTCTCCATCCACTAATGGTTTGCGAAGGTTAGACTTCGTTGAGCTGTAACTACAACGAGCGCTCGGCATCTATGTAGAAACCTTGCAGCCTTTGGCATAGAGTTCATAGCAGCCTAGAGGCTAACGTAGTTTTAATGTGCTTAAGATTAAGAGCCTAGGGAGGAAATAACACACTGAACGCGAGACTTGATAAAGAACTTAACTAGGTCGACAATTAAGTATCTTAACTACTAAGAACTGTAACGAAACTAAGCTGATTCCTAGAGGAGACTTCAGGGATTATAGTAATGCAGTCTTGTCTAGTTTAGACTAGATAGAATTAATTTATTATAAATTAATTCCGATTGAGATGCGGTAACAAAAGTCAAGTCTCAAGTTCGGTGTTTTATTTCCCCCGAGGAGAGGGAAGGCCGCGCAATGATTAGTCTTCTCACGCGAGCTTCAAACTTCCAAGGTCCATGCAATGCTTGTTATTTGAGTCAAACAGTGAACGTTAAATCTGCACTTATTAGAGATTCCTTTGGTCCTTTCCCTCGCACTCGAGAGTGTTCCTGCGAAAGCATCTCGGTACTTCCAAGCACGGTCATCACTTTCTCTGTGGCTACTACCAACATGGCAAATACCGACGCCGGTGCTCTCCCTGATCAGCATTTGCACATCTTCAATCCTGCATCTGGGCCACCTGAGACCTTTACGTTCTTTCCGAGATTACCTGCCGAAATACGCTCTCTAATATGGCAACAAGCTCTCAGTTATGAGCGATTTATTAAAGTCACTTTCCACAGGCCAAAGCCAAGTAACGACAAGCCAAACCATCAAGGCGGAGAATATAAAGTCGTTCTGGCCTGCCCTAAAATTATCTGCAAGCTATTCCGTACGACATCCGAGTCACGGCATACAGCACTATCTTTCTACCGGGTTCAGTTGCCGTGCCGTTACTTTTGGAATGGCAAGGTCAAGGAAGACGGGACGCTATATCTATGCCCAGAATTGGTAATTGTGAAGATCAATTTATTCCCTGGCGGTACCCGCTCCACCAAATATTTCACAAGTTTTGCGCAAGATATCTGGGCAAGTGATCGACGACATGTTGGCCTAGTCAATATTTCACTGTCTGAATTATCCTACCTCGTATATGGATCGCTTGATCTTACTCAAAAGTCACAATCACAGCTCTCGAAGCAAGTTCTTTCCAGGCTAGAGCGCGTCGTCTTCCAACATTCGGTGCCACGCAAGTTCTACCCCAAGTTTAACTCGGTGTCAGGCATCCCCGATTTCGAGATTCATCGTTGTATGCCTGTATCAACTTCTATACCGAAGTTTGAACGGCTTAAAACAGATCCTAGGTCAGTGGAAGCTGAGTTGAAAAAGACCTACATAGGTTATTGCGATCCACGAAGAATGTTCCGTGTCTGGTCTAGAACCATTGCAAGACATGGGTTAGAGCTTGACAAACTCAACATTAAGTACAGCTTTCTGCTTAGCCACAATGACCGTGCGTCGCGTAAAATCATATCGAGGAAAGACGCTTCTGATTGGGCTTCGAAAGACTTCTTAGAGTGGAAAGCAATATTGCGAGGGAAAAGACCAGAATACGATGAACGAGCTAGAGGTGAAAGTCCTGAGTTGGCAGCGGCACCACAGATGGCAGTTGGCTTTTGGCATTTCCCTTGGGAGTGCATTGGCCCCTTTCCCAGTCTCGACACGATCAAAGGCCAAGAACCAAACAGGTTCTCTTATAATAGGTTTTAGATTTCTCAGAGCGTCCACCCGAGTTATGGCTATCTCATTTGCCATAATTCTCGAAGACAAGGACCAGGATTGCCTACTTCCATAGAGACTTAAAATACTTTTTTTGGCATTGTTCTTGAAATGGAGGTTCACTGTCTCTTGATCAAATCTCTCATCCACACTGGGTAAACATCTATGATGCTAGTTCGAGCGACAGTATTGCTATAAGTGTACGAAGCTCTCCCAAAGTGAAAAGAAAAGATCTAAAATTGAAATGTTTTTAGAGTATAACCTTAGACCTCCCTGGAATTTACCAACAATGCTATGGTTCGTGTACGCGAATAGTATTTCGCTATGACCGACAAAAATGATCAAGTTGGCACTTGTGAAATTTGCCCTGAAAGTGTTGAGCCAGCCTTTTGGTGACGCTTTCGTCGATGGTCGCCGCCTAGTAAGACGGGGCGCATCATCTTGGCCAACTTGACAGGCTGGCCAGTCCGGCCACTAAGTAGCCGATTTCGGCTTTTCCAGACGCCGACTTCATCTTGGTATCCACATCCATTTTTAGGCCGAGGATGAAGTCCCAAGCTCATCTCAGTAAGCGGTTATTGAGAAAACATTACCGGTAATCTAAAACGCGCCCACATCCTCTCGATTGCGTCCAGGATCAAGGCGAGAACACAGCATACTTGGTGCTGGACAGGTACACGATTGTTTCCAGAACGAGTCAAATTAACCCAGCGTTCGAGTGCCCCCATTGAGCAATGAGATTTGGGACAATCACTAGAATTGGCATCAACCACGTTTCGTTAATCGTTTGATCTTTTGTCTCTGTTTCAGAATTACCATGGCTTTCAGTGCTTTTGGGAGGGCAGTGCCTCGATTTCAACTAAGCAAATACAAACTCAACAATCCATCAAAAGCTTCGATCCAACCACTTACCCGATCTATCTCTCAGCAAATCCCAACCCGAAGTATGGTTAGTGGATCAAACATGGGAAAAGGCGAGCCGTCAGCGAGATCTAAGTCAAGGCCCCTTGACGGTATCACTGTTGTCTCTCTAGAGCACGCCATTGCAGCTCCATTCTGCACACGACAGCTCGCAGACCTGGGCGCAAGAGTTATCAAGGTTGAGCGTCCCGGAGTTGGGGATTTTGCTCGCTCGTATGACACCCGAGTCAATGGGCTTGCATCCCATTTTGTGTGGGCAAATCGGTCTAAGGAGAGCTTAGCCCTGGATCTGAAGGATCCCGAGCATATGAAGGTCCTCTCGACGCTGTTGGAACGCGCAGATGTTTTGGTTCAAAATCTGGCTCCTGGCGCGAGTGCCCGACTTGGTCTGTCTTTTGAAGACCTTGAGGTCAAGCACCCGAAATTGATTGTCTGCGATATATCTGGCTTTGGAGATAGTGGACCATTTCGAAGCAAGAAGTCTTACGACTTGCTCGTACAAAGTGAAGCTGGTCTTCTATCTGTCACTGGTACCGAGAGCGAAGTAGCAAAGGTCGGCATCTCTATCGCCGATATCTCGGCCGGCATGTATGCCTACAGCAATATCTTGGCGGCGTTGATGCAACGTCAAAAGACAGGCACAGGCTGCAGACTGGATATCTCAATGCTTGAGAGTATGGTGGAATGGATGGGTTTCCCACTGTACTACACATACCAAGGTGCCTCATCTCCCAAACGGACTGGAGCTTCTCACGCGGCCATTTATCCGTACGGACCATTCGATACCGGCGGAGGGGAAACAGTCATGCTAGGGATACAGAACGAAAGGGAGTGGGTCAGCTTCTGCAAAGACGTGCTTGAAGACCCGGCACTGAGCGAGGACTCCCGCTTCTCAAATAATTCTCTCCGGGTACGGAATCGTGATGAACTTCGGGATATAATATGTGCCATGTTCAAATCACACAGCGCGGCAGAAGTCCTCGCAAAGCTCAATAAGGCTTCCATTGCAAACGCAACAGTCAACACGATGCAAGACGTCTGGAACCATCCTCAACTCCGCGATCGAGGCCGATGGACCCAAGTAAACACGCCAAATGGCCGCGTACCAGCGCTTGCTCCTCCAGGCGTTGCTGGTGCTGCTGAAGCCAGGATGGATGCAGTGCCTGCTCTAGGAGAACACAATGAGGCAATCCTTAGAGAGCTGGGAATGGATGGAATGAAGCTGTGATAATATTCTCCACTTTTACACCAGAATAATTGACCTGTTGAGTTGATACGGATGTTCTTATGTTGCTAGCTAGGCCATTATAAAGATCGGCCTAAGATGTCGAGACTTTCTAAGTGTAACGGGTCGCTAGCTTGCAAAACTGCTCCGAGATCCGCTGTTCCGTTATCTCCCTCCCAAGGTCCATATAACAAATTGATGTACTGGTCTTCGAAGGCTCTGCCTTGAGCCTGGGTATGTGGAGAGAGAAAGTCCAATCCAATGTCTGAATCAGCCTCATTCCCATTGCCTTGCTGTCCCTCTGCGGTTGAGTCTGGTCCTGGGTGAGCCGCATTGTGAGATTGAGACGTCCCATTCAGTCGCTGGGCAATCGAAACGTCGAGGTATTGGAGAAAAAGGTCTAGCACATTGTTGTTAATCCTCCAGTAATTTTGGATCTCTTGGAGACCGAGGAGACACATCTGTGCACGACTTTCAGCGATGCGCCGCGACACGTTCGTACTTCGTCTTATACTGATCGTATGAATGCATAAAGCAGCAAATAAGCTTGTGATTCTAATACTTGATCAGTGAATCTTCTCTTTTGCTTTGGGAAGCTCTTTGGCGTCTGACGTACGAATGCATTTGCCCATAACGGAGCGTTCCCTGGGTAAGCATGTCCTCAGCGATTCTGCTGATCTTGGAGGCAGCTGTCGCTGCGATGTGCCCTGCGTCATCACTCTGATCCTGCTTGATAAACTTATGTCGATATAAGAGGATTCTCAAGTGGCTTCCTGATTGTTAGCTTGCGCTGTCTTTCTCGTCAAACCATAACATACTTATATGCTAGGTGCAGAAGATAGCCCCACACTGAAGCGGTTCCGTCCTCGACACCACGATTCATCTCGTGTGGGAGACTTGACTTCCAATTCTGTAGCGCATCGTCTACTTCTCGTAATTGTTCGGGCGTGGAAGGTTTTCTACCGGGAGCAAAATGCAAATCGATAACTCGACCAACTGTTAGTGTGTCAGAGGGTAGTTCATTTCCTTTTGTCATAACTACTTTGGGTTTCTTACGTATCCGGGCCAGCTTCACCATGTTAACGGCGTATGCTATGTGTTCTGGCTTATAAGAGCCAAAGGAGGAACCGTCTTGCCTGTCAACTTCGGATTCTAGATCTGATGAGCTTAAAGGCTCAACATCGCAGTCATCGTCTCTGATTCTGCTTGGGAGACCCAAGGAAGCAGAGGCTTGTCGCTCTCGAACCTGTTTTAGTCAGAAATACAGTCACGTCATATACAGTGTGGACATACATAAATAGACCACCAAATCCTTCTTCTGATGCGCGCTTTTTGTGGATCTCTTGTCGCAAATCTCGTCCTTGGTAATCTTCAGCTATTGGTTCCAAACAACTTTTGTGGGAATTACTGACGACCTGTGCAGTCCATATGACTCGGCTATTCCAATCACCACACCCAACCAATATCGAACATCTCTGACATCGGAAGGACCTCCTCGCCAGAAGCTCATGAGAAACAAAGACTGGATCAGCGTAATCTGATCTTTCTCCCAATCAGCGTGAAAAAGAAGCCTGGCTCGTGTATAAAGTAGCGACTTAGCTTCTGTCCTGTCGTCAAATCCCATCGACGTAATGGTCGCGTTGTTACAGTATGTTGCTCCAACGAAGAGCATAGACTGCAGCAAAAGGTAAGAAACTTGCGATGTGCCAAGTTTGCGCATGAAGTCGACTCTATCCAAGATTGGGAAACAGGGGTGAAACCAGGTGAAGTAGGCCTGTAAAGCCGGGGTGTAGGCTTGTAAGTTTGGCAACGTCAGAGCACCCTCATCCCGTAGGTAACGGGACGTCCCAACGCTAAGATGCTCGATATTCGCTGGAGATTCACCTTCGGGCAATGATTGGGGTGTTTGATTGATAGGAAATAGAAGCCGGGATTTATGTTTACTTTGGTCATCGTGTGAGTTCGCTTGCATCTCTTGACGAGCACCTCCAGGGACCAGTGTCAGAAAATTGGATTCGCCAAAAAATAACGTTGGCTGGGCCGCAGAATCCGTTAATGGGGATGGGCTCCTGGCTGATATTCTGGCGTCATGGGTATTGCTGTTGTTATGAGGGCTAGTGCCCGAAGTAATCGTGCGGGCGGGTGATACTCGCCGAGGGAGAGATAACGAGACTTCATCATGCTCTTGTACACTAGGACTCGTGGCAGTTGTCCTTGGGGGGTTACTATACTGCCGTGTCCTACTTTTCCTTTTGTATCTGGAAACTGCATGTCAGGCCTGGCTTGAGAAGACATCACGCTTGCCGCTCAACTATGAAGTCAGGCTGCGAGAGGTAGGCAGACTCACCTCCCCCGACGAGAGGGTAACACTTCACAGGTGATCCCTGCTAATTCACAATTGGAACAAGGTTTGGGGCCAGTTTCGGTGACATTGCATCTAACTCTTCTGGCATTACATTCGCGACATGCGTGCTTCGCGCGGGCTCGTTTATTGCTGTCGGCGTTGGTGCTGGTGCTAGTGCTAATACCAGTAGCCACAGCAGCATTGGCCACATCTGGCTGCGGCTCTTGGCTTGATGGGGACATTGGGGTTGGAGTAACGGTATTGAATCACAGTTCGGCACAGAAGGGTGGACCTCTGTCTCTGTAGATTCCCGCGGGAGGTTTGTATCAGTCGGCTTAATGGCTCCAAGTAAAGCGAATGAGAGAGATTGATGTTAATGTGATGTTGGTGAGTGACTGGACTTGGTAGGGTTTTCTAAGAAGCCGAAAATTGAGCCGCCACTCACGCGGTCCACTTTTCTTCATTTTCATATAACCGAGGGCTTGATCCTACTGGTCAATGACATCGCGCCCATCCCCACCTCCTCTGATCTTGGTTGACCTGGGATTATCATTTTCCCGCCTAATTTCCAGGCGCCCTTGCCCTTAGCCCTCGCTTTCACATCACCCTCTTCGACCCTCACTGCCCACCGGAGGTTTACTGGGTTTCCTTGGTGGAAAGAGGAAGAAAAGAAGACCCCATCACGAAGAAGAAGCAGAACCGTGGCATGATAGCGCCGCTGTTTGAGCGAAGGAATGAGCCATGACTTCATCTTCCCTCACAGTTGGGCGCGCGGCGGTTACTAAGCGCGTGAAGCGAAATCCTTAAACGAAGAACTGTTACACTACCTTGGTTACATATACGGCATACTATCCACGAAATGAATGATCCATGATCCTGCTTATCTGCGTCCCCACGCCGTCCGAAAGAAGCCTTCAGATATAAAAGGAAATAATATTAAGGGTACATAGCTAAGAAAAAGATCAAAAGGAATTATTCTGAAGATTATGGTGAGTTTCACATCTCATAATTGAATTTTATGATATACCTAGGGTAGGTTATAAAATTACCATAACATCCCAAGCATAATACCTATCTGAAGGTGTTACTAGACCTTCTGATCCAGTAAAAGTCAGACTATAACTACTTCTAAACTATTGTATGAGACTTGTTGACGTATCTGTGACATGAAGCCTCTGACCCATTGGTTGATCTGATCTTGTTTCAGAGACGTTTCGGTAGTCAAGCGTCCAAGCTCCCTCGCAGGGGCGAAGGGCACTTGACGCTAAAAACGGATTTCTAGGCAAACGGAGGTTATACTCCATAAATGCGCCGGGGTTCTCGGGACAATCTCTTAAACTGTCCATTAAGAGGCGATCTTTTAATGAGACGTTACCTCACATATGGAGCAGAAAATAGGAACGGCTGACAACATATATCCATGCACTCGCTCTATGAGGCAAACTCTTCTGATCGTCCCTGTTTGTTTCCCCAATCCTTTCCTGAACGTTTCTGTCGCCCAGCATGGACTCCAAGTCAGGCGGGACAACAGCCAATATCAACGTCATTTTCTCTTTCCAGACCATTGGTTACCTCGTTGGTCTTTGGCTTGTCTATCGGATTCTCGTCGCACTGTACAACATATCGCCTTTGCACCCCCTGTCTCGCTTCCCAGGACCCAAAATAGCTGCGGCGAGTTATGCCTATGAAGGGTACTATGACTGGTGGCGAGTAGGGAGATATGGGAAAGAAATCCGCCGGATGCACGATCGTTATGGTAAGTCAGAGCATGTACGGGATTGGCTGAGAAAGTGATCGATTAACCAGAAATGCAGGTCCCATCGTCAGGATCAACCCCGACGAGCTTCATTGTTCTGATCCGTATTTTACTGATGAGATTTATGCCGGGCCCGGTCGCATTCGCGACAAATGGCAACACCAGCTGAACACCGGAGGTGCGGGTCCTGTATCAGTGACGGGGTTCTCGACAGTTAATCATGAAGTGCATCGCATGAGAAAAGGAGCCTTGTCCAAGTACTTCTCCCGGCAACAGATGCTCAAGCTTGAAGGTGAGGTAAGCGAGTTTGCGCAGATGGCTGTGGATAAAATGCTTCGATCTGCCGGTGGAGAGCCGTTCGATGTCAAGGAAGCTTTCAACTGCTTCACAGCCGACATTATTTCTCAATACGCTTTTGGTGAGTCTATGGGTTTCATCGCTCAAGAGGGTTGGGAGCCGAATTTGGCAACCTGGGTCAAGTCTTTCTTTCAAAGTGCGTATATGATGAGACACAATGTCTTTGCAAGGAAAATGGCTCAGGTACTTCCCTTTCTGTCTGACTATCTGGGCGAAGACATCAAGGCGGTTATGCGGCAGATGAACGTTGTCATTCCCGGATATATCAGGGCTGCTTTGAAGAACCCTGAAGGAGGAAGGGTATTTGCCGATGTGGTTGAGTCAAAATCACTACCAGAGTCGGAGAAATCTATGTATAGGTTATCTGGCGAGGGCTTCAACTTTCTTCTCGCTGGTACTGAAACAACTGCTGTAAGTGATAGTTGCTCCCTACTCTGTCTAATATCATCTCACAGTATATCAACAGGCTACTCTCACCGTCATCACATACTATCTTCTTGCCCAACCATTGACGTACAGGCGGTTAATGGCGGATCTTGAGGGCCTTGATCAAGACAACCTAAAATGGACCGACCTCGAGCAGCGATCTTACCTGTGGGCCGTCATCCATGAAGCTCTGCGTGTGATGCCCGGGGTGTCCCACCGTTCAGCCAGGATTGCCCGCGAAGAAGATTTAATCTACAAAAGCAGAGACGGCCATGTGGAATGGTTTATTCCCAGAGGCACTCCAATTGGCATGACGTCCATGATCAACCACTGGGACAAGGAGATTTTCCCGAACCCTGACGAGTTCATTCCCGAGCGATGGTTGGAAAATGGCAAGCCCAATTACAAGCTGCAGAAACTGCTGATTGCCTTTGGTAAGGGCAGTCGCGCATGCATTGGCGAAAAGTAAGTCATTACAACTCTTGCCACCCTAAGTGCTTTTACTAATGCATCTCGAAGTCTCGCCTACTGCGAAGTCTATATTATGGCAGCTATGTTGGCCTTACGAGTTATCCCGAGAGCGCGTCTATATGAGACGACTATTGAGGACATAACATATGACCATGACTTGATCGTGGTCCAAACAAAGAAGGGGTCCATCTCAGTCCGTATCACAATTGAATAGATCAACATCTAATCAAAACATATATGTCACATCCGAATGTTTCTCTGGACTAAAAGCGATGGTGCAGTAACTTACCCATATCCCAGATGGATGCCCCAACTCGCCTCACGATGGTATTTGGGCGGTCATGTAGGAAGAGATCGGATGGAATTAGGAATTTATGAGGGAAAAGACGCAGACATCATTGTGATTAAACGATCGAATTGAACTGTTCCTCAATCTGCCGCATGCGTGAGTAGTTAAAAGGTCTTTGGACTGGTTCTAAGCAACTTCGTAAACGCCAATATCAAGGAAGTCAGTCTAGACGTGCTGCATTCCACCTTTTTTGAGGCAAATCGCCAGACTGTCGTTTCTCAATCCCCCCAACAAGGTGCTTGGCCAAATTTGAGAGATTTTCGCAACCTCGGCCCGTTTCAGTTCGCTGTTGATTGATGATCGCCCTCGAGTTAATCTCCACATCTGTTGCGAAGTCACATTATCGCGTGACTACTATACTAGCAAAGCACTTTTGTTTATCAGCCTTTTCCCCTCATCCAGTCAATCTTGAATTTGGAACAAAGCCGATAACATAAAGGGTAGCTAAAAACTCGCGATTAAGAAGTGCCGTTTGATCCGTGCGTGGTCCACCTCGTACCCCTGGATAATTACCCAAAAGAGACAAGTTTTTGTGGCATCATGGTCTGCCATTGGAGACCAACGCCACGGCCTAGCTTCCTAATGGAGCAGCTCGCCAAGGATCGTAGAGGCCTTTTGTATTCTCAAGACCTTTTGCGGGAACCTTGCAGGAACCTTTTATCAGGAGAAATTCATCCCGATGCCGACTTATCCAGAGTCATGTGTTAATGATTGATGATAATGATATTTATCTAGATAAAAGCGAAGGCTCTGCCGCCTTGCCCTTCGAGGTTTTTCTTGGCAAGCCTTCCATAGCCTAGTCTCGCATTGTCTCTGGGTCTTATCGAGATATTCGGCCTATCTTTGAACACTCTTTATCGATACTCCAGAAGATCGGCGGTGGCCATCCAATTCCACCATGCATCTTTCCTTATCCCCATGTCTCCTGTTGGCATTGTCGGCTCTACCCACGGCACTTGGCAAATCATTTTCGCATCATGCCAAGGTGCCAAAGGGTTGGCACGTCGACAACACGGCCAGCGTCTCTGAAGAGAAACAGCACGTCTTCAGCATTGCCCTGACCATGCAAAACGTGGAACAGCTGGAGTCGAAACTCTTCGATCTTTCTAGCCCTGGAAGCAAGAACTATGGCCAGTGGTTGTCACATGATGAAGTCGATGCAACCTTTTCTCCTTCGAAAGAGGCTGTCTCCAGCGTGACAAAGTGGCTCAAATCCAACGGTGTCAAACACTACAAGGTCAATGGTGCTTTCATCGACTTTGCACTTGACATTTCCAAAGCCAACTCGCTACTGGGAGGTGACTACCAATACTACGTCAAGGATGGCCAGACGAAGTTGCGAACTCTCTCTTACTCTATCCCCAATGATTTGGCGAAGCACGTCCAGTATGTGGATCCCAGTACCAACTTTGGAGGCACTGTCGCCTTCAATCCTGTTCCTCGCCCGTCGAAAACTCTTGTCACCGAGCGCAATGATGCAGCTTCAAAGAGCTCCGTCGATGCTTCATGCCAGACAAGTATCACTCCCTCTTGCTTGAAGCAAATGTACAACATCGGAGACTACACTCCTCATGCCGACTCTGGAAGTACTATTGGCTTCAGCAGCTTCCTCGGCCAGTCTGCTCTCTACGAGGACGTCTTCCAGTTTGAGGAAAAGTTCAACATTCCCAAGCAAAATTTCTCGACTGTTCTGATCAACAACGCTACCAACAACCAAGACCCTAAAACCGCTGCTTACGGTGAGGCTGACTTGGATGCTGAGAACATTGTTGGAATTGCTCATCCCCTCCCTTTTGTTGAGTACATCGCTGGAGGTGCACCGTAAGTTCGGTGCCTACTTGGAGTTGTTGAGTTACTAACATGGCATAGACCATTTGTTCCCAACATTGACCAGCCCACAGCTGCTGACAACCAGAACGAACCTTACCTGCCATACTTCCGCTACCTTTTGTCGCAGAAGAAACTCCCAGCGGTCATTTCTACCTCGTACGGTGATGAAGAAGACGTACGACCCCGTACCCCTAAATGTTGCTTACCTTTCTAACACCGTCACAGAGTGTCCCTCAAGAGTACGCCACACTCACCTGCAATCTCATCGGTCTTCTGGGTCTTCGAGGTATCTCCGTCATCTTCTCATCCGGTGATCTTGGAGTAGGTGCTGGATGTCTGGCTCCCGACTACAAGACTGTCGAGTTTAACGCCATCTTCCCTGCTACCTGCCCTTATCTGACTTCAGTTGGCGGTACCGTTAATGTCACTCCCGAAATTGCCTGGGACGGATCTTCTGGAGGATTTAGCAAGTACTTCCCCCGACCTAGCTACCAGAACGAGGCTGTGAAGAAGTACATGAAGACCGTGTCCGCCAAGACTAAGAAATACTACGCCCCCTACACCAACTGGAACGGCCGAGGTTTCCCTGATGTCTCTGGACACAGTGTTTCCCCTGCATACGAAGTTATCTATGCTGGAAAGCAGGCCAGAAGTGGGGGTACCAGTGCTGCTGCTCCTGTGTGGGCTGGTATTGTTGGTCTGCTCAATGACGCTCGATTCCGAGCTGGCAAGCGAAGCTTGGGCTGGTTGAACCCCCTCATCTACAAGTATGGACCCGAGGTTCTGATCGACATCACTGGTGGCTACAGCATTGGATGCGATGGAAACAATACTCAGAGCGGCAAGCCAGAACCTGCTGGATCCGGTATTGTTCCTGGTGCTAGGTGGAACGCTACTGCTGGATGGGATCCTGTGACTGGATATGGCTCACCTGACTTTGGAAAGTTGAAGGATCTAGTTCTAAGCCTTTAAGCTTATAAAGGCAGTAAATGTTAGCTTGCCTTATGTAAAGCTATAATATAGTGATTGGATGTCCTTGTTAACTATTATCTTTATGACTCAACGCTATCTGTAGTAGCTGAATTCAGAAATCAACCTAGTCAAAGGCAGTTTATAGCCTCATGATTATTAGTGAGACCCATTCAAAATGACTTAATATGTAATGTAGATTCTTGCCTTGCAAATGTTCCAAGAAGATTGGACTCTTGGTACTTATTGGAAGTAATGTGAATAAGTGTGTGGCGATGAACCTGAACAGAAAGCGTTGGCTTGCAGACTTGAGTCCCCTCGGAAATACGTCTACCACTAGCTATATGGTCTATACCCAGCAGGTATCCGGTGTCCATATAATGTTAGATTACGATGGGCTCTCACTTTGGCTCGGTATTGTTAGATACTGCTCCTTAGTTGCTTGCATCAAATCATTGGGACCGTTCCAGCTCCGGCCTCTAGACAATACACAACCTTAGAGCAAAATACTGAGCTGATCAAATTGACGTTGTTGGGACATAGACCTGTACTAGAATTTCTCAAAACAACCCCAATACAGAATGTAAGTATCGACCAATGGTATTTCTCTTCTCGTCTACTGAGGCTACACAGCATGCGACTTGTGCATGCGGCTGAACTTCAAGAATGATTGGGCTTCGCCAATCGCAATCTTATTGAGAAGTCGTCCTTGGGAAACTCCCACCAACTACTTTTCCAGGGGCTGACGAACGGCCGGAACATACTGGTAGGAGAATGGGAAGTCAGCGGGGTTTTCCTCCATCGAATGTTCAAGTATGACCAGCACTACATTCGCTTACCGGAATGATTTGGACTTTTTCAAGATCCCACACTCCGCTTTTAGCGTAAGCGTCGTTGTGGATGATCTCACGAACTTGCTCGACATTCTCAGCAGCGTAGACGACAACACTACCTTTGAACAGGGCGGGTTCGCCGTCAACGGGATGTTTCTCAAAGATTGCCCCTTGTGTCGACATGTCAGCAAGACTTGAAACGATGTGATATCTTCCTAGTCTCCTCACCTCCCGCGGGCAAAGTTCCGGAGGCAATCAACGGCTTGATACCCTCGTAATGATCTCTGGAGGTGGAGTCAGCCTGATTATTCTACAGCCAGGTTCGATACGAGGATGCGTAGGAAGATGATATGAAAAGAAAACTAACCCTTTGACCTTTTTCCTGATGTTCAAGACGTCTGGCCTATCGGGAAGTATGGCGAGCCATTCCTTCTTCTGGGCACTGGTCGCCATTGTGCGCCATCCGGAGCCGCGAGTAGCACGATTGGGCAACTGACTGGCAAGGGCGGGTCGAATGATAGAGTGCAGAGTTCGAAGGACCATGATCAAAGGATGAGCTGATTGAGCTTGGGATCGAAACGCTAAAAATCGCTGCTCTTATACCTGGGGGAACCGGAAGGCCTCTAAGGAAGACCTGGTAGGGGAGGTTTGGGTGAGATCGTCGGTCAAATGATCGATTGGATGAATGGAATCGCTCGAGACGAGTGGGCACGCCAATCGGAGGGGATGTTTGCTACGTCAAGCGTGGAGCGGAATGCGATCCCGATATCTTAGCTTCGTAAAATGGCTGAAACGATATTAGCGAGCGAAACGCCCGCACGCCTGATGGCCCTGCAAAGGCACGCATCGATCATGAAATATCATGGTTCGCGAACTTTCCAGCAAAAAGTATCGGGCATGATGATATTTTATTGTATAAGCCAACGGTTGTGGTTTTTATTTCATTATTCATTCTTTCGTTATACTGATATTTCAGATGTGTGACTTTGATCTATTTCATCGTGATATTGAAAAAGGTATCTACATATATAAACTTTCCTCTGTGGGGCCTGGGACGCTATGCGCAGTTTCGTAGTGTTAAGAAGACCACAACAAACCAGGTATCCCATCCAATCTGTTGAAGTTTCATGTATTTCTCAGATATTTCTATATTTTTGGTTTAACTTTGTCAATTTGCAGTTAAGGAGATCGAGGATCCCTGCTTCAATTTATCCAAATACACGTCTATATAACTCCTTTTTCAAAGCATCTACCATATGCCGTGTCCGCTCTACTGCTCCGCGGTTCTCGATCGCGCGGCGGTGTAGGTAGCCCATGCATTCCCCGACAGACCCCCAAGGAAGATACTTAAATACGCCTGGGGCGACTGAACTTTTAACAGATGCATCGACGGTGCACTCCTCACAACTGGCGAGCAACGCACAGCTCAGTTCATCAGCCATGCCGTAAATCTGACCACACTCCAGCTTTGTGGTCGGAAGTCCATTTGCGATTCTCAGGCGGTGCGTTGCTATTGCCTTAATCGCACTGGCTTGGTTGTGTGTAGCCAAGAAGAGGGCGGCAGATGGAAATTGGAGCTTGTCGAGATCCTCACATGGTGGCAGCTGTCGCGAGATCATCATCTCCGCAATGTCGTCATACGAGTCATCGGTTTCCTCCTTGGTATCGTGGATCAGTGATCGAACATCGTGTTCGATATATGCCCCTCGAACAAGCTTCACACCGACAGTCCATCCTTCTCGCGCAGCCAGCGTAACATGGCGAGCGGCATTGCGTCTCGCTCCTTTCAGATAGGCCTGGATAGTATTACAGATGAGTGCTTCTCCACTGTGATTGTATCTCCTCATCATTTCAATCACCCAATCGTCAAGACCTATTTGGAGGATTTGTTGTTCGGCGTCTATCCAAAGCCGTGATCCCCGCTTCTTAGTTTCTGTGCAAAGCTCGTGCACGGCTTCTACAAGGACCTGGGGCATCGGCTCGCGTGCCTGCATCGCATCGAGACAAATTGGACCCGCGCCAGTGAGCCTAGACACATCATTAGCAAGTGCCATCAAGTCAGGGGAACGCTCAGCGGAACAGCTTGAGTAGGTAAATGATCACACATACTTGACTGAAAGAAAGTCTCCTGGCTGGAGCATGCGAAGCGTCTCGAGGTTACTCTGTTTCCACTCTTCAACCATCCGATAGCATGCTGGCCCGTATTTGTGGTCACCGGCGTGCACATCTCCAGCTTCAGGATCGAGGAGCACCTCCTTCGCATGTCCAAGGATCACGCCTTGATAACCCAGTCCTTTGACCTCGGCCATCGATCGTGCCACCTGGCCTTTATTCGAGCCAGCGCAGAAATGGTTATAAATGGTCCATCGTAGGAGTCGATTCAAGACTGGATTCCGGTCTGCGTTGAGCACCGTGCCTTTTGCCGTCGCGACCATGTCCAGAAACTTGAGCGACGGCCCCATGATCCAATTTCGTCTCATCATCGACGTTAAGAGTATCGATCGAACGAGGGTCTTGTTGGACATCCGCGCCAGAGCTGTTTCGCCAGGCTTCACTGCCTTTTGAGCCCGGACAGCAATGCCAGTGGCAAGACCAGAAGCTGGCCAGAGAGAGTGTTTCTGCAACTGTCTTCTGGCATTCCTATGAGACATGACTGGCAGTTCAAAGAGAAATCCCAAGTGTGATTCAACGAATGATGAAAAAGCTCACGACGATCTTTTCACAGAAGAGACGTTCCGAAACTTCGGAGCCGATGTATTTAGCTGCCTACGATGTCAAGCCCTCCGTCTCTAGCTACCTCCCCAGATATGCCGTCTCCGACGAAGCAGAGTAACATCTAACTAGACTCTGGTTAGATCAAAATCCATGCCCCGATATGTCGTATTCCCACCTAATACCGGTCGAACTCGGAATGCATGTCCGATTGGTGGGTGACAAGAGGTCGGCCGGCTATATGCGGGACGATCTTCTGAACGGGGTCGCAAGATCGGAATCAAGAACCGAGTGGTTGGTATGCACATTCGATCTGCCAAAGTTCGAGGCCTGCGTTGAGGTTTTAAGCGCGTTTCCTCCGCACCCCAGGCATCCCCAGCTCAGATAAGGACGCCAGTGTCTGTACATTCATCGTCCAGATACTAGTACCGAGGCAACTCTCTAATTACTCAGCCGACTTAGACAACAAGACGGAAGATGCGTTCTTTCAGGGTTCCACGAAACGCCCGGACTCGTGTCCGCCTAACAGCAATGGCACTGCCAACGGGAAGGAGGGAGCTGACCCTCTTGCACCCTCCCAAGTTCACAAACGAGAAATTTGTACGTGAACGACCCCCATGTATTTGGTCTGGCAAGACTTCGCCGTCTGACTTATCATTTTTAGCTCGATTACGCGAAGGGTTCTCCTGAGAGAGCGTCCGTCCAGGAGGCTTTGGGACGGTTGAAGAGCCAGATGCCCGTTCAGATCCCAATTGCTGTCAACGGAGCTACAGTATGTATTGCTTCGATGATCCGACGCAAGCTTTGCTAATGGCAAACCCTCACAGCTCCAGTCCAGTGAATTCAAGACCCAAGCAAACCCTTCCAAGCATCGGGAATCCGTGGCTCGATACGCTTGCGCCACCCCGGATCAGGTGAACGCAGCTATCGATGCTGCGCTCAAGGCCAAGCCTGCCTGGGAAGCACTCCCTTTTGAGGATCGCGCTGCTATCTTCTTGAGAGCTTCGGAGCTTATTGCCGGTAAATACCGATCTGATATTGTTGCTTCAACTATGCTTGGTCAAGGCAAGAATGTCTGGCAAGCTGAGATCGAGGCTCCTACCGAGACTGTTGACTTCTTCCGATACTATGTTCAAGAGGCTTGGAAGCTATACTCGTACCAGCCAACAGAACAACCTGATGGAAATTGGAATAAGATGGAATACCGTCCATTAGAAGGTTTCGTTTACTCTATTGCCCCTTTCAACTTTACTGCTCTCGGTGCAACCCTGATCGGACCGGCTGCTCTGCTTGGAAATGTCGTTATCTGGAAACCATCAGCTTACGCTATGCATTCTGCCCACCTCATCCATCAGATCCTTCTCGAAGCCGGTCTTCCCAAAGATGTGATCCAATTCCTCCCTGGTGATGCCGAGGAGATCACAAATACCGTTCTTAAGCGGCCAGAATTTGCAGGCATTAGTTTCATCGGATCTACACAAGTCTTCAAGGGCATCCAGAAGAAAATCGGTGACGGGGTTGGCAAGGGTATCTACAACTCATACCCTCGAGTTGTGGGCGAGACGGGCGGCAAGAATTGGGGAGTAATCCATTCTTCAGCTGATATCAAGAGTGCAGCGTTCCAGACTATTCGCGGAGCTTTTGAATATCAGGGTCAAAAGTGCTCAGCATTGTCCCGAGTATACGTCGCAGAATCGGCCTGGCCAGAATTCAAGAAGCACCTTCAAGAACAGCTTGCTAAGCTAAAGGTCGGCGACGTGGAAGCCTTTGATAACTTTATCACCCCAGTTATTCACGAAGAATCCTTTGATAAGCTGAATAAGGTTATCAATAATGCCAAAGACGATCCTGAGCTTGAACTTATTGCAGGAGGCAAGGCCTCGAAGGAAGATGGTTATTTCGTCCACCCCACGGTCTATAAGACGTCAAACCCACGCCATGATATCATGTCCCGTGAGCTCTTCGGTCCTGTTCTAGGTATTTATGTTTACCCTGATGCCGAGTGGGAGAAGACGCTTGAGCTCGTTGACACGACTTCGCGATACGGTCTGACTGGCAGCATTTTTGCCATGGACCCCTACGCATCGAAACAAGCCCAAATGAAGCTCAAGCATGCCGCAGGCATGTTGTACATCAACACTAAGTGCACCGGTTCTGTCGTCGCGCAGCAACCGTTCGGTGGAAGCCGAGACTCTGGCACCAACGACAAAACGGGCACTGTGGCTCATCTCCAGCGTTTCACCAGCGTCCGGTCCATCAAAGAGGAATACAACCCTCTTGATGTGATCCAGTATCCCTCTAACGAGGTATAACTGACACGGTCAATTCATCGGGGAGGATGTGACCGGAGGTATGCTGCACGTCAGGGCATAATTATTGGGAAAGATGTCAGAGTTTTAGTCCAAAATCATGGAATACGGATTGTAAAATGAAACATAAAGGTCGACTAAAAAAATGAAAGACTTCCTGCTGAGTCAGCCTATCTTGTGACACATGCTAGTTTCCCACTCAAGTAGTGAATGGTTTGCAAACCATTATTCCATCCCGGGAAATTAATCATATTAGGCATGGATATTTGGTCCCTGGAAAATTCACAACCGAATGATCATGGTTTGTAATCCTAGGGGCTATCTAACGGTGCCAGAGATGGATATTAGCTGGCGTATACGACCAGGTAGTCCACCTTGTGCATTCTCTTCCGGCCACAATACGAGTCTACCGTGAAATTGAACGCTGGCGTTAGACTTACAGGTTCCACAAAAAGAATTGTTAGCAAGAGTTTGGATGCTGATATCAGGCGAGAAACAAAGCAATAGAAGCTTCATTTTGACGCAAGTCGGGAAAAACAAAGGCGTCGAAAAGCTTTGGACGGATAATGCGAGAATTTTACTGAGAAACTTATGCGAAACCACAAGAGTACCGGATATTGCAGATCTCGCTAGTTCTGAGCTGAAGTCGTATCACCTAGTGCGCGTCCATCGTGTATCTAAAGTCGTGCTTGGTGCATTATTAGCTATACTGTACAAACTCAGAAGATTCGTAACGCCCTATGGGCCCTTTCTAAGTAGCAAGTTTATCATTGATGATTGTAGCCATAAATAAAGATCGGACCTCGACGCTAAAAACAGGCTCCTAGTAAAGTTAAGCTGCCTATACTTTGTTTACTGAGCTGGAACTTTGGTGTGCTATATTTTTGACTGTTGTGCGCTTGTCCCGACAAAATGAAATGCTCCGAAAATGATGAATGGTTTCTAACCAAACGCATACATGAGCCTCAGACATACTCCTAGGCCTATCAACGTGACTTACTCTTCCAACACATTTCCCACCTGGGTAACATCACACCAACCGAGTTCAGTTGTTCGCAGCATCAAGAGCACACTAAACAAGAAGCATACGGGACGGTTCCTCGATATATTTCTTGACAATGTTCAGAAAACTGACTGCTTCTCGGCCGTCGATCAAACGATGATCATAGGTAAGACTGATATACATCACCTATTGCACGCGCACGTTCTTAGTCTTCGGGGGACATTAAAACCGTGAGGAAACTTACAGGGCGGATTTTGGCCTTGCCATCAATGGCTACAACGCGGTCTCTTATACCATTCATGTTGAAGACTGCAGCTCGAGGGTAGTTGATAAGGGGAGTCTCAAACATTGAGCCGAAGATACCATGATTGCTGATAGAGAAGTTGCCGCCCTCGAGGTCGTCCATCGTCAGTTTGCCGTCGCGAGCCTGAAATGAGAAGATATCAGCACATTAAGTAGACTGTATGCCTTGGGTGTTTCGGGCTTGCCTTGGCCAAGGAAGCGACTTCACGCTCCGCCTCAATAATGCTTAAATGGTTGCAGTTTCTTAATATTGGGGTGACAAGACCCCTTAGGCGCCGACACGGCGATGCTAATGTCGACGTAGTCACGATATGTGATAATACTCTTGTTTGTGTCAATAGCAGCGTTAATTTGGGGTATTTGTTGAGAAACGATCGTTGTGGCTTTGACGAAAGCGCCCATATAGCCTAGACGCACGCCATGCTGCGCGGCGACCTCATCCTTGTGCTTTGCTCTCCAGGCTATCAGGCTGCTCATATCTACTTCCTGCATAGTAGTTAAAGAGGCAAAGATATTCTGTGACCGTTTCAGGCGGCTCGCGACGGTCTTTCGCATACGGCTCATTTTCTCTATACAGCGAGATTTGGTTAACTTGAGGCATGGTAGTTGGGGTGTATCAGGTACTAACGACTGTTTTGATTCGAGAGGGGCCGGTGGGCGAATTCGTTGTGATCACTTCAGGATTGGATCTCTTGGGTATTGGTTCTGCTTCCTCCACAGTTTCGGTGTTGGGACGCCCGGGGGCAGGACCATTTTCTTTATCGTGGTTGTTTTCGAGTTTGTGAGGCGCTGAAGGTCCTGGTCCATTCTTGGGTTCATCTTTGAAAGGCTGTTGCTTTTCGGCTTCGCTCTTTTTATGTTCTATATCGGTTGCGTCGCTACCAGTAACGATTCAAGCAATATCTTGTCCAACAACGACCGTATCGCCTTCTGCAGCGCAGTACTCGGCGATGGTGGCTGTTTCAGTCGCGTTGACGGCCACGTCGATCTTGTCAGTCACGATACTAGCTATTTCTTCGTCAGCCTCAACAAACTCGCCAACCTTCTTTGGCAAGCTGGCCAAAGTCCCCTCGCTGATGGATCCAGCCATTGGGGGCACTTTGATAATTATCTCGCCATTAAGGACTCTGGACGAGTTAAAGGGGCGACGACGCGAGGAATGGAGGCCCTTAGAGCGGAAAGGCCGATCACGGCTTTCGCTCCCCTAAACAAACTCGTTGCAACTGATAATGGAAGGAGTTGACACAAGGCAGAAATACAACCTGGCACACACGATTGGCATTTGTCGAGCCAAATCAGACCCAATCTGTTAGTGCGTGCCGTGCCAAAGCTCATGCATGTGATGAATTACGGTTTGAGTTACGACAGGACTATCACGCCTGTCGTCACGATTTGCTTGGCAGTGTCTGTCCAGTGGCGTCATGCGATCGTAAACAAATGCCATCAGTCCTTTCGTACAGGACTTTGCTGGATTGAGTGGTCCTCGGATGAAAGATGGGCAAGACTGTCTCTTGTCCTGGAACTCACGGAAAGGCGTTCCGCTTATCGGTCAAGTGCTCATTGGTCAACATTTCCTGGCAAGTAAGTTCAGGGTTTATCTTATCGAAGCCCAATTTCCGGAACACGAGTCCGTCGCAGCTCGGAGCCACGATCCGCCCCGCAACACCTTTTCGAAACCAGACTAACAGCATCGGCATAGATCGGTACATCGATATCTTCTCTGAACCCTCAAAAAGACAAGGTTAAGAAGTGCAGAGCGGGGGGGTTTTTTTTTTAAAGAAGAGAAAAAAAAAAGAAAGAAAGAGAAAAGGAAGGAGGTAAAAGGAAAGGAAATCAACAACATACGCAAGAAGAAGAGCCAGGGTATTATTTCCTTTGCCACACATTTGCGCAACCTAGGATTTTGTTCTTACCGCCATTACCACGCTCAGGCGACTTTCGACTACCGCCTTTTCATCCTAAATAATTATCATGGCAATTGCTGGCATTCGAGCATTTCGCTCAATTGTGCATTGGTGAGTCGCACTTAAAATCCTAGTCTTTTTGTCTCTTCATCCCCTCAAGCGCGTCGCATAGCTAATTTTTGAAAACGTCAAGCTCTCTGAGACTATCGCAAATGCAGCGCCCGTTGGTCACGAAGCTACCTCCTAGCGCGGTCAGGATGAACTCGTCCGCTGCTGGGGCTGCCATTAAACCAGCTTTCTCTGCTGTGCAACAAGTCACCAACTTTGATGAGACAATCGCGAACCGCACTGAGTTTGACCACTCTGGTACGCCCATTGAAGTTACCAAGTCTCCCGACCCAACCTGGTCGTACGGAAATGGTGTCCGCACTGGTCAGTCCCAAGGTGCAGAGAGAGTTCATCAGGAAATCGATCCGTATTCTTCGGATAGATCCATCGCGCAAAACTACCGTCTGCTGGTTTCTGGTATCGCACCTCGTCCAGTTGGCTTTATTAGCACGACTAGTGCTGATGGTAAGACAAAGAATCTTGCACCTTTTAGTTACTTTCAAGTTGTTGATCACGACCCGCCCATGTTTATCGTGAGCTTTTCGTCACGCTTTGGCCCAGTCAAGGATACATATAAGAATTTGAAAGAGACAGGTGAATGCGTTATTAATACGGTGTCTGAAAATATGATCGAGGCAGTTAGTGCCTCCTCTATTGATGCACCTCATGGCATCTCTGAGTGGGATATTACCGGTCTGACCGAAGCTCTAACCACAACTGTTAGACCTTCTCGCGTTAAAGAGTCGGTCTTTTCGATTGAGGGCAAGGTCGTTGACATCAAAGAGTTCGAGGCCCATAAGCCTGGTATGAGCAGCGCTGCTATCTGCCTGATTAAGGCGACGCGTTTCTGGGTGCAAACAGATGCGGCCAACGAGGACTTTAGCCATATTGAACTCGATAAACTGCGCCCTATCGGTCAACTTGGCGGCATGTCTTATGGCCGGATCTCTTCCACCTTTGAGCTACCCCGTTCAAGGTGGGAAGACGAAAAGCCGAAGAACGAGCTTCTGGCTAAACTTGACGACTCAACGTCCGAGAATTGACGAGAGACGAAAGGAATCGAACGAGGTATATGTGGATAGTTGTACACAAACTGGGCCTTTCTTGTCAGGCGATGGTGCACAGGGGCACTCCATGTTCTTCAGTCAGATGCACAAGACGGGTGAATGACATAAGAGAAGCCAACTCTGGCTAGACATCTAAGAGCTCGAGAAGCACTTGATATGTGAACAATATCCCGCAGCTGAAGTTTTTAGTGTTTGACATGGGCTGTTCTTATATATACCGATGTGCAGATTACTTTTACGCAATCACGTAGGGTGAGCGCGCACTCAGCAGAATATCCGCTTTAGGTGGGGATTGTCTTGTTTCTTGCTTGACTTCGGAACCGATCTCCGGCCCTCTGATAGCTGTACTAACTAGGCTGAGTATACTCTAGTCTTGAGGAATACCCCGCCCAAGTTTGGTACCTCAGGCAAGACCACGAGTGGTATATCCGACAGATAAACCGTGACTTGAGACAAACCGGGCGACCCATTAGCACGCCTCGACACATTCATACATGACCGTTTTCCGCACGTCAAAATTTAGCAACTGTTACGCGCGTAGAGATGAATAGCGGACTGGACACGCGACCTTCACATTCCAATGCCCAACAGCGGAAGAAAATACTGAACGCGTGAGTCTCTGGCGGGCGCAAGGAGCATATGTTCCGAGTTGACCGGCTTCAGATGTTTAAGCTGTCGCAATCGCAAGCTCCGGTGTTCAGGACGAAACCCCTGCGAAAGGTGCGTCAGCCGCAGGGAGCCATGCATTTACGAAGAAAAGGAGAGAAAGACGACCATATCTATTGAGTAAGGTCTCGCCGTATGAAAAGTACAAGGTGATGACTCATTCATCGTAGGTATCTAGATCGATTACGTGCACGTATCAGCTCTCTCGAGGCTCAGCTACAGCGCGCCTCATCAAATCCATGCGCGGACGTCTCTCAGTCTGATCCGGATGGCCAGAACAGAACTAACTCGGCGAGAGAGGCGCTCGAGATGCCTCAGAGTAGTCTGGAAGAGCAGGAGTTCGTACGTATGATCCACATCGACCATGTACACCCCGACTGAACAAGTGGCCAGCAGCCAGCTTCAGCAAATATAACTAACACTCTCGTCACGTCCGAGCCGCAAATAAAGGTGCATCGCTATGGCCACGCAGGTGGGTTTTCTGTCTAATCTGCCTAGTTTCCTTGGAGGCTAAACATTCGTAGCGTATCTTGGACACAGCTCAACATTGAGCTTCAGCCGAAACGTACGTAATCTGCTGCAACAAGCATCACCTATGGCGGATCCGAGTAGTGTATCTGTAGAACGTGAGGACACATCCTATGAAACGCCGTTGTCTTCTATCGCGCTTGACTTGGCAGTCATTCCCCTGCCTAGGCTTTCCCACGCCGAGTATCTGGCCAATACCGTATTTATTCAATTCGGTTCCTTGTACGCACTATTCGATCCTGCCGTTTTTTCAACGCGGCTACGAGAGTTCTATGATGAACGTGCCAGAGGCACTGTTACTATACCTAAGCTCTGGCATATCCAGATGCTTCTTGTCTTCGCTTTCGGCAAATCACTGCTTGCTCGAGAGCATTCAGAATCCGGGCCATCTGGAATGATGTATTTCAACTACGCTATCGGAGCGATGTCAGATATTCGCAGGCTATATGAAGACCCTTTGCCATCGATCGAGATCCTTTGCCTGGCGGCCCTCTTCATGCATGCAACAGATCTACTACAAGAGTCATACGTTACTGTGAGTTTGCTAGAATCATCCGTGTGCTGCCTTGTGACTAACGGTTTGGTTGCTCATTAGATTGGAAAGGCCTTGCGGATCGCTGTCACAAAAATCATGAACGTGGCTGTTCCTGAGCCTTTCCGACCAGCAAACGTCGAGTATCAACGCAAACTGTGGTGGACGGTATATTGTATCGATCGAAAGAGTGCGGCTATGTTAGGAAGTACACTTCTTTTGCGAGACGAAGATATTTCCGTTCCGTTTCCGGAGATCAGGCAAGAGGATGATTGTCAAAACACATTCGCTATTCATGTCATTCTGTCGTCTCACCTGGGCAAGATCCTTGATGGTATGCTATGTCTGACTCTGATACCTGTGGCCCGCTGAGCTGATTCTTAATACCGCAGTAATCTATGGCGTTCATAATCAGCAACGGCGCAACTTTATTGGTGAGGTCAAGATAATCTTGTCTCATCTGGCCGGAACCTTGGTCGTGCTACGAGAGCATCTTGCTTTGGATCTACATTCATCGCTTCGACCGCTCTCTCGCGATGCTGCCACCCTGCATCTTTTGCTTCACCAGGTATGGCAGCCATGCAAAGGGACTCCTTGAGGACGGTCAACTGGCTAACATGTTCGCAGTGTGTGATCCTGACCGTCTGGCCAGTTCTATTTTCGCTCTTGAAACCTTTATTGAATACGGACTGCGGGGAACCAGGAAGCCGTATATCATCATCACCACCACTGGAATCTATGCTGAAGATGTGTATTGAATCAGCAGTCCACATCCTCAAAATCATGTTTACCCTTAAACAGCAGATGATGTGCGGTAAGTCTTAGAAAGATATCATCCATGAATTACCTTGGTTGGTTAATATGATATTCTTTAGATCTCTCACTGCCTTATGACATCGATGCTTTGTTCTCCGCTGCTTTTGCGCTGGTCCTGATCGACATGATCAGGCCAGCAAATGAACTTTTGTGGGATCTACCTCAGGTGATGTATCTGCTCGACGAATATGTGTCACGGCATGTCGCCCCGGCTCGGGCATACCGGTCAGACCTGCTGCAAATTCTTGAGCTTCACACAAAGTTACGCAGTGCAAACAGTGCTTTACAAGTAGGGACAAATGACGGTGCCGAACGAGGACCGACACCTGACCTTGCAGATTTTGCAATTAGTTATCCTGCTCCGTCGGGGATATTACCAGATCCAGTGTGGTCGCATGTGCGACAAGGTAATGATGATACCCAGCCGTTGCACTTGGAAACAATCAGATCGGTTATTGACAATCTGGATGGGGATGGAACAAACATGCTCGACTCTCTCATGTCAAATGGCGATTGGCTGTGGGAGTTGGATAATCTTTGGGGGTTTTTGTAAGATGATACCATGTTGATAGATCAGGAGGTAGTCCCATAGAGTCATAAGATAACGCTCTGTTTGTCCTTCTCTGATAACAGGACTTCTTTTATGTCGGTCGAAAATATCTCTTCCGCTACATCATGAGTTTGATGGCCGTAGGTGGAAAGAAGCTTCCTTCTGAGATGGCTTGTTGAAACCTCTAAAACCTTAATGCGTATTCGGGAGTGACAAACCGTAAACACAAAAAGGGTCGTTTTCGTAAAATGCACCTGTATGAAGTGGTTTATGGTGACAAGGGACTGACGGGGGCTTGAGAAGTCATGTTCAATATTCTGAGACCGTTCTCAAGTCGTACTGAAGAGCGACTTGTCAAGGTGGTCAGCAGGATTACCCTTTATAAACGACGAATGCTAGGAACATCGACAAGCCTTACCGGTAGGGCATGGACTTGGGGCAGCTAGAAGGGTGCAGGCACGCTTAGTCTTGTTTAATTAAGGATCCATCCTGTAGACGAAACACAATATGAGAATGCGCGCGATTATATAATGTCTCTCACGTGAGTGTGACGTATCATCATTAATACCAACTTCCTATGTAACAAAGTTTGTACCAGCGTCCACCTGTCCTGAGCAGTCGCTGCTTAAGCCTGAGCGCGCCTTAAGCCGCGGCCAAGATGGCGAATAAAAGAAGATCAGAGGGCGGACGTTTCGCCTATGATAATAACAAAGAAGTGTCAGCCCCCCACACTCTCCCTACTGCACCTAAAATTATTGTCTAATATTAACTACATATTAGCGAGGGTCTAGACAAATATTTATATAAATTAAACTCGATTATTAGCCTCTATAGCTACATTACTTTAGCTATCAAAGTTGCGGTATGGACATTGGACAGACTCATTCTTGTCCTGCAGGCATAGCTGGCGAACTTCACTAGTGCCATCTGCACCGTAATCGGTCAAATCTGGGCTGACGTCTATCCTGTCGTACTTGTGCAATAGGTTCCGAACTTTGCTTTGTGCAGCCTTTCGTTTCTCAGGAGTTCCGAGCAGGTTATCCAGGACCCATTTCGGCTGCAGTGCGATTACTGGTACACTCATATGTCTGCTCCAGCGTTCTTGATGCGCTGGCGTTAACATTACCGGGAAGACAGGCTCTCCATTGAAGCAGAAAGTCCATTTAGCATCTTCAGTGTCTTGTGGGATTTCCTCTGGCCAAGCTTTTGGGTCGCAAATACGAAGGCCTCGAAGCATATCCCAGAAAGTACGGTTGTGCTCTTCGACAGTCCGCTGCTTCTCAGAGGGGGCGCCAATGATGACGAGGGATGTATTAGGGCCCAGCGAGTTCGATTGTCGTAGATACTCGACTAGAGCTAGAGCTACCTTGCGCACATTACGGGGCTCAGATGGGTTGTCTGACTCGAGGAACACATAACGGTGATCGCCTGCTCGATAACCCATCGTTGCGTATACGCAAGGAAAGGTCTTCATGGCGCTCCCCTTGGCTAATATCGTACTTGTGAAATCCTGGTACGCAAGGCCTTGCCAAGAATTCTCGTCGAACCGATCTTCAACTTCATTCCTGATGATATGTCAGTCAAGTACAGCCCGTCAGCATGTTACAAACCTCGTCAATAGCTCCACCTGTGAAGGTGGCCGGATTTCATCAACGTTATTGGGGAATAAGGTGGCCTTGTCCTGTTCCGTCGTAGGTGTCCACAGTTTGAAGCCATTCGTGACAGATCTTAACTTGTTTATGAACTGGTGGATAGCCTTTCGAAATTGTACTGGCTTAGCAACAACCGCAAAGACAACAACCAATATGGCGATGATTGCGAACTGCATGGTGCTGACAGATTGAGAATGCTTTAAAAAATAGCACGTCATATGTTCAAAGAGAGGTACCACAGTACAACGCGCACAATTCTAATGCAGCGTCAATAGCAAGTGCACGTAGGCTCAACTTATATGTGGTGCTATGCCATGGAATTTCATAGAGTACGATGGCTCTTTATTGCCATTGTATGATTCGTGGATCCAGACCTGATGAAATCAATACGTTGCATGCGGCAAGCGATGACGAATGGCAGCCTAGGGCTTACACTCATCTGTGCCGGGATTTATTCTCCGATGTATAAACCACTTCTAGATTGAATGTGCATAGTGGCGCCGGCGTGAAGACAAACCTGGGGAAAGGTGGATCCTTGGTTCGGGCTGTTTTGAAGCAGAGCCGCTGAGGTCATGACTCATGATCCCTGATCCTCGCATCATCGACAGTGGAATGGAATGTTGTTGTCACAATATATCGAGGATGCTGGAAATTACAAACTCAAGAGCTATATCGTAGTAAAATAACGGTCCAGTATCTAGAACGGCTTCCATATTTGCCCATCTGATTCATTGTTCATACATTCGAGTTCCTGCCGAGCTCCCGAGATGGAGGATACTAGACAACTACCTGATGGCATCATCGAACTTGCGCCCCGGACAGGAACCTCATTCCTCGTCAACAAGGGCCAAAGCTTGACAGTCATCGATCCAGAAGGCGGTCAAGTCTCAGACCTTGTGGCATTCAATCGATACGACACAGACGAAGTCATCTCCAATGGACGCACATTTGACTATGCAGACACCATATACCTGACAACCAGCCACCCGCTGTACTCAAACCGCAGCAATGTCATGCTTAGAATCGTCGACGACACTTGCGGACGCCACGATTTCCTGCTTACTCCGTGTTCCAAAGATACCTTTCGCATCATATATGGACATAAGGAGCCGCATCACGGCTGTTTCGGCAATCTTTCCCTGGCGCTAGGCAAACATGATATCGCGCCTGACCGCATTCCTTGCGCTTTCAACTGCTTTATGAATGTGCCGGTAGACGGCAAGACGGGCAAGTTCACAGTGGATCCCCCCATCAGCAAGGCTGGTGATCACATCGACTTCGTCGCGGAGATGGACCTCATTGTTGCCATTACTGCCTGTTCAGCTGGCAAGTCCAATGGTGGTAGCTTCAAGCCTATTCAATACAAGATAGTTTAAACAATAAATGATATTATGTCCTTGATTTCAAGACGGACAGTGGTGATGCTGATAAATTTCACGGCGCGTCATTGATCTTCTCAAATGAAATCTCATCAAGGGCCCGGCTGCTTTCTAGCCGTTCCCAGAATAGGTGATACTAGGTAGATGGTCTCGTAATCTGCAACAAAATTTAAGTATTGGACGTCATCTGAAAGTACGTGATTGGGTGTAGGCATGGAGGGACGGGTAGGAAGCAGCCGGCTATGTGTAACCGATCGATCGCTAGTCCGATTGCGGACCGTCGGATCGATCGTCTGTTGACCTAGTGCAAGCAAGGGTTCTGATGTGCCCCCTATCTAAGCTATCCCTTGGACCTTCGTTCCTGCAACGTTCCTCAAAATGTATGCATATGACATAGGTCTTTGAGAGCAGCTTCTTTGCCCCAGACACCATGTCAGACCGATCAAGTGTGATGGCGCACTCTCTATCATCTACGCAGACATCTTCAGAAATCACAATGGTAAACAATGGCTCACTTGAGAATGCTATGCAAGGGAAAGGAGTTCATGCCGACAACGACAATCACATCTGCTGGGATGAAGATGCTGAACAACACCCCCGGAATTGGAACTTGGGAACCAAGACATATACCGCCGCCCTGATATGCTGGTTGGAGATGTACATGACGGCAATCAGCTCCTCTGGGGTCAGTTTGGTTTTTGCTACGGATATACCTCTGCTAACGATGTCCCAGACGGCCACTGCAGACTCAGCACGAGAAGAGTATGGTGTAAGCAGAACGCTGGCCTATTTCGCCTTTGTCACCGTGTAAGCTTCGAAGCAAATTGGAGTGCCAACACTTTTGCTAATTTTGAAAAACAGATACTTGCTGGGTCAAACCATAGGTAGTATATTCTGCTCGCCCATCTCAGAGGTATTTGGACGAAGAACCATATATATACTTGCGGCAGCCCTCTTCTGCATTTCCTCAATAGTAGTGGCCGCGGTGCCGTCAATAGTCGGCGTATATTTTGGCAGGTTCTTCCAAGGAGTGGCTGCGGCAATACCTGCAACTGTCGCTTTTGGCAACTTTGATGACATGTACAATGCTGAGCATAGGATCTGGGTTGTCTATGCGTATACGATTCTTGGTATGCTGGGGCTGGCACTGGGTCCTATCTACTCGACATACATCACTTCAAGCATAGGCTGGTAAGTCTAGAATGAATCGAAATGCTTGATTGCTGGGCTGACAATGGATTAGGCGTTGGGTATACTACATCTCTACAATTGTTATGGGTGCCACCGCTGTTGCATGCATCTTCATAAGGGAGTCAAACGCAAACCAGTTACTGGACAAGATTGTCAAACAATTACGTGAAGAGACCGGTATACAAGAATTAAAATCTGGCCATGCCGAGCAAGCAAGACTTACTGTCGCTACCTTTGCACAGGACGCCCTCTTCCGGCCCTTAGAGTTCCTTGTTACAGATCCCCTAGTATTCTTCTGCGCCGTACTATGCGCCATCGCATTTGGTCTCATTTACGGCTTGACAGAATCACTAACAATCGTCTACACCTCGCCACCCTTTAACTTTTCGCAAAACAGCTCCAGTCTGGCCTTCATTGCTATTGCGATCGGCGAGATGATCAATATTCTGCCCCGGATCTACGATGCCTACATATACAAGAAATACCGTAAAACACATCGACGCATCCTACCGGAGAGCAAAATCACCTCTTTTGCCATCGCTGCTCCATCTCTTGCCATTGGTCTGTGGCTCTTCGCCTGGACCATCCCACCGCGGGTCACCTCTGTTCCCTGGCCTATCAGCATGATTGGTCTGATAATGATTGGATTCAGTCTCAACGATTTCAGCTACGTGCTTTTCGGATATGCCACTGACAGTTATGGTAAATATGCTGCCAGCGCTGTCAGTGCCATCAGCTTGACGCGCACGCTGGCTGCTGCGGTCTTTCCACTTTTCACTCATCAGATGTATACAGGGCTGGGCAGCAACATTGCAACGAGCATCTTGGCGGCGGTGGCGAGTCTGTTTGCCTTTACGCCATTTTTGTTCTTAGGGTATGGACAGAGATTAAGGCATCGAAGCAAGTTCGCGGCAGACGATGAGCAGGCTCTGGAGCAGGAGAATCTTCACATGAAGGATAAGGATTAAAGTCTTGATGCTGAAGGCCGATAGTAACGTTGATTCTGAAGAGTGAGCTATATCAATAAAGTAGCGAAGACTATGATGCGCTCCACGAGTGCCACCATATATCTTTGGACTCACTCCGTCGTTATCCGATCGAGATACCCTCGTGTTGACACCAGGTCTATATCAGACCTTCTTGTACTTTTATGTACGTTGTGTCTCGATGTAGGTCGTTTAAAGTATCACTTTATAGTAAATATTTGCCGGCCTCTGAATTGATAGGTGATGGACTCGAGCATCCTTGCTTGCGTAGGCAAGGTGCTTTGTAGTAGCTTAGGCGGGTTGTCTGTGATAAGAATGAGCTAAGATTTATAAAGTGGAGGTGTCTTTTTTTTTTTTTTTTTTTTTTTTTTTTGATATTCATATAGTACAACACGCGTACTCGTTTGAGCACATCAAGGCGACATTGCTTACTGTATCAACAATAAGGCCAACCCTTTCACGTTGCAATATAGACCTATAAGAGAATCACTTGAGAAGATGGAAACATTACTTCTTACCAACGAGTCTTCAATTTGATCGAAATGCGATTGGTGCCTTCGAGAAGTTCCAAGTTTCGTTGCTCCAAAATTTGATCAAGTAACCCAGTCAATCACCACGGACAGAATCCATTTCGAGCGGTGATCCACAATAGAAAAGCAAATACAACTGTAATTGATGCATCTAATGACATATCAGCTCGCGTAACTCGCGCTTAACACTTATACCGAGGACTCTCTCTCTGCCAGGGTCTGGATGGCAACCCAGGACTTTGCATCCACACTATTCCCAAAATGGCAAATGCACTAATCCCATGGAATTCTTCAAGGATGTTCGGAGATAGGTGTCTGTTATTTTTTGGATGTAAATATGAAGTATAAGTGATGCGATATCTCCATGGTATCTAGACGAGCTACAGCTTACCATACTTCTATTTCAAAAGGCTTTCTTTAACTTCCAGCAAAATGAGCAAAGTTCTCGTCGTCTTTGGTGCCACCGGCAACCAAGGCTCATCAGTCATTCACCATGTCATCAATGACCCTGAGCTTTCCAAGCTGTACACTATTCGAGCTGTCACTCGTGATTCATCCTCTTCTAAAGCAGTGACTCTCAAATCTAAGGGTGTCCAAGTTGTTGCCGGCGACCCTTATGATAAAACATCACTGGAAGGCGTGTTTCGGGGTGCACACACTGTCTTTGCGATGACGACCTCCAGCTATGATGGATCATCCCATGGCGAGCTTCGAGCCGGAAAAGATTTAGTCGATGCGGCTATCGCCCAAGGCGTGGAATACTACATCTGGAGTACACTGCCCTCGCCACAAGCAATCTCAGAAGGCAAATACACCAAAGTTGTTGGCTTCGACGACAAATTCTCTGTTGAGGACTACATCCGGAGCAAATCAGAGCTCAAGAGCGCTTTCTTCGCTCCGGGCTCTTTTATGCAGAACTATGCCACGATCATGCATCCACAGCCCAGTTACGACAACGACGGTACCTTCGTCATTACTCGTCCGGTTGCGCCTTCGGCAAAGCTCCCATTAGTCGACATCGCTGGCGACACCGGCAAATTTGTTGCATCCATTCTCGCTGAGCCCGAAAAATACCAGGGCAAGCGATTTGCTGGTGCAACTAAGTTATACACCATGGAAGAACAGGCTTCTATCATCAGCAAAGCGACAAACAAGACAGTCAAGTACGTGCAAGCGCCGGCAGACGTCTATCGATCCTTCTTACCACCGGTGCTTCAAGATGAGTTGGTTGAAATGATGCAGTTCCAGGAGGAGTTTGGATATTATGGAGCTGATACGGAAGCTGAAGTTGCTTGGTCAGTGGAGCACGCAAGAGGTACACCCTCGACTTTTGAGGAATATCTTCGCTGTAATCCCTTGACATTGGCCTAAGTCCGAACAGGCATGGTCATTGATCGGATATCAACGTGAGACTAGTTAAGTCCGATGGTGGAACAAGGTATCGGGTACCTCGGTCTAGACCTTACAAAATAGTGAAAAGCTTGTACATAATCGTGGTAGTTACACTTAGTCATCTCGCCCTAACCCAAAATTGTTTCCCTTGATCATAGATCCCCCTCATCACCGATCGTAGGATTATCGACTTCTTGGTAGGCACGAGAAGATATATGCAGTCACAATGTCTAACAATGAAACAAGGAGCTCTCAGAAAGTTACCACCTTTCACTTTCTGCCTGTCGTGACGGCAAGATCAAACAGCCGTCGCGATATCGAACTCCGACAGTCCAGCGCCAGATCACATTTGGCCAAATCGATGCACCGTCGTAGAAAGACCGACACAAAAAACGGCAAAACCAACGACAGCGCGGAGAATGATATAGAGCCAGAGTCCTTGGTCCCGTTCATCCTCGGGAAACAACCGTGGAGACATGCTGGCCAGCTCCCACTCACACAGCAGCAACTCGCCCTACAAATAATACTCCCAGACAAAGTGGTGGATCAACACACCAAGATGTTACTACACTATTGCAGAACCTCGTATTGGCCAGGCTTTGAACTAGGATCGGCGTCTTTCCACATACCAGCGTTCGCACTTAGTTACAACAGCCTCATCGCTCAAGGTCCGGCTTTGGTCCATGCATTACTTTGGCAAGCAGCTGTCAGCCTCAATTTCCAAAGAAAGTCGACAGTCAAAGATAAACACAGCTTGATGCACTATAACCAGGCCCTAAGTCACATTTCTCGAGACATTACAAAGCCCATATCGGAAATCCCTGAGCAAACCATGTATGCCATGCTAAGTCTGTGTGGTCCCGAGATATCACACCAAGATGGGAATGGCATTACCGCAAGAGCCTTCGATCCTCCGCTAGCAGAGTTGTCCTGGATTCATGCCTATGGCTGCCGAGCTCTGGTAGAGACTCACGCCAAAGCTTTGATGAGACTAGTCGATTTGAAAGGCGGAGTTCATAGCCTAAGGACCCCTGGCTTCCAAGCTTCATTCAACTACCTGGATCTCGTTCGGGCAACACAGAAACTCGTCAAGCCACACCTTCCTATCTGTCAACTTTATGGTCAGATCAAACAAGACTATGATAGGGCCCAGTTCTTTGGTCATATCGCTGACTTTACTGGCGAGTCCTCCCTCGGAGACTGTTCAGCTCAAATTGACAAGCTCACCGAGTTTGGGCTTTCGGAAGAGATAAAGCAGGTCATGTGCGACATGCGTATTTGGGTCAGAGTTATTGAAGCCTATCACCATGAAACTCTATCAAACCCCGATTCCTCACTCCTTGCCGCCCACCGAGACCTGATACAACAACGACTTCTTGGCACACTTCCAAGTCGTTACAACGATGAAACAAACACTACGACAGACCAGACGGACGAATTCGAGAGCGGTATTGACACATGTATCAACGACCTTGTTCAAACCGCACTGATGATCTTTTCACTTGGAGTCACTTTCCCGATAACTTACGCAGCCCCATATCATCAAGCAGCAGAGCGATTAAAGGGTGTAATGGAAGGATGTATGCAACAGCTCATGGGTCTAGAGCTTCACGATCTTCTTATTTGGCTTAGCATGCTTGGGGTTCTATGCACAGAGCAGGTTGCTGATGATCTCAGGGCATGGTATATTGACATCTTAACCAGTGTTGAGCAAGATCGCACACGCGAGTTCGCTTTACGAGATTGGAATAAAGTAAAGCAAGAGTCGCTAGATCCCTTCTTGTGGTCCAGTGTAGCATGCGATGATGCAGCAGGACTAGCATGGAACGAAGTCCAGCAGCGTTTGCGGGCTGACAATTGGGGTAGGATGGCGTGGCCCTGTATGCTAGGTACCATGTGTGGATAGATTAATAACAACAGGCTTTTCACAATGATTTACGTCTCTGACGATTCCGATAAAGGCACGCGATGCAACTGTAGGGCTGAACGTGGGGCAGGTAAGAAAGGTCGCTGAGACTACAGATTGTCATGCTGCAGTAAAGTGACACTGACAATTCCATCATTCCTATGCAAATTTTGTCGGGATATAAGCGTCATCAATTAGCCATGAGACAAAGGATAGTCCCATTTGGGTACATACACTAGTCAAGTGCCAGGTAAACCGCGCTCACAACGATGATAGCAGTGGGATCACGAGAATGGTCGATTATTAATTATCGCTTTGCATCGGTTGGCGTTAACCTACTTTGGGTTATTACACTAACCATCGTTGACTCTCATTAGTGCTTACTATTGCCCTGTTGTAGACGGGTTAAGCCCATATCTCCATCTTAGCGGGCTGAGGCCGAACGGACTAGGTCGGACTATGGTCTAAGCATGAGCTTTACGCCGACGGGCTATGACCAGTTCAGCATATGAGACGAAGGCTCCATTTGCCCCTCTGTGAAGAATGCTTGATAATGCCATTCAAGGCGATGGATCCTGTAGACTCGTATCTCCGGTTCCGAAAATTCCGGTGGGGCCTCTCTCTGGGTCCAATCGAGATCCATCGGCGTTAGGCATGGCTGGTCGGTTCTCGTTAGGGGAATAAGTGCGAGTATGCATGCATACAAACCATAGATGAGACACTCGTTTAATTCACCATATAATCCGAGCGCTCTACCTTATAGGTATCTGTATATCATATCCCCTCAGCCTGCGACCCTGAGAGAGCTATCTTTTGTTCACTTCCATTTATCACCCATCTACCATTGCACAAAACTTACAATATCACCATGTCACTCAGTGGTAAAGTTATCTTAGTCACAGGAGGCTCTAAGGGCATCGGCAAGGCTGTCGTGGAGCGTGTTGTAGCAGACGGCGCCAATGTTATCATCAACTACTCCAGCGACAGCGCACCCGCAGACGAACTTGTCAACAAGATAGGTTCCGACAGGGCCCTGGCCGTCAAAGCTGATGTCTCAAATGTTGCCGAGATCGAGAAGCTCGTCCAGTCGGCTGTGGATAAGTTCGGCAAGATCGACTGCGTGATGGCCAACGCTGCTGCAGCCCCAATGAACGATCTTGACAGCACGACCGAAGAGGCATTTGACAGGACTTTCAACCTGAACGTCAAAGGTCCCTACTTCTTGGTTCAAGTGAGTACCCCAGTATACCTAGCGACCAAAGTTTTAACTCTCGATAGAAAGCAGTTCAGCATATGCCACGCGGTGGACGAGTAATTCTTGTCTCCAGTGGTGTTTTGCACCAGTCTCAGGTCGCACCTCGATATCTTCTCTACGCATCCAGCAAGGGCTCTATCGAGCAGATGACAAGGATCCTAGCTAAGGACCTAGGAGCAAAGAATGGGATCACTGTTAATGCCATCGCTCCTGGCCCCACCGCCACAGAGTTGTTCTTCAAGGGCAAATCACAAGAGCTGATCGATACTATCGCCAGTTTCAGTCCGCTAGGACGTCTTGGAAAGCCAGAAGAGATCGCAGGCCTGGCTTCATTCTTGGCGGGACCGAGTAGTTCATGGGTGTCTGGGCAGGTCATTGGAGCTAACGGAGGTTCTTTTGTGTAAAGGAAAATAGTTGGAGCTACTAGAATGAATATAATTTCCATTGAATCTATTAGCCATATACTACTTTGGAACATTTGAAGTCTCAAAGATATATAAGAGGCCAGAATGCGATGATAATAACAGCAATCTACACATTGAAAGCATAACATCGCTGTTATTAACACAATTTTCTAATCCTTTTCCACCTGTAGTTCTTTCAGCGAGACACCACATCCACACAATTTCTGTCTTCCAATTTGGTAGCAGACAAATATACTTTCATGATCAACCATTACAAACGCAGTTGCCGCTGGCAGCCTGGCATCAAGTTCAGACCCTGTGTTCAACAGAAAGTCTCGACCAAAAAGACTACAGAAATCCCGGAACAATCTTACTGTCAACGGCTAAGCCTTATGCTAGTGTATTGCCTCAATTTGGTAAAGATCGCCATGCTAATGTGGGGACTACGCCCATTGGTGAAATCTAGGGAAGCATGTGAATCAAACAGTAACTATTAATACAAGCGCCTGATAACTCCCATTTAGACAGAACATTGGAATAATCATTTGAAATTTCTATTGACTCAAGGAATCCGTTGCTTAGTATGTCGTCGACAAAATCGGGTAGCCCTCAGGGTATAACCTGGCAGGCTTTGGAGGTTAGGAGCCCTCATATCGACAAGCCAGTACCGGTCTACGCTGCCAAATCCATACCTTATACTCAGGATGCCCACCGATTTCAAACAATCAACGTGTATGCACCGCGCGCTTCCAACTCTTCTATCAGCCCAGGGGAACCCTTCAAATCTCTCCCATTATCTTCCAGCTCTACGACTAGGCTACCGCGTTGGCTAGTTCACATTCATGGCGGCGCTTGGCGAGATCCTTTTCTGGATGCATCATCCATCGAGGCTACTGTCGCTCATGCGCTTGAATCCGCTGATCCAGACTCTCCAATTTCGGCAATCGTTTCAATCAATTATACTCTTTCTCCATTCCCCACTCATCCAACACTCCCATACGACCCCAACAATGGGGATCAATTAGATGTGGCCAGAAACGCACAACACCCAGGACACATTAGAGATGTTCTGGATGCATTTGTTCTGCTTCACAAATTGGGCTTGGAAGACGATTCCTATATTCTGTCGGGACATAGTGCTGGCGCATGCTTAGCAATCCAAACTGCCCTGTTCCCAAGAGAACAATGGGGTCTTGAGCCTGGCGAACTCCCCCCACGTCCAGCTGCTGTTCTTGGTCTCAACGGCCTTTACGATCTTCCTGATCTCGTCCATAGCCTTGGTGCACCACATCAGCACCTGGCAGGTGTTTATCAAAATCTCCTGGGTCAGGCTTTTGGGCAAAATCAGGATGCGTGGCCGGCGGCAAGCCCGGCGCGCTTCAATCCAGAGTCTGTGACGCAAAGACTTGACGAGGGTAAGTTGGCGAGGGTTGTCCTAATAGATCAGAGTCTTGAGGATCAGCTAGTCCCTGTCGCCCAGGCGGACAAACTCGAGCGGCGACTGCGGGAGGTTAAGGGTCTGCAGGTTATTAGAGGAAATAGATGTACGGACAGACACGCTGCCCCATGGGAAGAGGGTTACATGATATGGCAAACTATGAAAGACGTTCTTCAAGTTTTGAGTGATGGCGTTCAGGAAGCTCGCTAGAATATACATATCCCACATTAATCATTGTTAGTCCCATTGCAAAGCCTTCGCGTTCATGACCAACAAGTCCCGCTTCATCATTCGAAAGATCTATCAAGCAAAACGTGTTGGTTCGTCTAAAAATAAACTCGATTTAGTGTGCCCATGAAACTTGTTGTGAAATATGAAATGTCGTATGGTCGGACGGTAACTTTATCATCCGGAGGATCACGAACATGTAAAAGGTCTGTAGCCTTTCAAGTGTAATCTATGCGCAGTGCATTCCCAATTTGGGAATCGCTTTAGTCACTTTCGCTTCATCATGCAGCATAGAGTCGTTTCATCCGGAAGTCCGGGAATAAATACGGCGGAATACGCTTGGCATGGCAGTGTTTGTGGCTGAGGGGTTGATCTCCGCGTTGATTGACGCCTGTAAGCTTAAATAAGCATCACCCCGGGCCCGTGTTCACTGAAACTTAAATGCATCATTATTGCAAAGCTTATTGACGATAGGCACAAGAGTCAATTTAGCGCTGGCATCAACTAAGGTTTCAGAACACTCGATCTCCTAGAATTACACCAAGATAAGTCATCAGTCGTCATCTATCGCGGAATTTAAAAGATAACCAAGAGTTCTACCACCTAGAAACATCCAAAAGGCCTGGATCAGCCTTGCAAGGGTAATCCTTGCGTCATCAGACATACGTAGTCAGTTTCCCATGCTTAATTGTTGGCGGGCAAAATGTAAGCCACCATTGTTATCTACTAAGATAAGATGCCTCGTTTAGTCACAAGGCCAAGTCTCCTGTAGGTGTGGCAATTCAGGTATATACCCCGACCTATTGTCACATTGGTACTAGTTGCCAAGATCTATTGCCGTATTCGATAGTGGTATGCATGGAACTTTTGCCAAAATTCGAGGGAAGCCAATAGGCTAATACCACGATGTCTTACTTACATGACTGCTGACCGACCGACCTGCATTGCAGTATTATCCAAGAGAATTAAGATGATGTCAAAGATTGGGCTATCTCAAAAAACGTACGAGGCTATATAGTATGCCGACGCCATGTCTCTCATTCGACGCCACTTTTTGTATTTGGATATTATTTTCGACCACTTCAAACAAATTACTCTAATTCGTTATGGCTTTCTCTATACTTCGCAGTGCCATTGTTATGGCAACAGTCCTCGTGGCATTGCTATTACCATCAGCCACTGCACTCCCCAACATTCGGGTACTTCCCTTGGGAGACTCAATCACCAAGGGAACTGGGTCTACCGGCCTAGTTGGCTATCGCGGTCCACTGCGACAAAAGATCCTCAAACAGGGTGTCAAAGCCAATATGGTGGGCACTCTGAAGAACGGAAATATGGTGGATGGTGACCACGAAGGTCACAGCGGAAAGTTTCTTGCCGACATCAACGGCTACTGGCAGACACCAATTAAGGCCCGTCCCAACGTGGTCCTCATTCACGCTGGAACAAACAATATGGATAAAGCAATCGACCTTGATATCGCTGCAGACATCTTGGCAGACATAGTCGACGGCATCTTCAAAGTCGCTTCCGATGTCACTATCTGTGTCGCGCCAGTCATTTGGGCCAATAATGCCAAGATGCAAGCAAACACAAACAAATTCAACCCTAAAGTTCGCTCCCTTATTGCGAGCCGACAAAAAGCTGGGAAACACATTCTCGAAGTGCCCATAGATATTAAGGTCGATGATCTTGATGACGACAAACACCCCAACGATCAGGGTTATGAGAAGATGGCTAACGCCTGGCTAAAGGCGATTCTCGACGCTGATAAACGTGGTTGGTTGAAGACACCTATCAAGATGAGCCCTGATGATGCGCCAGGAACAGGTCTAGGAGCCTAGCGGACACCATTGATGGTGTCAAGCGTCGATGTATGTAACAATGTGTGTAACAATGTTAGTGGCTCCACAACATATTCAAGTGTTCGTGAAATCCTAAAGGGTGGGATTGAAGTTGATGGTAATTGAAGCTCAAATCTAGCGAAAGGTGTATTACTTGCCTTCACATACTCTTTTTTTCCTTCGCGCATTTGTCCGGTTTGCCCAGGTCGTGTTCACTGCATCTGTAACAATATCGCATTCCGACCTTTGAAACACACCCATTAAGTAAGATCCAAACATTTTATATCGACTATAACCAATTTTAAATAGTCAATCCTCACCTCTCAGCTGACACGCCCGCCAGAGGAATATATCCAGAATTTGATTGGATGATCAAGTCGAAACCGTTGACAGGGCATGGTACCTTGTTGTGTAGAAAGAACACAGTTGTGTCTTTTAGATGTGTGACCTTGACCTATCTCTTTTCAGAGTATTGAGTAAGGCTTCTATGTATATATTGGCAGATAAGTACTGGTACAGTCTCGTCATCACACTCACATCATCATTCCTCCAGCTCCGTTCAGGCCCTGGGTTGAGCGAACAACCGGTAGACAAGGGTTTGCATTTTCATTCGCCAATTCCCCTGACCAGCTTACGATTGACGTTCAGCACCTCTTCATTGCAGAGGGTTATCATAGTGCACGAGTCTCATTATCAGCAGAGTCGAAGAGCTCGTCGCCTACATTCACCGAAAGTCGGGTAAGTTTTAATATTGGCTAACATTCTTTCAAAGATCAAACTCCCTGGCCGAGGGCAATCTGGCGCAGATGCTACAATTCGATCAGGTGACCTCCAGATATTGAACCAACCGGATCACTGAGGAGAAGAGAATCCTATCATTTGCACACTACGATATCATTCGTTCCGGTACAGTATCTTGGAGCAACATCGATGCGAGTCTGAGGGATCTACGGTTCCGGTAGGTGATGCTGGACAAAGTGAAGACGCCTCTAGTAGATGAGTTGAACCATTGGCGAGTAGCGGCGTGATATACTCAACAAATGCAAGATCAAGATACGATTTCATTCAAGTAGAAACGTGTAGGCTGAATGTAAGCTGCATAATTCTGGGTCGTCTTGTGAGTGATATCCTGAGCTCAACACGGCACTTTGTCACGCACAATGACGTAACGTTTCGCGAGGCCAGATCAACATGAGTAGAGTGAGTTTGGTAGTGGCGATCAACCATCCAGATGGTGCCCCCGACTTTGCCGTGCAGCAGCAATATCTTCAAGATTCCGTTCGTGGGCCTCGATCTCGGGCAAAAACGGCGCTTCGAGACTTTTCCGGATGCGAGTCCGCGTATCATCCTTATTCAAGGCAGAGTAGTCAATACGAAGCGACGCGAAGCTCTCCAAGATATCGTGAGCCTTTGCTGCTTTGCCGTCATCCTTCTCCGTCACAAGCTGAGCGCTATCAACAACGGCAACAGAAATCTTGTCCCACACGCAAGACCTCCATTGGACAAAGTGGAGGGTGCGGACGAGGTAGATACCTTGCTTTCCCTCGTCGATACATCGATTAATCCAGTGTCTGTTAATGAGATTAAGCAAATGGTTAATGCGATTGGCAGCCGCGACATAACGATCCCACTCGGACAAATAGTCATCCAACAACAGACCATCCTCTTGAGATTGGAGCTTTTTCACCACAGTTTTTAGATAGCCAGCAAGGAAATTGGCCAGGTCTTGATAGATGGCATCGGCATAAGGAACTGTGACCACGGTAAATATGAATCCGCACAACTTGGACAGACACAAGAAAGTCTTCATACATTTCGATCGAACATTCTTATCACCTTCTTCACGTGTTATCAACCTCCATACAACTCTGAGGGAGGTTAGCCATGTTACAAGTTCGAGAATCGAACTACTCTACTCACGTATAAAGGTTCATATACTGCGAAGGGATCAACCCGGTTAACTTGATCAACGTTGATGGGAGCTTCCTCATAGTAACTTACAACGTCCATCGGCAAAGGGATTTCGGGGTTGTTGTGAATCGCAGAAATGCCATTCCTCAAGTACGCTTGTAGACCCTCGGTGTCATTCTCATCCGGCAGTTTTGGCATGTTTAGCACGTCCGCCATTATCAATGCTTGTTTCAAGACAGAAGCCGTAAGATATAAAGTTTAACAGATGTTGGGCATAAAGACAAGATATACCACGAGCCGCTGCATGATCAGGCAGATGATGGAGACTGATGCCTAGAGGTGGGGAAATGGGCTGAATTGGTCTACGGTATTATGTGTACTGTGCAGGCTGACTGTACATTCATGGGCTGTTCTTTGATTGGTACAAGCTAAGAAGGCTGCTATCTCCACAATGCTCGTCAGCCTTGCTCGCCATGATTGGTACAAGCTACGCAAGGCAAACCATGTTGCGAATGAGAAGCTGTGCAGTGTTTCTCGCATTCTTGCCTTTGACGGACAAGGTTTTGGGTGACGCTGCAACGTTTCTGGTTGTGATACAAGCATGAGCCTTATCTAACGTATCCTTTCCAAGACAACTTTCGGAAATTGATCCACAGCTCACAACCTTCGTCCAGTGCTTGCAGGTAAAGAAATCGATGAAATATTGGAAACGTGTTCTTTACAAAGGTTGAAGGCAGAACCTCATTCCTTCTTTTAGGCTGACAGCATCTCTCATAGCAACCATTACAGATCAGCTTCTAGATCTAAGGCTGAGCAATGTGAGGAGCCCGCAAGATAGCTACCCTACAGCCTGCGGAATAAAACGTAGCGTTCATCCAGCAAAAGACGCGCTATTCATAACGGATGAATACCGGCACAGTGGATCACACGCCAAAAACGCGAGATTTCACGTCTTCGCGATTTGGGCTGGAGTGACGGGGAGCTGAGCCAACTAAGTGAAAACGGAATGATCAGCTAACCAGACAAAGTTAGCAAACAGCACCTTGCCAGGATATGCTACGTCAGGGGCGAAAAATGAGACATGTTATTGGCCCACTCCACCGTCAGTTCAGATTGTGTTTGATGACGTGGTCCAAATGATCAGAGAGGGGCAGAGGGGCATTGGGGCTGGGAGGTGCTATATAAAGCGCGGGGTCCGTCTGCGTTTTTTCTTGCTTGCCCATTTGTTGTCATATTTCTGCAGAAATCACCAGTCACCATGTCTAAACTCTACGTCGGGTAAGATGAATCCTCACAGCTGAATCTGGTAATTTTTATCTAACGAGAATTTATCATTTAGAAACCTGTCCTGGAACACAACGGACGACACGCTCCGTGACACCTTCAGCCAATTTGGCCAGGTTGTGGACTCGGTAAGCCCTACCACCCCGCACCAATTTTTCTGGCCACATTTACAAAGTGCTGAACCCATGTTTTTTCTTAGATCATCATGCGTGACCGAGATACCGGCCGAGCCAGAGGTTTTGGCTTTGTTACCTTCAGCAATGAGGAGGAGGCCACCGCCGCAGTTAACGGAATGAACGAGCAGGAGTGAGTTTTGAATGAAGCTCTTGCGTACTACGCAAGAAGAAAATTAGCTAATGAGAAATAGGCTCGATGGTCGCCGACTCAAGGTGAACCCTGCCAACGCTCGCCCCAGCGGAGGCGGTGGCCGTGGTGGATACGGCGGTGGCCGTGGCGGTTACGGTGGTGGTGGTGGCTACAGCGGAGGCGGTGGCTACGGCGGCGACCGAGGCGGTTACTAAGTATGGTCATCTGATCAATTCAGTACCGTACTCACCAGTTTAAACACCAATGCTTTCTGAGGAAGACTCCAGTACCCCAACAAAGCCACGAGAGATTCAAAAAGAACGGAACCATTAGGGCGTGCCGCGCACAATGGGGATGATATGGATTTATGGATACAAGATCTTGGTTGATGAGACAAACCCGGCATTATGACCCAGTACAGACCTTCAATTTGATAACAGCACATACTCCTGTTCGCTCAATATCCTTCACGTGAGCATCAGGGCGGGCATACGACCTTCTGAATCACGTTGGCAGATCGCATCACGATTCGTCATTATCGCGGTCCGGCTGAAGCCAAGTCCCCGAACCCACGACCTCTATTCTTGATTATCATTCGGAGTCGTTTCGCAGTTCTCAGTCGGCCCCTAATAATATCATATCTTGGCTCGCTCCGGAATATCCGTTAACCTACGAGGTGAGTTTGTGTAGATACATGTGGATTGCAGCCGAACACATTAAGCCAGTGGCTATCCGATACAGCTTCAGAATCATTTGGGACTATTCTATGATCTATAGGTAGGTGCACAAGACTTACGTATACATACATTGTCGCATTATTCAGATCTACCAAAGTTTACAACATGTCTTCCAAATTCTGCCAAGTCGCCCACATCTTGCCCCGTAAGATACCAATCAGAGTTATCCAACAGAGACTGAAAGTAACCATAATATTCATCTAATGGTACGTCCATAGGTATCAAGTCGTCGCTTGGTACAGTGCCTAGATTGGCTGATGAGGGTATCCATGTATGCGACATGTTCGGAAATGCCGACGTAACATGTTCTGCATCCAACCCCAACTGTATGTTGCCCTGTTCGACGCCAGCCATATGGGTTTCAGGCTGTCGTGTCTGGCCCGGATCGGTTACTGGCTGTGTTACATCGTCTGTCACATTGTTGGTGTTCAGAAGTTCCGTGTTTTCATGAATGATGGCTCCTTGACCATCATCGTCTGCGAGATGGCGTGCGCCGCCATGTGCAGGTTGGGACCTACATCGTGAGGGAGCAGCTGTCCCCTCATTTATCTTTAGATGTTCGGACAAGTGGCGCAAAATATTGTGCACCTCCTGGAGGCGTTCAATAGCAGTCGTGTTGTGGTTGTCAGCCAGGTATTGCAAATTTTCCAGGGCCTCGCCAAGACCAGGCGATGGGTTGATCTTATCCTTGTCTTCACAGGCAGAGTCAAACACAACCGTGAGAATCAAGACAAAAGTAGCGGAAAAGATGGCATCGCAATCGAAGAATCCAAAGATTGCTGGAAGTCGCTCTAGTTAGCCCCCGGTATCTGTGTCAAGTACGCAGCAATACTTTGTGAGACAATACCTAAAAGATTCATCTTTCGCAAGGTCAAAATAGTACGCAGTATACGCCTAGCAGCTTCGGTGCATGCTCGACAAAGCTGAGCTAGCGAAGAATTCCCGAGTTGCTCTAAGCCAGAACTCTCTGCTGCTAGAATCAAATGTGCTACGTGCAGCATTACCGGACGTATTGTAAGGAGTGTGGTCTACTACAGTCAGCTTCATTACTGTTCCCGCTTATAAATGCAGTGGCTCAAGCTCGGTCAGCTATGGAAAGCAGCATGCATACCTGATATAGCATGAGCTGAAGAGATGCAGTTGTTCTCACGGAAATGTCCGCATTTGGTCCGTGGGCTACTGTTGCTAGATTCTCTGGTATCTCGCTTGAAATATCATGTAGGCACTTGATGATCCCCTTTACATCAAGCACAAAAGAGTCTTGGTTCTGACGCTTGGGACCATAGAGATCTTACATGCTCAGTTAGCCTACTCTATCGGATAGTTGGTAGTAGTGGACAGTATCATTACTTATCAGAATGCGACTTGTAACCCTGGCTATCCGAGCATTTGTGCGTATTGGCTGACTAGAACTGAAACCAGGCTGGTCGACAGGATACTCTAGCACAATAAAAGTGTCGTCGATACCATATGGGTGGCCCGTCGCTGCTGCCAGCCGCCTAACAATTAACAACAGGTTAGCAAATTGACAATAGAAACAGATCTACACGAACACTACCTTTCTTGCATGTAAATCGTCCACCAGAGCCTTCCAATGTGGGCTTTCTCCGAGCGAAGTATCTGTCTCCCCTCAAGAGGACGGTGGTAACCGTGTGTGACAGCAAGTCGCAAGGCTATGCTGGTCTGGATAATCATCCATTAGATCCGCGGTTACCTATACAGACGATTGACATACATATAGATAGGCTTCTTCCTTGCGATTCATAGCCTGCAGGTAAACCCCAAGCAGCGTCAACGTTTCAATAGCGACTCTCCCTTGAGCATGCTGCTCACTAGGCGTCGGTAGCCGTTTGTGCACAAACTCGAACAAACTACGTCCTGGGTAGTCATCCACATTATGGTCTGCATTATTGCCAGAGAGTAGCTTTCCAACCGCAAGTATGATACTCATCCGCAGAAACCACGGAGTAGGTGATTTAAGCTGACATTCTTGGTCGGTATAGTAGAGCTCGATATTATCGGACACCTCTCGTACGTCAAAATGGCTCTGGCTCTGGCCAATGTAGAGATTAACGAACTCGAGGAGACGATAGGCTTCTGATTCGCTAGGCAGAAGAGGCAGATCATCATTGTTTGGAATGTTGGCCTGTCTAGGAGACGGTCTGCTATTATTGAAGGCATGAATTGTGGGTATAGACGGGGGGGTCTCGTGGGTGCGGCGGGTATGGCTGGCATGGCTGAGCAGATTCTGAACCCTGAAGCCAAAAGCAGCACTCGAGCTCAATGATGAATCGGTCTCTATTGCTGTACCATACGTTAGCACATGCTTCTGTCTATACTGCTGTTGGGCTATATACATTGGCCTGTGAATGGTATCGAAGTCTCTGGTCTAGTCGGATGCCTCGAAGTTGGTGAGGGCGCAACGACAAGCGTGTCTTGTGGTTGTTGAGAATCGTGACTGGTGGCAAACGGACTCCTGGAATATGGTCAACTAACATTACCTTTCGGTAGGGTAGGACGGCGACACTAACTCAGGTGGATCATCAGTAGCGTCGGGAAGCCATTCTCCCATATCTTGATCACGTCCTTCATATTGCGCAAGGCGATTCTCGAGATCTTCGACATGGCTGAGATAGTATCAATCGATGTGGAAAGCGAGATTATGTGTAGTCAACCGCTATGGGTCACTTACGTTACGGAATACACTCTCCTTTCCTGACGAAGGGGAATACTGCAATCCAACCCTCGCTTGTGACAATACTCACAAGGTACAGTCCCGGAGCACTTGACTTTCTTCTTCCGACATGTGAGGCATCTAACCCCGTATCAGTCCGAGTCATCGGGTGGGGAGGCACAGCATATCAGTAAGTACATGCACTTACGCCAATGACGTCTTGTTCTGTGTCTTTCTCACGCCTGAATCGCGAGGAGATCGGGACGCTGCAGACATTGCTACTGATCCCAGGAAATGAGGAGTTTAGGTTCGGGAAGCGGGCCCCGAGGGTTCTAGTATTTAAACGGGTACAGTACGTACAGTCACAGTAAGACGACCGCAGTCTGTTAGCTTTATTAGCTTCGGAGAGAGGGGCCCGATGCTAAGCCCGGTTTGATATGCAGGCGGGTGAGTAAATAATCGACACTGTGCCTAAATTGAGAAAAAGCTGCAATAATAGTTAGAGCATGATTCGGCCTAGAAATGTCCTAAGATGCATCTTTTATTTTGTCGCTCTTCATCAATAGTTAGGTGTAGTGCCGCTTGTTTGGTAGACCCTCTGATCCGGCAAAGGTCCATGATTATAACGTGTAAATTAAGCTAATTACTGTACAGTTTACAGGGGCTATATTATAAAAGATAAAAGAAACTGAGACACTTTCACCTATTAAGACTAGAAAGCTTATTGTGTTTATGCAAACTCTGGACAAACCATTTATCCTTCCTCATCATGTTCTTCGACTATGTGCAACAAGGCGCGCCAGATGTCATGTATGAGCTGAAGGTTCGAGCTGATGGCGATATAAATCCCAGCAAGGTCGACCTTGGCGTCGGCATCTACCGTAACGAACAAGGTCTCTACCATGAGTTCAAGGCTTTGAAAGATGTACTGTTGTCCAAGCACGGCTTTATCAGCATCAAGACCCAATGAGGCTGACTACGTACCAGGCCAAGGATCATCTCGCTGCGACAAACCCTAATCATGATGCAAGATAAAGCAGATTTGTGGGAAATTTCTCAAGACCGGTGCTGATAGACATTGCGTGTAGTACGAACTCACAACGGGTAATGTTGAATACCTGCGCAATGCTGCAAGAATTGTCTTTGGAAATGAGTCCAAAATCTTAAAGTCGGATCGAGTACGTACCAAAGGAGTCAATATGTACCAAATACAAATTGCTAACAATTGCCTAGGTTGTTTCTGTACAGACTATATCTGGTACAGGGTCAATCCATATTGCTCTCATGTTCCTCAGCCGTTCAGTTCCTGGTATGGAAAAGACAGTATACGTGGGAACACCCACCTGGGGCAACTACCAACCAATGTGTGCAATTGCAGGGCTTCGTTTCCAGCCGTATAAGCATTACTTCCCTGGGACTGGCCTTGTGGACTGGGGAAGTGTGCTAGAAGCTGTTCGTGGAGCCTCGCCAGGAAGTATCTTCATTCTCCAAGCTTGCTGTCATAATCCGACTGCGGCGGACTTCTCTCGAGATCAGTGGAAGACTCTAGCGAAAGAAATGAAGGAAAGACGATTGTTCCCTCTCTTCGACATGGCGTACCAAGGTCTGGGAAATGATCTAGATGAGGACCTGTTTGGCTTGCGTCATTTTGCCCAAGAAGGCTTTGAGCTCCTGGCTTGTCAGACCTTCTCTAAGAGCTTTGGTCTGTATGGAGAGAGAGTCGGCGCACTCCATGCTATTTGTCCTACAGCCCAAGCGACAACAGCCGTGCACGATCAGCTTCGCTTTTTGATCCGATCCGAGTTCTCGTCCTCGCCAGCATACGGAGCAAGACTCGTGACATTGATCTCGTCAGATCCCAAGCGAGAAACAGTTTGGTGAGTCTTGAATTCTTTGGTGACATCCCTAAAATGGGTGCTGATCTTACCATCACAGGAGAGAAGAACTCAACATCCTCCATCAGCGATTACGTGCGCTCCGCGAAAAGCTATATCATCTGCTGCATGATGTTCACAAGGTAAAACAAGAATGAGTCAGCTCGCATAATTAAAGCAGTCAACTGACTTTCTTGGCAGACTCCAGGAAATTGGGAGATCATCACTCGAGGGACAGGGTTATTTAGGTGAGCATCATCTACCAGGACGTGTTTTTTCATCTTTGTCGATTTACTAATAAAGAAAGTTTGCTGCCATTAACTCCATAGCAGTGCAATATTCTACAGACCAGTCATCACATCTATCTGGTTCCCAATGGCCGCGTAACCATCTCTGGGCTCAACGAGCGGAACATTAAGTATGTAGCGTCAAGCATCAATGAGGTTGTACGGGCTTCAGGAACTTCCATCCGCAATCATATATAATGGCTCTCCAGCACCAGGAATGGGAGGGCATTGTCTGTCAAGAATACTGAAAAGAAATCATAACTGTTCTGACTTGTGACTTGATTTCCCTCGCGACGATACCTTTCAGCCGCCATAGTCGCCGTGTCTACACACTGATGATAAGCTGAGCAAAATTACAGTATTGCATAGCTGAAGAATTGAAGTCTTAACTTGCCGGGCTTTCTGAGACCACCTACCGATGTGCGGGGGTCAAATTGACTATCCCTCGATTGAATCGACATGAAGAACGCGCCTCTGACGAAGTAAAAGATGGAGTCAACCCCATCGTAGAGAAAATATAGATAAGCTTTACCTTAATAGTGCTAGACTTATCAGCGCGTAGCTAACATTGCAAGTTCGTATGTCCAGCACTAATGAGCATTGCGTTGGTTTCCCAATCATGGAGCGCACATTACAAGGGAGGGAAGAGACATCTCAAATTATGACTAAATAGATAATATAGTGTTATCGGGCTGTAATATGCCGGCTATTGAGTATGCCGCTATATCTTCCTTATCTAACCAGCGACGTAGCTCAAATAAGCATCACTATTGCTGTTATATCCTGCCTGATGGGCGAAGCAAGTCTACAGCAGCTTTGGCCATGCCCCTAAGCAAGTCAACTACGATTCCATAAAGTACTGAAGCTTTCAGTTGCGACTTACCAAGAGGCCTGATACCCTGAGCCACCTGCGCCATAGTTGTGAATGACTTTGACGCCGTATCTTCTCTCCAGCTCGATCCTTGCACCACCCTTTCTACTTGCTTTATGTTCAAGCTTGATTAGTTGCTATCAGATATCCAATCCGCGAATGAGGAGTGCTTACGTCTGAAGCCCACACCCTGCTTAATAATGCGTAGGTCCTCTGGCTTTCCGAGCTCTGGGACGAGAGCGCAGCATCTTTGTTTGATGCCTTGGCCGACAACTGGGTCAAATTGCTCATTTGAATTGCCATTAAGCCTACAATCTCCCAGAACCACGCCTTCGCCCTTACCTCGGGGGAAGACATGAGTGCTGTGGCTACCTAGGCGCTGGCTTGAGCGGAAGTACATCTTTGAGATACCTGATGGCGGCGCTTCAACTAGAAACACCTGACCCTGTGACAACATTCAGTATCCATATTAATGATTGGTTGCAACGTATTGATGTGTACCTTTGCTGGGTATAAGTCATGGTCTTCGACGCCCTTCAGCGTCAGAGAACCAAGCCCCGTGCAATTAAAAACCGCTTCAGCGGTTGGAAATTGGCCTGGAATATCTGATAGGTCATCTATGATTGCTCGTCGGATCTCAATACCGAGCTTTTTCGCCTCGGTTTGGAGCCTATGAGTCTTCGGGTAAGCATTGCTGGCGTCGAGCGACTGGATCATGGATGGTTCAACTCTTACCACGGCAAATACTTCTGCACGTTAATAACGAATGTCGAGATTTCGAACCCGAACTTGGTGCCTGGGGAAAGTTCCTCATTTGACATGTACTTAATCCCTCCAACGAGATCATCGTACCAAATCTTATTGGTGACTCGACTCTGACTCGACTCAGGAAGTCGACATTCTCGATATCATCCTCGTAGACAGATCGCAAGTCCATTGTTTCTATACCACATTCAGGATGAGTCTTGGCTAGTTCCTGGAATTTGAGGTATGTAACACGATCCCATTCTTCTTGAGGGCCATTGTCGGTTGCACTTGAGATCCAGTTTCCGCCAGCCCAAGCTGATGCGTATGTGGGAGGAGAGTCTCCAGGGAAGTCTCTCGCAAGAACCAAGACATTACTTGAGGGGTACTGTCTCTTCAGTTCTAGTGCAGTGGTCAATCCGACCACGCCAGCTCCGAGGACGATATACATTGCGCGTTAGCTTATTGGCTTTGCCGGCGTGGCTTAGTCTCCAGTGATAAGATAAAATTTAATGCTTGCGAGATAACAAGAAACTCGGATAGATGCCTGGATAGCCAGATATAAAATTGTTGCCCCGAAGGATTGGGTGTGTCTAGACAATACATACACCCAATCACGCTACCTAAATGGCCACCATAGGCTTTGAGCTAGCCCGCCCAACGCTTCGGACAGCGCTCTCCGAGATCTCGGCACGGATGGAGTTCTTATCTCCCCAGGTTTTATCTTGCGGGGTAACAGTCTTTTAGACGAAGCCAAGAATCTTTTCTTTTTGCCACGTGCTCCGAAGCAAGTCGGCCTTTGTTTTATCGTCTGATAGTCATAACCACCGACTTGGAGTCATTCCTGGCAGTTTGTGGGGGTATCTCGGTCAGCCACACCGAGGTGTTATCACCAAAGTTTGCTCGGTATGTGGGGCCAAATGACTCGAGGTTGGGGAAGATTTGGGTGCACAGAAACGTTGTGGTTATTCTTCCAACTTTACGAACCAGATGAATCATGTACTGTACCAGAATTGATGACTTGGGGGGTTAGCAACAATATAAGTAAGAGAGACGCTATTGGTATCTCCACATGCTTTGTTTTGCACTTGAAGACTGCGCAAACCGAAAGTCTTCAGTCAGAGCAATGACAACAACCTGACACTCGGTAGTATGAGTGACTCGTGGCTCTAATCCATAGGCACAACGATAGCCTTCTTCTCAAGCACTGATTGTAAGCACATCTTAGACCAAAGCACAGACCTGATGGCAACCACCCTTCAGCTATCAGGACTAGCACCCACATTACCTCCTCGTCCTGCCTCATTATGAACTCTAGGAATATCCACACGCCATATGCTCGTGACCCTCGACAAGTATAAATTGTATACATTCGTAAGCGGTTGTGGCCAACGTACGATAGTTGTAGATCGTAGAGTCAAATGTGGCGATGCTTGTACTTAGCCCATACCATAAACCATGGCCGACCAAGGCCAAGTCTCCAGATGTCTCTTCGTAGATTCTTGCCAAAGGCGTCAAGTGCAGATTTACTCTAAACATGCGATTTGTGCGAGCCAGTAGGGTTATCTTGATCCACAAGCTTGGAAACACCGGGTTTTCTGTTGTTTCATTCCAGTCCACCAAATTAAGATCACCTTTACCCCAGGTCGCCCTCTGCTTTGACAGGAAAGTATTTCCTCCCCCACGTAGATTAAGAGAAACCAATAAACTTATTGTCCTGGGATCTCCGCAGATAATGGTCACCTCTCTAGCTCGGTGATAGCATAAATGTTACTGACGGGTCCAGAACTATGGGGTAAAGTTTCGGCAAAGTGGCTCGGTCTGGGGAACCGAAGCTACCTAGATAGATATCGGCCACTGGCTCCAGAAAGGGTTAGCGTTGGGTTGAACGAGTCAAACTGATAAAGGGCAGGTTCTGTCCCCAGAGTTTGATGGAAGAGCTCAAACCATCCTTTCAACAATTGCAACCCTGTTCTATCACCATTCTTGTCATATGCACTATGGCTGAGCCACTTGAGAAAGAAAAGACCGACAGCATCGGCCGAGTCGAGTCAAACGCTCCTGGAGAGATGGACCAAGTCAATGACCTTCGACGAGACTTCAAGCCGCGTCAAGTCTTTATGTTTTCCATAGCTTGCGCTATTGGGACAGGACTGGTTATCGGCACTGGAAGCGCGCTGTCAAGAGGAGGGCCTGGTAGTCTCTTAATTGCATATATCCTAATTGGATGTACAGTGTTCTTTGTCATGACAGCCATTGGTGAGATGGCAACTTTTCTCCCCATGAACAAGGGTTTCGGAGGATACGCCACTCGCATGGTTGATCCTGCTTTTGGGAAAGTCAACATCTGCTCTGATAGTACCATGTATACCCTAACATTTACTCCAGATTTGCGACTGGCTGGAACTATTTCCTCAAGTATATCATAGCTACTCCGACGAACCTTACAGCTGCCGGGCTTGTCCTACAATTCTGGCGACCAGATCTCAACGTGGCAATCTGGATCACTGTTTTTGGAGTTGCCATTGTGACTATCAACGCACGTCTTACCAACTTATACCTTACCGATGTGACTGACAGTTTTGTAGGTGCTGCACGTCAATAGCTTTGGCGAAACCGAGTTCTGGCTAGGCTGTGCAAAAGTCCTCATCATGACCACTTTGATCCTGAGCACCCTCGTCGTCGCGTTAGGTGGTGGCCCGAACCACGATCGATCCGGGTTCCGATATTGGAGGGATCCTGGAGCATTTGCGGAGTATCTACTCGAGGGCCCAAAGGGAAAGTTTCTCGGCTTTTGGGCTTGCTGCTGTCAGGCGTGTTTCGGATTCACGGTATGTGGTTCGTCCTCCAAAGCGTGTATAAGGTTTCTAACCAAGGTTAATAGGGTACTGAGGTTGTTGGCATGACATTTGGCGAAACCCCGAACCCACGAAAGAACGTTCCACGAGCTGTCAAGCAAACATTTTGGAGAATTGCTTGCTTCTATATCCTGGGCGTTTTGGTACTAGGAATGGCCGTTCCATATGACAACGAACAGCTCATTGGGGCCACGAAGCAGGCAACCAGCGGCGGTGAGAAACCTCACATACATGTTTATAATCAATCAACCCTAACATAATATCTTAGCTGCATCCCCTTTCGTTGTTTCTATGAGCCTGGCCGGAGTTCATGTTTTCGCCGACATTATCAACGGGTGTCTATTAGTCTTTACGCTCAGTGCTGCAAGCTCAGGTATGTATGATCTTGACCCCGACGGCACTCTCCGACTAACGGTAGCAGATATCTATTGCGCTTCTAGATCTCTTTACGGTCTTGCCAAAGATGGTCAGGCACCACGTCTATTTGCAAAAGCTCGTGAGAATGGTAATCCTATCTACGCGGTTGCATTTGCCTCCCTGTTTATCCTTCTGGGATACCTAAACGCCAGCAAGTCTTCGTCGACAGTATTTGGCTACTTTGTCAGCCTCGTGACGGTGTTTGCCGTGCTAAACTGGGTTGCCATCCTCATCACCCATATCCGCTTCCGCCAGGCCTTAAAGGCACAAGGAATTGCCATGGCTGATCTTCCGTACATTGGGTTTCTTCAGCCTTATGGCTCATACTTTTCCCTTACCATATCACTACTAGTGATAATTTTCAACGGCAAGTTGACCCTTCACGGTGTTGATGTTCAATACTAATGCTTTTTTCAGGTTACGATGCGTTTATTCCCCACTTCAAGCCCGATACGTTCGTCCTCAAGTATCTTGGCACACTTATCTTTGTTGTCAATATTGCATGGTGGAAGATTATACATAAGACGACCTTTCGTTCAGCAGAGGATATAGATCTTGTTACAGGAAGAAGAGAGTGGGAGGAGAGGGAGAGTAATGAGGATGCCAGTTGGAACGACGGATTCTGGAAGAAGGCTCTGCGCAAGTTGAAAGGCTAATATGAAATGGGTCGAACACAAGTAAGCGATTGTGAACAAGGTCATAGTTTCAGTGTTCCAATATAGTGTGCTCTACAAGCCAAGAAATGGCAGCTTGGCAGAAATATCGCCGCCGATGGAAAGGCACATTGGCTTGTTATTCTACACTGATCTTAAGACTTAAGTCTACGCATCGAAACTAAATCTTTTTAAGTCATCTACCTAACTTTATGTGAAGGGTATTTATATACTAATGTTTTGTGACATACACTGTATATCAAAAGTTGAGGTAACTGATTAAAAAGGACAAAGTTGTCTTACTGTATATTTTGTCCGGGCCTTTAATAATGCTTCAAGGCTGGGCTTATACTCTGGCGAAGAAAAGAAAAAAAAAAGACACGTATATAGTTCTCGCACATTTATAACATTACGTCCCGATGCCCACACGTTTGTAGCTTTGACACTTTGCAATACTTGTCCAGATCTCTGTAATCGAGTTGGGTCTCACTATAAAGACGTCCAGCCAGGATGGCATGGCGGTTTCAGATGTATTAGTGCGTGCTCTCTATATAGTCTCTACTTATAATTTGTGCGCCTCAAGACATGCCCCAAGATGCTCTCCCATGCCGACACCTGCACGAATAACACTGTCCAAAGCCTTCGCCACCTTTGTGATGTTTCGTTGATTGAGTCCTGAAATATTAATCCGACCGCTCGACGGGAGGTAGATATGGTGATGATCGATTAGAGATTGGCATTGTCGAGGTGTAAGATCGAGATATCTGCATATAATGATCAGTACTGGTTATACTTCGAAGAGAGTGTGATCTTACGAGAATAGACCAGTTTCCAACAGTATATGCTCCCAATTCCCGGGTGTCTGGCACTACTTCTTAGTCAAGGATCCAAATAGTATCAGGGTACCAACTTGCCTGCAGTACTTCTGTCAAGTTGTAATACAGTTGCTTCCGTAGATCCTTTAATCGCTGCTGCATCTTGGATAGTTCTCGGAGCCTGCGTTAAGCGAGGTGATCAGTCAATGGCCCACCAAAGACGCTTGTTGACGAGTAGGTGCTCACTTACCATGCATCAGAAAGGGAATCCGTTTCAAGAACAAAAGTGACTAAACGGCTGCCATAGGCGGGTGAAGAAGAGAACTCCCACCGTATCAAGCATCGTAGGCGATCATGAACATTTTCCGCTGTCTCTGAATTGGCGCACACCGCGTGAAGTACGCCGCATCGTTCGCCGTACAAAGCAAAGTTTTTAGAGAAAGACTGGCACACAAACATCTCAAGACCGAGGCTAGCAAAGAGTCGCACGGAGTAAGCATCGTCGACTATGCCATTGCCTAAACCTTGATAGGCAATATCGAAAAAGACAAAGTGACTATGTTGTTTCATGGCTGAAGCAAGTTCTTGCCATTGCTCTTTAGTAGGATCGGCTCCTGTAGGATTATGGCAACAAGCTTGAAGTACAAATACACTTCGCGAAGGGGCTGAGTGCGCTGCCGACACGATAGAGCAGAAGTCGACGGAACGCTTTTTCGAGTCAAAGTAAGAATATTCGGTTACCTCCAATCCAACCAGTTCAAAGATCGGTTTATAGTTTCCCCAGGTCGGTGTACCAATGAAGACCTTTGGGCGAGGTGAGATAGACTGACTCAGCGCCAATGCAGCGATGTGGTTTGCACCTGTACCAGAAATGGTCTGCACTGATGCGACCTGGTTTCTATCAGCAAGCCGTGATTACCAAGTTTCTATGGTTCAAACTTACATGACCAGAGTCTAGTCGCAGGCAATCTTCTCCAAACATGAGACGTGCGGCATTGTCCAAGAAATGCTTATTGCCTGTAGTGAGTTCATACTAGTATTGGTTGTTAGATGATTGACAAGAAACAGTCGATGTTGAGACAGGGACTCACATCGTGGCCTGGATCATTATTGGCTAGCACGGTCTTGGCCTAAAATTTCCGGGATGAATCAGCGCTCTTTGTAGTTGTCCAAGCCGGTTCTCGCCCGCACATACCTGTGCAACAGCTTCAAGTTCGCTGTAGAGACCATCTTCGTTCCGATAGATACCAACGCCGAGATCTGCTTTCTCTGGGGATAGGTCTCGGTCTGCAGCATTTTTAAGAAGAAACATAGGGTCGGCAGGACCCTTCTCGAACGATGAGAACATATTGGCTTAATTTGCGGCACAATCAGCTGTATATCGGCTGCGAAACCAACTGGATGGAGAACATGACCCGAGCCATACTATTAAGTTAATAAAAATATTTAAACAGACCTGCTCTGGTAAAGACTAGTACTACGTTGCGGGCACAGAGACCGAGTTGTGTTGTACTAAAATCAACATTACCGAGGTGATAGCTCGGGGACCCATACCGAGCCACGGAGCTAGCGATCAGAGGTGATAACTCGGCCAGTGCCACCGAGCTCAACTTAGACAGAAGTATGTGACCCATGTGATATATTTCATTTACCCCAGCTATTGGAACAATCACGAATTATCCCTCTCATGTATAAGCTTGATTGCACATCTAAAGATAACCTGCCTTAGTATCTCATCAAAATGCTTGCTTGTCACAACACTCTTAAAGCAAAATCTGCCGCCGGGCAGCTATGCAAGGTGAGTCCAAGCCGTCCTCTTGGGCAGGGTGGTATTGGCCAACCTCTCCCTACGTGCCAATCTCAATTGTAAGCTGCTGACTCGATAACTAACACTGCAGGCTCTCGGAGTACGACTCGTCACAAACCCTCAGGTTGTTCAGTTGGCTAGAAACGCCGGGTTCGATAGTCTCTTCATAGACTTAGAGCACTCTACACTCTCTCTCAATGACGCAAGCAATCTGTGCCTTGCTGGACTCAGCACGGGCATTACACCATTCGTCCGAGTGCCTCACCAATGCGGCAATGGATTCGTCCAAAAGGTTCTCGATGGGGGCTCAATGGGTGTGATCTTTCCACATGTTACAAACGCAGGTAAGTTAGTAAGTTTCGACGTGACATTCACCTCTAACTCACCTACCTCTACAAAGAAGAAGCAAAGGCGGCAGTATCCATCTCAAAATACCCACCTCAAGGGTGCCGATCGATGACAGGACAATTACCAGTCATATCCCTCAAGACGTTTCCTCAATCTCAAGTGATCCACGAGACCAATGCTTCGGGATCGACGGTGTTTGTTATGATAGAGAACGTGTCTGCGGTTGAGAATGTGAACGAGATTGCCGCCGTTGAAGGCGTCGATGTGGTTCTGGTTGGATCCAACGATTTAGCCATAGAGCTCGGCATTGCCGGAGAGTTTCGCCACGAGACATTCCGCCGCGCTTTGACTCAAATAAGTGAGGCGTGTAAGAAGCACGGAAAGGTCATGGGTCTCGCAGGTATCTACGATCAGCCAGACATCCATGACTGGGCGATTCATACGCTGGATGTGCGCTTCATGTTGTGTCAGCAGGACTCGGGTTTGATCTCAGCCGGCGCCACGAAATGCAGGGCCGCCGTTGAAGCTGTCGAGAATGCTTCTTCCTCATCGTCCAAGACTAAGACAAATGGAGTAAATGGAACGAATGGGGTGGATACGGCACTTTAGAGTATCATATTGTTATTATAAAGACTTGCTATCTTTGTCGGTCGGTTATTACATCCAGTGCTGCCACAGGCTGAGTCTGCGAACTATTAATGTCGTCCAAAAGTAGCATAAAGATTACTATAAGTAAGACATGCTCATCATAATGGCGGACATGCCTTTAGATGTCAATTTTAAAACTCTGCAACTGTTGGCCCGGAATAAGCAGTATACCTGCTTATCCTAACTCCTGAGTACATTATAACTCTTATGAAAGACTTCTAGACTCTAATACCGCAGCTGTTGACGACAGGGTGGCCCGAGAATCCATGCAATTCATCTTAGTCTCGGCTTCTGCTCACCGAAGGACACCATGTACCCAGTTACACAGCGACTGACTAACCGGCCTCGGACTAGTGCGGAATACGTCTGATTATGCTCCCAGTCATGTCTAAGTTCAGGAGGGCGGAGCTATGATATTCCGCAATTTCTTTCAGGGTTATGACAATGGACAAATCTCGTTGCGGGGTGAGATGATAGCTTAACCCTGTTAATGTTAGCGTAAGGTGGATCCTCTCTGTTTCTTGATGCAGGTGGAAGTCAATCTTCAACTCTATCAAATCTTGTCCAAGGAAATAGCACTCGACGTGATCGGATCTTCCAAAACGCGACCTGTAGTTTCTGGTAGCTGAACTGTAACTCTCACTTCTTATTACCTTGTAGATGAGCTCAAGAGGCGATCGTGCTTCGCCCAAGCCGCCAAGGCGGTCCAACGTCGCGTGAGCAGTCCCCATCATACCCTCGATAGCTTCGCCCAAATTTTAAGATGACGACGACTATGATGGCATATCACTAACCGTATAATTCCTCATTCTAGCTGTCTGCAATGTCGCGAGCGAAAGGTCCGTTGCTCTGGCACCTGTCCTTGCGCCAATTGTACTCGTCGCTCCACAGACTGTGTTTTCGATCAGGATGATCGCAAAGTTTTGGTATCTGAGAAGTAAGTGCCGGTTCCAAACGTGCTGAAGATTCATTCCCTAAGAAGTTTTGCAGCTTGCTCAATGAGTTAAAGCGAAAGGCAGAGGACTGGGACGAATCACGTAATCCAGTCAAAAAGGCAGCAAGACCGTCAGGAAACCCAGGTAAGCAAGCGTGCTTCTAGGTTTGAGTATTACTTAATATTTGATTTCTTCCGCTAATCAATCTTTTTAAGAGGCGGTTGTCGCAGAATCTGACTCTGAACAAATTACCGATGATGGACTGCCTCAGATGACCAATCCTTTGGTGACGCCCTCGTCTAAATTCGTCGTAGATTACCAAGGGAGGAAACGTAGGTTCGTTCCAACAACTTTTACAGGCTGGAATCTAACCAGTGCAGGTTTCCTTGGACCTTCGTCAACTTGGGCATACAGTCGTCATGTCATGGTTATGATTCGACAGGTTCGTCCACTCCCTTCTTACATGTCACCTCATTGCAAGCTGAGACCAATGCCAGTATGTTGATCAAGAAGCCTCACCCGAGGTCCCACTCAACATCGATGGAGCTGCTTTCAGCATAGAACTTCCCAGCATGGGGCAGTCTGGAACTGCCATCAGCATAGAGAGTCTCCCTTCATTAGACTACGCGCTCTACCTCACCAATACCGTCAAGTTTCACATAGCCCAAACATACCATCTATTTGATGAATCTCACTTCATGCGCGGTCTTTTGTCGCTGTACAACGATGGCCCCCCTCCGCTGAACTCAGAGAATAGGATCTGGTATATTCAGTACTTCCTAGTCATGGCAATGGGTAAGGGGCTTCTCACTCGGGGCATGTCAAAGGCTGGCTCTCCAGGCAGCGAGTACTTCATGAGGGCTATGGAGCTTTTTCCCGACGCTAGCGGGCTCTATCAAGATCCCATACTATCCATTGAAGTATGCTGCGGTCTCGCTCTGTACCTTCAGGCTGTGGATCACCGCAATAGCGCGTATGTATATGTGAGAATCCCACTTCGTTGCCAATTCAGCTCCAGTACTGACTTCTTTAGCTTGGTCTGGCTTTGAGGATAGCTCTCAGCCAAGGTCTTCATCGTGACATAGTGGGCGAGTTCCCAGATGATCCTGAAGTCGAACGATATCGCAATGCCTGGTGGACACTTTATATCCTTGACCGCAAATTCTCATCATTGATGGGTGCTCCAAGTTCTGTTCATGATAGCGATATCTCTGTCCCTGTGCCGAGTGAGCGTTCGGGGTCCCGAAAGTCCAATTCCCTCGATATGCATATCAAGCTATCCAAGCTTATTGCCAAAGTTCTCAACAGTTTGTGGCCTGTCCTTCCAAAAGTGTGACGGGATGGTGAGCTAACACAGAAGCACAGCCGTGTATGGAATTGATGGAAGATTAGATGACTCGTTTCCCAAGAACACTCTAACGATTCTGAAAGAGCTTGCTGCTCTGGCCTTGGAGTGGAACTCGTACCCAGATTTGAAACTGGATGGACAGGGTCCAGTATCACGGGTCTCTGCGACACTGAATCTTTGTTACCACCAGGTGCGTTCACTATATACAGTATGTTGACCAGCTGACGACTAAGCAACCTATGCAGTGCATCGTGTTGGCTACGAGACCTGTTCTAATGTGTCTCCTACGGGACAAGTTGGAGATGGACAAAAGAGGAAGCAGGTCCAACTGTGAAATAGCTGAGCCCATCAAAGCCTTATTGTTAACATGCTACGACTCAGCTCACAAATCCCTTCGTATCCTGACCACGTTACAGTCTCAAGATCTTCTCGGTATGGTAGCCCATGCATCTAAGGCCGAAGGCGAATTTTCTTCATACTGACTATGAAAACTATGAAAAGAACTTTTTCTGCCATTCGATCTAGACCACGCCTTCTCCGCAGGCTTCGTTCTCATTCTCATTTCTGCCATTCAGCCTTTCTCTGACGCCATGGGGGACTCATATCTGGAAACCACAACAAATGTCCTCGACGCGTTGATTGCCGGTGGTAATCTCCCTGCACGATTCCGACGTCAAGAGCTCGAGCGATTACACGACATGCTGCATTTGAGGAGCCAACAAGAGAGTGTAGCGCACGTCAATGGGGATCAGGAAACTGGTCTCGATGGATGTCAAGGAGAACAGGGAATTTCGCCAAATCAGATCCTCAACGTCACAAACATGCTAGACTGTTATCCAGCATTGAACGTGGATCTTGATGCAGTCAATAGCTGGTTGTGGGAGTCCGCTACTTTCGAAGGTATGCCACCAATGTAGATTTTCGATGTTACCGAACATATCATACGCATTGCTCTTGTCCTTGGCGCGAGCACTTGTCCGACACAACAGTCACTTGATCTGTTTGCGCTGACGCAAAGGATTTGCCGACTTGATCTTGGCCAAGCATCAACATTAGTGAATGCCAATACCAGCCACGTTGTTAACGCGAGCGGCTGTCACTCAGCTTGACAGACGCCCCGAGCGGAGCAGATGAACCGAGCCAACTCAAAACTTGGCCTGGTGAAATCCTGCTAGTGCCGATACAGTATCGTTATCGCGTCTGATTTCTCATATGTACGTGTCATGTCGTGTCGTGTCGTGCCGTGTCGCGCACGGCTTGGACTTCTCAATACGCGCTATTTCGACGCGTATCAACCAGCTGCCGAAATTCGACTTAGCCTAATTGGTTTAAATTCCTGTATGTGTATTACCCCCAGTTCATGCAGAGGGTGGGTGCTTGTTGAAACCGGTGGTAGGTGGGCTTATGCATGGCGCTTTGCAAACCTGGAAACTTGATGGGGGATTTGCATGGGTAATTTTTGTTAGAGCTATCGGTTATGGAGTGATTGCTCTAGTTATCATTGCTTGGCGCTTACCTGTGAATTGTTCCGTTGCATATTACGTAGATAATACTATTATCTTATCACCAGTGCTGGATTTAGCACGTTTAAACAGCACCTACCCTAAACATGGATAATAATACTACATTTGAGTGCAGCTAAGCATAAGTTATATTAATGTAAGATAATGTGAACTAGAGCGCATGATTAGTCTTAAGATATTTATACCGCTTTTAAAATAGATTTGCAGGTTAGTTATCGCGTTGATAGAAAACTGAAGACTTTGGCAAGTGAAAGCTTGTGGGAGTGCTTCATTCCACTGGTCAAACAACAGTAGGGAGACCTCTTGCGGGCGCATTTCTTCAAATCTGTGTAATTTTCGAAGAAAAAAAATAAATATGTAAGCCTTTATTCTTAGGAACACAATTATAATATTCTTAGTGCTTCAAGTCAAGCAAAATATGGCATTACAAGAGATCTAAGTTGTCGTGTCTTATGATTTACTCCATTGTGGAGACTTCACGGTACGTACCAGGTGCTGGCTAACCACGCAGCAACCTAACCTAACCCTGTCATCACCGCCAAGTTTCGATCAAGCTCACCTTGGTACAGAACGCTGCTGTATTGTGTCATCAGACCATTCGAGCAGTACTATACATACCCACGGCTTCTCTAGCCAACAACACGATGCGATCGATAGCCTGTGTCTCTCAAGAAGGACCAGCCACTTTAGTAATGGGGGCACTGGAGATAACGTGTCCTGATTCCTTGGTACGTCACTGATGTCATCATTCTCGTGCCGAACGCGTAAAATCCAGCAGTTTCACGGCCAGTCTATCATGCGCCTGATCTTTTACTACCAGCCTCGACGTGTCCAAAACACCGTGGGCTCCTCTTCGGTCTCATGTACCGCTCCTGGAGCTGACTTCCGCGTTCCCAGCTTACAGGCTCTTCTCATCTAGTCGTCGACGACGTCGCTTCCGAGCCGATCCCACCACTTGCTTTTGCAGTCGTTGCAATCCACTCTCCCGACCAGCAACATGAACCGTCACCTCGAACGCAATACTAAATATCATGGAGCCTTCAACAGGGCTAGGATCAAGGATGCCAACCATCCCGATGACAAGCACATCGCCGTATGCAAAGTTTACGACCAGATCATCCCTCCGTTCAACCCCGACACGATACGTGTGGCCTCCGCGAGGTGACGCTCAAGACTAGGATAGCGGTTACTGCGCCGTCGGTCTACCTTGACAACCATATCCCGCCCAACGAGAAAGCTGTCGTGAACAGCAGCTACAGATAACCTGCCACCGATAAGCTCGCGAACGGGTTCATACTGTCGGACATGCCAACGACCGATAACCCACCCCATCACAATTGTGTTGGTAGCAACAATTCGAGCGAAAAACGCCCACGATTTCTATGTCTTGTTGGGGTATCAGCTTCTATGGTCAGCTCTTGTCTTAACTTCGCGCCATTGTTGCCGTCTGAACCACACGACTACACTCGTTATGACGCAAGTAGAACGCGGAGTGCCTCACGCTCAAACCCGGCGGACAGGTTCACGATAAAACCCACAAATCAGACGGTGTCGGTTTTTTCTCAAGCACAGCGGTAACTACGAAATATCGAGACATACCACAGCCATCATGATCTTGACGATCAAGAAGCAACCCGATCTGGCTCCGGAGAATGCGTTATTTTTTGCGATTTGGCATCGACGCGAGTGTCCTCGTCAATGAGTGAAGCGAGAAGCCCCTTCGCTCAACACGCAACCGTGTCTCCATCCAACCCTATGTTGATTTACCTCTTGATCTTCCCCCCGTTGGACCTCAGGGAACAATCCATTCGTGGGCTCTTGCCCATATCTTACGCAACCACTCTGATCTCTTTCTTCAACACGAGCATGTAGCCTCCACAACTCCTGACTGGCCTCCGCATTTACTTAAACTCAGCTTGCACGAGAACAAATAACGCGCTAGCCTCTCAGATCGTGAGGAGCATACATCACATTGTATAGTTGGCTTGACTGAGGACACGCATGCACATCGCGTCCGTTCAGGGACCTCTGGCTTGCGACGGTTTATTTACAATCAAGCTTGTAAGTGTGGTCAATGACCACTGCCAGGAAGCTGTTCGTTGAGTTTCGTCTTTCATCTTTGGGCCAGTAGGGTGTTATTTCTGCCTCAGGTGACACCACTCACAGCTTTCTCATACTCCATTTTGCACCAGGGCGGTCTTTCTCTTGCGTGGTTTATCTAACAATGGTCTCTCCCTGCCTAACCGCGGAACTGTATCATCAAAGCTGGCTGACACTCTCCACTCCGACGACCTAACTATGAAACTTCCCCAAGCTTACTCATGGAAGTCTCTGGCGCATGTTCCATCATTCTTGAAGCCGACTAAATTTTCCGTTGTGCATTGTGAAATACTCGAGGTAAGATGATGAGGCGGATCATTTGGCATGGGCCCCCAGAGGTTACCAGGGACTCTGTCGGTGATGTATCAGTTCATGTGAAAGTTGACTCGTTGGCTGCTGGCGTCTACCTGGTCGCTGTGATAGACCTGTGCCTCGAACCCTGATGGTTTTCAATTCGTCTCACAGTGGGTTTGCATGAGATGGTCAGAACAGCTGAGTCACGACTCTGCGCCTGTCATTTCCACGTTCCCCAGCTTGGCGGATGAGTTGGGCGCACAATTGCGGACTATGAAAACGACAATATCATCTCAGACTATCTAGTGCTTGACCTGCTAGTGGTTGGTCTGGTTATATCCGTCTGTGATCGAGACGAGTCCACTGATCGCAACCACGAACTGCGTTTCTTTAGCATACACCACTCGCGAAACAAGCACGTGACTCTGTAAGAAGCGGTACTTTATCTAGTACTTGATGTACAAACCTAAGGGATGAATTGCCTGTTTGGTAAAACGCCGGATGCATCCTGAGAACTCGGAACCTCTACCCGAGCTGGATTAGCATTTGGCATTTGAGCTTAATGCTTATGAACCCATTTGATTCATTGCCCTTATGTCATCACACGGAAAGCGAGACCGATGCGGGGTCATGCTTAACCCCAAGGCTGACGGGGCAGTCATTTATAAACAAGCTACCACAACTATCTGATCGTGAAGTAACCGTATTTTAACTGCTTTTATATCTATATCTCAAATCATCACACAATCTTTCTTCATTACTTCTACCATGGCACTTGGGAAACAGGTCGTGGTGGTCGCCGGTTCCGGCGATATCGCTCGATACCTGGCTGAGGAATTCACTCGTGACGGAACTCATGATTTTGTCATTATTTCTCGAACCAAAAAGGACTTCTTCGCTAATCTCGGTGTTGAGCTTCTGAAGGTGGAAGAGTATTCCAAAGATGCCGTTTTGCCAATCCTCGATCGCTTAGGCGCAACAGTTGTCGTGTCTACCTTGCACACTGACGATCCTGCATCTTACAAAAGGGCACACGAAGCCCTACTCACAGCCTGTGCAGAGTCTAAGATGTGCAAGCGTTTGATCCCGAGCGAGTTCTTGGGTAATTACCGGGCCTTTCCTGATTTGCCAAGAGGTATTCAGCGAGCTCGGAAGGCGTTTCGACAAGTACTGGTCAAGCAATCTGTTGTGAAGTGGACTCTGCTTAACGAAGGATGGCTTGCCGATTACTTTGTGCAGACTCCCGATGATTCAAGAAGCTACGTTCGTTCATTCCCCAACGGTTGGCCTATCGACCTCGAGAAGAAGACAGTTCGTGTCATCGGCACTGGTGATGAACCTGTGGGCTGGACTTCCGCCAGAGACTTAGCCAAGGCTGTGGTGAAGTTGGTACCTCACGACGACTGGCCTGACCACACATATATCTTCGGCGAGCTCGGGACTTGGAATCAGGCCATCGAGAAAGTTGAGCGGTTTTATGGCGTGGAGTTGCAGGTAATTTCACCATGACCTCGACGTAGTCAAGCTGACATGAAGATAGCGCAAGTACGTGACCAGAGAGGACCTCGACAAAGATCTCGCCCGAGAAGAGCAAGATAGTAAATGGTACACTGCTACTATTGATGAGTGGTCAGGCTTCGGGGGAACAGCTGTTCCATATGATGAGGCTCTCAAAGCGCGGGAGAAGTACTTCAAAGATGTCCATTTTCGAACCATCGATGATTTGTTGAACGAATCAAAGCATAGAGAGATCATCTAGTAGATATTTGAAGATCTCAGACTCATGTGTAAGTGCCCATATTGCTCACTGGTTTGTTGCACTTGCTGCCTAATGGAAAGAGCTTAACACTTTACGAGGACGAACACACATAACAACGGATATATTCCAATGCGAAGAAGAACTCTTTTTTATCACGATATGTACCAGGAAGTAAACAGTCGGGCCTGGTCCCAAACGATATAGAAGAATATTTTCCATTGCGTATATTCAAGGCTGTGTCTTCGGACAAACAATCTCAGGTCCTCCCCAGCCTGCTAACACTCTGGCTTGTAGATGTTTGTGTGATGCCTTAAGCTTCAGATTCCGATCCTGGCGGCTTAATTATAAGCCCTCGCGGTGGTGCTTAAGGACCAGTTCGTGGCCCGCTGTTATAGACGACCTTGAACGGCCAGCCGTTGACATCTTCGGGCAAAGTTCTGAGCTGATTTTGGAACTGATCGTCACTCATCTAGGGCAGCTCAATAACACGTTCATTGCAGAGTACAAAGATGGCTTGGTAGGTAGGGAAAACAGAACCTGCTAGGTACTCCATGACTTTACTGGGCAGATCTTCCCAGGGTTTAATAAGAGTGAGGATCTTAGGATCAGTGTCAACTGGTGGACCTTGTCCTCTGTATCCGAACTGGTAAGTCGTCGGGACGCGTTCGGAAAGCCTCCAAATGGCGATCAGACTAGCAATGATATCAGGCCTCTCCTCTCGCGGCGGAGTTCGTCCCCTCCACATCCCAGATACAGAAAGGGCTCCGAGTAGTAAAGAGCAGAAACTTGGTACTTGTCATGCAATTATGCCTCGAAGGCTTGCCGTTGGCTATCAGAAACGTTTTCGCGTCTCAAGAAGCCATCCTTCCCCTCGAACGAAAACTCCTTGAACTCGAGTGTAGCAGTGGGCAATGGAAAATCGAGTGTCAGCTCAAGGGTGTTGCTCACGACGATGCTGGGGGAGCGAGACGTTCGCGGGGTCGTCATGGTGTGATGGTTACGTTAAAGTTGTTACGAGCTGGATCTGTGGAACAGAAAGAAACTTTGTAAGATCCTCAATGCGATTAAAGGGAGGATACGACCTTTCAAGTAAGAACTGGGCCGTCTACGTTTTTATAGCCCTTGAGGGAGGGAAGAAGAGTTGGATTGCTGCGGAATAAGACCTCTTGCAATGCAGCTTGAAACCTTGATTTCTAAAAACTGTATGCGCACAAATCTATTATGCCTAAGAAGCAAAAGAAACGTGATCTCTGTAAAGATTGAAGGCAGGCCCTAACACCTTATTTGGGGCACACAGCAGCATCAAGTAGAATTGGGCCGTCTAAGTTTCACCATACACATGCAGCATCTCGAAACTTGTCACCAACACAGCTCCAAGATAACGAAGTATATTTAACCGCACAATGCCATCTTTCATTAGGACGATACTTCCTGTGGCTACTTTAGTTCGGGTCGTTAAAATCGGCATTGTCGTCCTTTGCTATTAATGATAAATGATTTGCCGGAAATGTCTGCTATCGTTCCGAGTACCCTTATATGGTGTCCCTTAGTATGACTGCTATGATGTGAATACATGAGAAATCATGGAGAACGAGAAAACCTAGATGAGAGAGGCTCAAAAACAAGAGTTGTGGTATGAATGTTTAAAATACTGTAACATGTATATCAAGGAAGACGGAACACTAAGAGACCCACCCCAAGCCCTAGAAAGCTAACCTGCCAGTGAGGTTCTGGGCAGGCGGTTAAACTAAGGATAGCAGGGGTGGAGTATTGCTCACACAAAAGTACAGACACACGCGAGAGAAGCTATTGTACGAAAGCCCCAGGGGTGGCATCGCCTGGCGCGCGCGGGGTGCATGGCGTAGGGCGCGTGGCGTATGGCGTCAGCAGGGTGTGTGGTGTGTGGTGCATATTCGGCGATCCCAATTCAAGGAGCTGTTCATACACATGCTTAGCTGCTACCGTCTCGATATATGACTGATCACCTATTGTTTCTTTGTTTAAAATTTTGGGTTGAAAGGAAAAGTAACGAGACATGAGTCAGATAGGAAGAACAAGCCCGATTCTTGTAGCTATCTCAAAAGAATTATGAATCCACATCTAAGTTGCTTCCTTCATAACACTTTCTATTCTACGCCTTAAAATAACCAGACCGAACAGCCTCAATTAGCTCGTCTACACTGTTAGAGCTATGTGAAAAAGATGTAACAAAGCGAACTGTTCCTGGCTCCCAGCGATCGTGATAAAAACGATAGCCACGACCAAGTAATCTTTTGATCACATCCGGCGTCAGCCGACAGAAGACCATGTTGGCTTGTGGACTCTGGATAATCTCGGATCCAGGAATCTTACGTAGACCAGTGGCCAGACGTAGAGCCAACCCATTTGCGTGATGGGCATTTCTCAGCCATAAATCATCCCTAAGGTAGGCCTCGATCTGAGCTGTGTGAAAGCGCATCTTAGAGGCTAACTGGCCTGCTCGCTTCTGACGGAAGGCTAATTCGGATGATAAGGTAGGATCGAAAGAGATAATAACGTCGACAGTCATTGCGCCGTTCTTAGTCAAGCCAAAAGAGACAACGTCGACACCAGCCTTCCAGGTCATCTCCGCTGGAGATACTCCAAGATGAACCAACGCATTAGCGAAACGCGCGCCATCCATATGTACGCGCAAGCCTGTATCTTTGGCTATCTTGCAAAGCTCGCTGAGTTCGTCCATTGTGTAGACACTGCCGCTTTCGGTAGGCTGGCTGATACTAATGGCAGATGGCTGAACACTGTGAACGTCGCCGACCTTTCGACGGACAGCAGCTCGCAGAGCTTGAGGATCAATCTTGCCATCCTTTCCGGATACAGTAACAAGTTTAGAGCCTCCCGTGAAGGCTTCTGGGGCACCACACTCGTCGTTGTTAATGTGGCTATCCGGATGACAAAGGATACTGCCCCAAGGCTTGACCAGGGAGGCTAGTCCGATGCAATTTGCGGCGGTTCCGCTCGAGACTGGAAAGATATCGACTTCTCGTTCAAAGATGTCTTGCAAACTTTGACAAGCGGCCCCTGTGATGTTATCATTTCCGTATGGTGGAACATGTTCAGTAGCCGCCTCGATGACAGCTTGCACAATCTCGGGTGATGCACCGGCTATGTTATCACTCATGAAGGAGCGGCCTAAGCTTGGAGTGTATGAACCCATAGTTGAAGTATGATGGATAGGAAGATGACAGTAGGTATATCAAATGATGCGGTGTTTACCTAGATATGAAGGATGAGAGAAGATGAGAAAGAAAAGAAAGCCAAGAATAAGGCGAACAAGGCGTTAAATATCAGGAGAGAAGAGCTAGTTCAAAGATGGTCTGAACAACGTCAAGTGGATTCTTGATGTTTGACTCTATTTCACCCCCGGTATCAAATCATGCAGAATCCTGTGTACATAGCATCCAGTGGATGAATTGACTTTGACCTAGTGGCTGATTGTGCCAGTCAACGAGACAGCGAAAGGCCTAGACAGGGGTGTGAACTAATGGGAAAATTTCTCATGGTCCACATCACATGGATTGCTGGCTCCGTCACACCGAGGGGTATATCCTGGAGCGCCATTATGTCATTACCTTATGATAAGTAAGACCTCTTGGTGGAAGGCAAGGCTTTTCTTTGCAATAAATTTCCGAGATGCGCAGTAATTGAGTACTTGTCTTGCACATCTTCCTCTTGAAACACCTATTAAGCAACATCCATGCCTTCAGATGTTCAAAGAGCTTCCAGATAATACTGATTCTACAGTTTTCTGCGCCAAAGGCGGCAATGAACTAAGCGACACTGGAATTATGTGCTCTCTCGACTAGACATTAATTTTCACCGTGACGTCTGTTTAAAAACTTCTATTTAGGACAATCATACATGTCTGGACGTACTCTGGCGGACCTTTTGAGGAACAGACGCCTGTGGCCCAGAAGATAAACAAGGATGCGCGGGAACTGCATTCGCAGATTCTTGACTCTGGCCAAATTTCTCTCTTTGGCAATCCGACGGTTGGAAATGCCGAGTCTGCCGGAGGTCAAAGCCCAGCACTATTCTGGAACTGCTTGTGTCGACTTTCAAGGGATCATCTAGGGTGGTAAGAAGAAGAGACGAAGAGAACTGCGAATGGAATTACCGAAGACGATCGCTCTATAGATGTTGAATGGTGGTCAAAAGACGAACTTAAAAAAATCTCTTGGATAATGCTAGATGATGATGGCGATAAGAATGATCTGGTTAAAGCTGTCGACATTGAGGGCGGGGGTACTCATATGTGCGGAAGAACCTATATAAAAAGTACGGCCTTCGTAGGATAGATCAAGATCGAGAGATAAAGAGGAAGCAAGGAGTAACCAGAGTCTCTTATGAGCTGCTGTAATTGGGTTCAGTGACGTTGATTTCTTATAGAAGTAGTATGAGCATAGTTGTTAATAGAAAATGTCATTCCTGCTTCCTATGCCGCGACAGCTCAAGGTAATCTATTCTGACTGCCTGCCGAATCATCAAGATGTTGACTTCGAAAAAGAGAAAGCCATTCTTGATTGTCGGCAATCGTGTCATCCAGCGGGTCTACCGTTCCGAATTGCAACCTTCTAGCCTCATCCTGAAACATGTTATCCGTGGGGATGATGCCGAGTCTCATCTGGTGCTGCGCAAAGCGACCCAGGTGGAAAGTTAGCAGTTCAGGAAATGACTTGTCCTGGAGAGATATGGCCGGTTCTGTAGGCTCGGTCACCAGCTCTGAGCCAGTCCAAGCCTCGGCTGACCTCGTTATTTGCTGTATATGCTCTGCTTGTATTGGATTCGGAGCGGCAGCCGAGAATGGGGCATAGGTCTTTGACTCAGATGCAATAAAATATGGAGGAATCGCGTTGGTGACCTGAGCCGCAATCACTGAATCAAAGCCATGCTCTCCTTTCCAATCATCCATCGTCTTGCCCTTGCGGAAATGTGATACTAGATGATCTGTGCGCTCCTGCCATGTCTCCATACGTAAGTCACAGAAGCCACATCTCGACGCTATAGGCGGTCCCTCGACCTTCCATGAGTCTATCAGCGGAGGGTCTTGCACGTTATGGATACTCCTTAAGTGCTGAACTAGGTGGTCCTTTCGGGTGTAGATCTGGCTGTTCTCGCATAGATTACTGTTGTGGTCTTCAAGATGAGTCGTTGTCGGATTTGCAAGACCGCAGTAGGCACAACTGCTGTATCCTGTGGCGGCTGATATCACAACGCTGCCAAATGGAGCGCATAGCCATCCCTGAACGCTGAGATGCAACGACTGCTCATGACGCGCCCAGTCAAACTTGCTTTTGAATGAGTCACAACAGAACGTGCAAGGGAATCTTCTCTTCTCCGCTGTTTTGCCCTTAGCTGGTCGGGTTCGTTTCACCACACGGCCACGGCGAGATATGGAGCTGGCAGAAGCGGCGGAACCCGATGACAAGCTTGAGCCGCTAGCAAAGCTCTTGGTTGAACCGGGTTGGAAGTTTGCATGACCGTGGCTACTGGAGTGTGTTTGACCCGGAAGTGGGTTGTTCCGTAAAGCGTCTGCGATGGCGGATAATGAAGCCGCCTCTGTCTCCGGGGGTGAATTTCGCCATCGCTGTATTGGATCCATCGAACTAGCCATCAAGGTTCCAGGAGCTGATGTTTCTATTGAGATCGGCTTCGAAACCATGGGGACGGCAGGGGTGCGAAGGTATCGGCTTCTTCGACGAGGGAGGCCATGGGACTGAACCTGAACATTGGAAGGGTATTGAAATGCCTTGGCTACGCCGTGGTTTAGTTCCCACATCGGCGGAGGTGGCGCCTCGCCGAGGCCAGCTCCATGATGATGCCAGACATCCTGGGCTTGATCTTGTAGTGTCCGGGTCGTTAGCGATGTTTGCCAGGGTTGGTCTACAAATTGGATCGAATTTTCCCTTGAGACCAAAGTAGCGTCGCTTGTTAGATCGGTCAAGTCTTGTGGCTGCCACAATGTTATGTTCTGATGCTGGAACTTTTCAGCGTCATAGGGAAGGCTCTGAAGGACATCTTGTTCGAAGCTTTGAAAGGAGCCTTGGGCTACCTGATTTATGTTGTCGAACTCCGTCGAAAGTCCGAGTTGGGCATATGTGAGCTCAGCGGGTGGCAAGACTATCAACTCTGGATCAGCGCTGCGTTGTCCAGTCCGTGGGTTAGACCTACTTACTGTCGCCCACGTCGTGGGCTGTGACTGGGGGAAGGTGGTCAGTGTTTGCCGGCTGGGTTGTCGGTTCCATCGGAATCCTTGTTAGCCAAGATAACAGCAAGTTGTGTAGCTTCAAAACTAAGATACGAGCACAATTGAACCAAATGTTAGACCATAGTTTGTTATGTCTTTATGCAATGCATTCAGCGGATTAAATTTTGCTTGGTGACTGAAGTCGTAGTTAGCGGGGTCTGGGATAGCCGCCACTCGGGTTAGTATTAATCCGGACTAGGAGATATCACTCACTCCAACGCTCCTGAATATCTATCTAGAATTGCTGCTTTATCTCCTTAACTATGCTCCAAACATAATGGTTGGAAATAGAGACATGAATGTCTTTGTAGCTTTTCTACATTTTCCGAAAATAACTTGGTTCCCTCTCCCAACTGTTTTCATCATGTTGCATCGTTGGCCTCCACAACCACATGCGATCAGTGAACGAGCAAATGGAGTCGACTATACAGTGACAAAAGACCGTATGGCAGATAATGTGACACATTATCTTCAGATGAAAGTATATCCGGGCTATATCTTGAGTGGGCCAGTCACACATTTCTGCACCTATTTCCCTCTCTAGTTTGCAACAGAAGGCCTTAGATGTAGACTAGCCCACACCCTAGTGCATCAAGATTACTTGATTAATCAATGGTATGTTAGAGAGCGTTAGAAATAAATATGAAGGACTAAAGTTAAACCTTTTGATGTATCAAGCCGAATATGGGATAATTTCGATAAGGTATCCATCTGGATCTTCAACGAAAGGCACTGGTACAGCAGCTTCCCACAAGTACTTGTCAAACCCCTTATCTGGAGTCTCGCAGCCAAGAAATGTGGATATCACCTCTGAGCCTCTGGAATCGCCTGTTTCTTTAACAATTTTAACCCCTTGTTTCCTGATATGTTCCATAGCTGACTCCATATCTGGGACACCAAATGCCAGTTTAACAATACGGGAAGAGTTGTTATTATCAAGGGTTAATAGAGTATTGTCTGCGTTCTAGTGTGGAGGGTTAGTTCTTGATTGACCCAGTCTACAGAACCCACTTATCGATGGGCACACCAACTCTAGCACTCCTTCTCGGCCAAAGAGGGGTGCCTCGGGAGCCGCGGAATCCGAGTACCCCATGAATACAATAGTGACGGTATCCAATGGCATACGGCCTAGTTCTTTCATACCGAGAACCCCCGAGTAGAACTCAACTGAGCGGTTGATATCCGTGACTCTCAGGCCAGTGTGGGTGAACCTGAATCCTTTTGTAGCATTATCAGATGGCATTGTTGCAAAACAAAGAAAAGCAGTATGTTAGTTAGTAAAAGTGAACTTGGTAATTTAACACGAGGGCCTTAGTATTCATATGCCTCTCTGCCGTTATTGCTATTTGTAATCTGCTGATAAATCGACTCGTTACTGTTATAAATCTAAGGAGCGGTATAAAACCATATTGGTTAGCTGACACTGACCAGTTGACAGTATACAATTGGGGGCAAGAAGTATTCGCAGCTTTAAAGTCGCGTTAGGAGCTTCTGGGCAATTTAGGGGTAAGTTTAACTGAATCAAGGTATTAGCTACTGAAATTACCAAGGTTCATATCGAGAGCTATTGGGTAGTAAGAATTTTAGATCAAGAGAAAGAACATCCACATGTTACACAAATTAGAGGAACAACCTTAGAGCCTCCGCTTTTCGCTCATGTTAGTCCTTTTGACTCAATCGCTGCACTTTTGACCAATCTCATCATGACGAAGTACCAGGGGTGAAGACCACATCCTTACTGTGTCTTCGTACAGGGGCCCTATTCGGTAACCTCGGAGTCCCCGAAGCCGTTGAATCCCCGTCACCTCTAGGCAGCTGCAGATAACCAATTCAACATACTGATAGGCGGGGGTCGTTTAGCCTCGCACCCAAAATCAACTGTACTTATACAGGACTCCCCTGCTCGTACAAAGCTTAAACTCACACCAGCTTATCCTCTTCTGGATTCTTAAGTGGCCCCTGTCACACTAGCTTAGTACTTTGATCTTTGAGATTTGTAGTCGGAACGAGAACATGGTTGGGTGTGGTAAGGTTACGAAAAGTTGTTGTCAACTTCGCCGATTCTTCTCATTTTATGGCATTATCCATTATAGGCTTCGGCCTGCCTTACTGATAACTAGCTGGAACCCCCTCTAATCGGGGGTTATCATAGATCACTGTCAACACGTCGCGTAGCTAACTAGTTACTTTTGGCTTAATATAGGTAGTAGTGTTTTGCTCAAGGCAAAACACTAAGGCCCTAATAGGCTTAGAAGAGATACGCGCCCTCGTCTAATACCTACTATTACTAAGCATTGATCCAAATGCGAGGTATCCCGAGTGTCAGATTTATTAGTCCTTTTTAATTGTGAATAACAAATGGCAAGCACATCGGATAACGCGGGCGCGGGACCCTGGCGACATCCTACAGACGCACAGTTTGTCTCGCAGGAAGATTGCAGCAAATGCAAAACACGGCGCATTAAATGTGATCGAGCTCTCCAGGGATGTCGAAAATGCAGCAAAAAAGGTTATCAGTGTCCAGGCTATGGCCCGCGCGTGCAGTGGGTCAACGATGCTGCTACTCGAGGTCGGATGAGGGGTTTGCAGGCTACCATTTTGGAGGATCACGCTCGGTCCCAGCCAAATGCCATCGAGAGGTTGGGATCCTTGGATTTTATCGATGACGATGGCTGGAACAATCCAATCGGTATCCATAACCATGCTCAGCAACACCACAGCGGCATGACATCATTTGGCCTTACCCAAGCCTGGTGGGACAAGCTAAGACGCTACTACATCGACAACATCGCTCGGCACATGGTCTGGGTCGATACCGAGAAGAACCTGTACCGAGATTATATTATCGAATTGGCTTCGGATCGGCCAGTTCTTCGCCTGTCAATTTCTGCAGCAGCAGCCCTGCATTGGAACGCCACTGGAAATGTTGAAAAGGTCCCTTTTCCAGAGTCATTCCGTGACGAGGCCGTCAGGGGCATTACTACCTCTGTCAAAGACATTCTGGAGGGCACCACGCAATTGACACTTGAGAATGCTCAATGGATACTTGCATCTATGATGGTGCTTTCCTGCTGCGAAATGATCAAAGCTGGAGCTGAAGCAGCCGATTGGCATCGAAGGGCTGCACGACGACTGGTAGGCGTGATTAAGACGATGAATTGGTGCCATGACCGGATGATATCATTTTTGATCAATCAGCTTGCTATATACGATGTTCTATCTTGTACTACGTCCTTCGACCTATCTAATATCGAGGAAGCCATACTACCCATGACTGAGGAGGGAGGCATTTTGTTCTCAAAGCTTTTGCTTCTTATCCACGACGTCACATTATGTCGGGAACGATACGACAAACCCGACACGCAAGGAGATAACCAAGAGCACCTTCGTCCCAGAAAGAGAGCTCTTCTTGGTTTGAGGGAAAGTATCGAACTCGCTAGAGGCGAAACTCTTATGGTGGCTGGTACTCTAGGCATGCAAGATCCGTCGGATCAGAGAGACTTTATTCGACTTGCCGATCTATACTGCAAAGCGACGCTACTATTTGCCTACAGTGTGATGCACCGGGATGAAAGCAACTGTGGGCTCCAACTCATCGAAGACATGTTCTCGGTTCTGACTTCGATTGAGAGGCCCGAACGAATATGCCACAACCTCCCTTGGCCTTTGTTCATTGCAGGAATGGAATGTCACGGGGACCCGGAGAAACAAAAGCAGATCGCCCTTCACTTTAAAGGCGTTTATGACGCTACTGGCTTAATCCATTACCAAGAACTGGTTGAGTTTCTCACATTGTTCTGGGCTGGTGAAGAGTCAGATTGGCAAATTGGGGCTGGCCAGCGAGAGGCGATGGGGTTGCGCGTCCTTGCTGTTTGATGAACAGGACGTAGTGGTGGGAAGATGTATGCTGTATCCACCTCTGTCCTATGACTTGATGGATTTCAGATCACTGGGAAATCCCCTATTGATCACGCCCTTTTCCTTGTCAAGCATATATGACTCAGACAACTAAGAAGCTATAAATTGGTCAGGCTAGGATTTTCTCGCCAAGACTTCCTGATTTAGCTTAGCAAGACCATCCACTTTGTCACATCACTTATCAAGTTAGTTAAACGGTCAACCTAAAGCCTGAGATAACAATATTGTCATTGATTTTTTCCTAATTTCCTTTTCTCCCTCATTTGTCCCTTGTTATATTTCACTTTTATACAAACAAAATTCTCTAGTGCTGTTTACGATCATGGCTGTCACTTCAAATATCCTGCTTGTTGGAGGCGGGGGACTCGGCGTCATTGCCGCTTTGAGCTTGGAGGCCAGCCGCAGAGCCCAGGTTACAGCTGTTCTCCGTTCAAACTACAAAATTGTAAAGGAAAATGGCTACATCATTAAGTCATGCGATCACGGAATTATAGAGGGTTGGAGTCCCACCAGAAGTAAGCATCACTCACAGCATGTTATTTCCTGCTACTTACATCCGTTCTGTAGTTGTGAACCAAATTCCTCATGTATCTTCGGACGATCCGCCTTATGATTACATTGTGCTTACGACTAAAAACATACCGGGAGCTGGTCCAGACATGGCAGAATTGATTACGCCAGCAGTTTCACCTGGCATCACAGTTATTGTCCTTATCCAAAACGGGTTGAACATCGAGAGACCGTATTTAAAACGGTATCCATCCAACATCATTCTATCTGGTATCAGTTTTGCCGGTTCTCAAGAGATAAGACCGGGTATCATCGAACATGGTAACCATGATCACCTGCTCGTGGGCCCGTTTTGGAATCAAAATGTCGATATAACACGGGGTCAGATAGCTGCCAAGACCTTTGTCTCACTATACGAGGCTTCAGGAAATGCATCCTGCTTCTACACTGCTGAGACTATATCACACAGATGGAGGAAGCTGGTCTACAACGCTACCATGAATCCACTCTGTGCAATCACCAATCTGGACTCTGGCTCTCTGAGACAGAGCGGCTCGGCAATGGTGAAGATCATGCAGGACGCTATGGAGGAGGTCGTTACTGCAGCAGGAGCAGCAGGGTATACTCTGCCTCCAGAGACCGCTCAGGAGTTGCTCGAGGATGATCCCATAGAGGGTAGTTTCGAGCCGAGCATGCTCCAAGATGTTCGGAAGGTATGTGAGAGTAATGTAGGCTTTTCAATGCCACGATCGATGAATTGACGACTCTAGGGAAACTTGATAGAACATGAATATTTGGTTGGGGAGCCGATGCGTGAAGGGCTTCGTCTCGGGGTCCCAATGCCAACTATCTCGATGCTTTACGCGATGTGCCAGGCCGTGCAAAATAGGGTACAATGCGGCAGGCTGACTTGAGAGAGCGACAGAAATAACATGATCTCTGCCGCTTGCTCATGTACTTACGCATCAGGCGGCTCTGATCACATAGTTGGATAGAGTAGAGGTGAGTCCACATCAGGCTGTTACCGCTTAATTTTAGTGACCACAACATTCTTTTTACTTTCTGGAGCGCTAGATCAAGCTAGCAAGTCTTATCTGTAGTAGTATATATTAGGTGATGCGATGTAGTGATATAACATATTAGTATTCCATTCTATACCCCGCACTCTTCCTGCATGCTCTGTGGTGATGTTAAAATAACTAACTTCAATTTACCTAACCAACTCTCGCCTTCAGTAAAACTCTTCTCTTAGAGCCTCTCCAACTCTTCGTACAGCTATATCCAATTCCTCCAGTGAAGTAGATGCAAAAGTCGCCCTTAAAAACATATTCTCAGGTGTCTCATTCGACGCAGAAAACGCACTCCCCTTGCAACATAACGTACCCTTCTTCAAAGCCCCTCTATACACGCTCTCTTCAATTCCCGTGAATGTAGTCCAAAGTGATTTAGCATGGCTGTTGGTAGCCAGGCTATGCTGTCGCCAATCTAATTTGATCCAAAGAAACATGTCGGCTGCCGGAGCTTGCCAAGAGCATATGTCCAAAGGAAGGTGCTTCTTGCATGCTTTGATAAGAGTGTCTCGGCGATTTTCGTACTCATCACGCAAGTATACGAGCCATTGAGTGAAACCACGATGGCCCCATTTATCTTCTAGGAGGTGACTCATAGCAAGTTGCGATAAGCCGCTCGGACAAACCACTCCGACGTCATGATGGTTTAGGATTTTGGAAGCAATATCTGAGTTTGTTGTCATCCAACTGCAGCGGAGACCTGGTCCAAGTGTTTTAGACGTCGAGTCCAAGCGAATAACACGGCCTGATACATCTAACGAGAGGTAAGAAGGAAGAAGACTTCCGATATAGCCGTCCAGATCGGACGAATGCTGCGATGACCGAGACTCTCTTATCGCTTCCTGCGTTGTGAATTGAAGGTAATAGTAAGGATCATCCTCAATGACGAGAAGGTTGTGTTTCTCAGCAACTTGATAAACATCTTTACGCCGCTGGAACGTCTGAGTAACTCCGGTGGGGTTGTGGCCAGTGGGGATGGTGTAAAGAAGGAAGGGCTTCGCAGAACCGCGCTCGCTCTCGTTCCAATGTGAAAGCACTGAATCAAGATCTGTTGCTGAGATGCCTTGTTTGTCCATTTTGACTGTTGCAGTCCGAAGTCCCAAGGGCGTCATAGCTTCAAGGGTGCCGGAATAGGTGTACTCCTCCACCAGAATATGATCACCTCTGGTGCAGAACATTCGGAATGCGTGCTCAATGGCGGATGTACTTCCAATATTTAGGAATACTTCCCAGTTGGAATATGGCGGATCATGAATAGCTTCAATATGCTCTGTCAGAAAGCGAACGAGGGTCTCGCTTCCTCCAGCATACCCGTAGCTTAATGATGCAGGTATTCCAACGGACAGGTCGCGATCTCCATGATGGCCTTTCATCTGCTCGCCACGACGACGTTTCGTACCAAACTCACCAGGCTGGTAGAAATTGAACGAGAGATCGAGAAGCGGAAAGTATTCTGGAGATGGTCTTCCAGTTGCTAAGCTTAAGACTCGATTGGTTAACTCAGCTCCCGCTGCTTTGAGTGTGGCAGCCTCCCTCGATCTGCTCTCATCATTCAGACGATGGCCAAAGTTCTTAGACCGAGGCTTTTGGGAGCCTCGCTGCGTTTTGAACAAAGCGGACGAAGTGGTGGGAGCGATGCCGCCAGTCAAGGGCTGGGATTGCTTCCGAATGGCGGCCAAGTCATCCAGAGTCAACCTTCGCAGCATTTTAATAAGAGATTTGATAGAAGAGGGTGTCTAGAAATGGGATTCTTTGGGAATAAGAAAATAACAGATAGTATTTATGTTACACAAGAACGTCTCAGAGAGAGTGAATCAAGCGATTGGATAGAACAAGGAGCTCGAAGTTCAAGGCGAGTTACCGCACTTACAGAATGAATACCCTTTTGGGAATAGTGGCATTAAGCTGCTAATCACACTATCATAAGTAGTGCCAGGGGTTCCTCTTCGGAAGTAACCCAAAGAGTGGAGTGTCACAGGCTCCGTTTTCTCTATCGTAGTGCCATTTTGGGATAAAACTCCGTCATTTCTCCTTATCACTACTGTTCCGGGATAAGGTCCAGGCCCAGTCAACGGGTTCGGTTGAAGGTCAATAGTCACTCAAACTTTCTCTCTCGATTGACTCCTTTTCTAATCATCAAGTGCCGTTATCACATGCGATTAGTGCAGCGATTGCTCCACAAGTCGTCAAGTCTCGGAAGAGCTGAATCATTGACAAGAAGAAGGGCGTAAATGGACCGTTTGAGTTCCTTGCAGTTTTTCTGGTAGGTTTTACTTACATGATGATGATGCGATTAGGGACAAAGTTTGCAAAGATCCAACGATTTGAGCCGTGAGTAGCCATATATAGAGAAATCACTCTTCGGTGTCCCATATGTTTCTATTTTCTTTGTTATGCAACACTGCGATGATCTCAGGAAAAACTTCCAAATCGGCGGCTAAAATGTCGGCGACCATGCTGGTAGTAGATCATGAGCGGCCGAACGAACCACAGCAGGCAAGAACGCAACCAAAAGCCAATCTTGCTCGGCCTTGGTGTGTCGTAGCTGGATCGTTGGCGATCATTTGGGCTACTTATGGCCTACTTGCGTCGAATGGCGTTTTCATATCGTACTGGTCCTCGAATCAGCTAGCCCACATGCCCCGAACCTCAACAACTTGGATCAACGGAGTTCATCTCTTTCTGAGCCTTGTCCTGGGCTACCCGGTTGGCCTCATATTCGATAAGTACGGCTTTAACCTTCTCATGATCGGTGGTGGTATCTTTTACATCGCGGGGATCTTCGCCATGGCAGAAAGCACCAAGTTCTGGCATTTCATGCTCGTATATGGTATCGTTGCAGGAGCTGGTTGCGGCGTATCAAGTACAATTGCAATCAGTGTTCTCAGCTATTGGTTCAATGAGAAACGAGGGCTAGCAACGGGCATGGTCATGCTGGGCGGAAGCTTAGGAGGCGTCATGTTTCCCCTGACGCTGAGGCCGCTATTCCAAAAAATTGGATGGTCTTGGAGCATTCGAGCCCTTGGTATCTTTGTTTCTATCCTTACTATCATTGGCGTCTTATGTATTCGATCACGACCTCAAATGCGACGTACGAAGAAGGCACCACTAAAGATGTTCTTGAACCCGACATTCCTACTCATGACTATCGGCGTTACTTGTAAGTCTTGACCCCAGACGATACTTCAAATGCCGATAATCTCTCTAGCCTTTGACTTTGTTCTGTTTGGAGCTCTTGGATTACTACCAGCTTTCGCAGAGAGCTTGAATTACAGCCATGCTACTAGCTACCAGTTTCTCGTAACACTAAACGCGTATGTTGCATCATCTTTCATGTGAAGCTATAGCTAAAGCAATTACACAGCTGCTCTGGAGCAGGACGAATCCTGGCTGGGATACTGGCAGACCGAATTGGTCCCCTGAACGCTACTATCTCCGTTCTCTCAGTCGGGCTGATCTCGATGTTAGCATTTTGGCTAATATCCAATCTACATATCGCACTTTTGTATGCGTTCGCGGCCACGTTTGGACTGAGTAGTGGTGGTGTCCTGAGCCTCGAACCTCTTTGCATTGGTCAGTTATGCCATGAGAGCCAATTTGGCTAGTTTTATGGAACCTGTTTTCTTGCAGTTGCCGCGATGTAAGTTTGTTGTTGCATCCTCTTGTTGAGATATATCAGATATGCTAACTGATCTGAACAGATCGATGGTTTGTATTCCTGTGGGTAGCACCCTGCTCGATGCCTTTGGGCAACATGGATTCGTTGCCTTCTTTGCCTGTGTGCTGCTCATCTCCATTATGAGTTTTGGGGGATCCCGGTGGCTCATATGTAAAGGAAGAGTGGATGGGATAGTTGGCGATGGACAGGAGATGATAGCTGAGAAGAAAAGAGGTATTCGCTATGTCTAGAGTGTTTGGATCGCCCATCATACCACTACTTCAAGACACCACCGAAATCTTGGGGTTTGAATGTGTCCATCTCAATTGTATGAGTCTGCACCAAAGCATTCATATTATGGTTTATTTCCCACCCCAAAGGCTCCCTGACTACTGTGTTATTGACCTTCTTGTGTCCTGCCCAGCTCCGTTGCGTCATACCTATAAGACCCTTCATCATCTCGCCAACGATCAGTTTCAAATTCGGATTATTTCCGCTATCCGATACAACTTAGACAATCAGGATATCTTGCTTCTTTAACCAACCTTCGGTGACCCCTGACTCTGCTTCCCCATCCATAAAGCCATGAACATATGTCGGACATACAATGTTGTAAGTCTCTAGACCACCCTGATCATCCTTAGATTCAGACTTGCGCAGAACCATAGGAACCTTGCCACCATCCAAAACTGCAACAACATCCCCTTGTTGTACATGCGGGCGCGCCAACAGAAACAATCCATTCTCTGTCGTCGCGAACATGAAATCATTTGTTGAATAACCCGCTGACGCCCTTCCCGTAGACACCCTATGTACGGCGTTATCAACCTCAGTAAAGTCAAAGTTCTCGCCCGGATCATAGCTAAAAGCAGACCGGGAATAGTGTTCATAGTCATCGATGCGGTAGGTCAGGATATGAACTTGTCCTTCGCTTACCCAATTCCGATTTTCAACGTCCAAAGCCTCGATCTCTGCTTTCCGCAAGCGTCGCATTCTGGGTGGTGCTATACAGTCTAGCACCAATGTTCGCCAGAACGCACGAAAAGTTGTCTCACTGATAGATGTATGACTGCTACCGATCTTCGGTGCATAAAGCTGACTCTGACTGCGTTGAAAGGCATCCTCGCCAAGATACAACTTCATGAGGTCTTCCACTCTGTTATAGTGTTCTTCCACTTGAAGGATAGGTCCGATGGATCCTAAAATACTGCCTGTCAATGCCAATATGTTTTTCGTGGGCCCTACAAGACGACAAGGAGTCTCGCAATGCTTGGGACCAGCGTTGAAAATATTGCGTTGTGCAAAAAGAACCGAAACGCTATCTTCCGGCTTGAGGTCAAACTCGACAGTCCAAGAAGGGTGTTTGTCTCTCTGGGGCCCTTCGCTGTCGATTTGATAGAGCGCCCGAGGCCCTCCTCTGCGCTCAAAAAGGCTTTGGCAAAGCACATCGAGTTCTCCTGACATATTGATCAAAGATAGCGTCACTTCCTCATACACTTTGTTTAGTGGTTTGGAATAATCAACTTCGATGCCGTGGTTTTCTGTTACCAGTCCAAGTAGCCCATAAATCTTGTCTCGCGGGTCTGTAGATTCCATTGCCCGAAATCGCGTCAATACATCCGTCAGGCGTGAGCTTCTTTCACCAATAGCCCCGCTTGACAATCGACGCTGGTCTTCTATAAGCTTGGAGGGGATGAAGATGTCGCTGAATTGGTAATAGTAAAATTGTGCATGAGATCTTAACGTATGGAAGGCATCGAAATAGGGCTCGTCTTTGAAGAAGGCCGCTATGGAGTCCCAGTTTAACTCGGCTTCGCTGCACATGAGAGTTACTTGTGGTGCGAGAGATAGCTCCTGCATGACCCAAAGCCGCTTCCAGAGAGTTGGTTGTCTGAAAAGGTCGCGCATAAGGAGTTGGTCCGACTTTTTAAGAAAAAAGTCGGACTTGCGATAGTGATCCTGAAGAGTCTTGAGGGTTTCGGAGTCCTTCTGGATGATCTTCTGCATGAATTCCATACCTTCCTTGATCCTCCCCTCTTTATCGGCAAGTGTTTGCTTGTCTATGTATATATCTCTGGATTTGACATCTTTCCCGATCATTGGATCCAGCCAGGCTATGTCTCGCTTACAGTAGGAATAAATCTTGCGCATAAGAGCGACCTGTTGTTTGCGTTCTTCCGGATCCGACTGGTTAATGCAGACCGCGTCTACCCATAGAGGCCGAGATTGACCTCGAAGTCGTAAGGCAGATAAGATATGATGCAGACTAGGGGTGATCGAGAAAAGCTTGCCATTGAGCAAGATGGGTGCCGAGAAATCAGGTTCTCCCCACACGTAGGAGAGTGCCTCATAAGCTGGGACTACTGAATCTGTGGCAGGCCCAAGTGCTACATGCGAGAGAGTGCAGGACACTGTTGGATCATCGTCTAAAGGTTGATGCAAGGTGAGTAACCTGATCTCTTGACGGCTGTTGTCTAGAGATTTGTAAATCTTGCTAGACATTTTTCCATGATCGGGGGTGCTATCGAGCTCCTGATGATGATGGCCTGGAAGTTCTGATAGCTTATTAGAAACCCCTTCTGGCATGTTGCTTTCAATTGGCGGTGTCTGCTTTCGGTAAAGATCTGTCAATGATACAGGGAATTAAGCCTGCCTAGTAAGCGTGAACAACAGCCTTATGATACTCTCAATAATATGTAGGCACTCTTACTCTATCCCGTCTGTAATGTTACTCTGATAGAGGCGTTCTCTGAACCCCGAGTTAAAACGCGCGACATACTGCAAAGTGAGACTCAGCAATGCCCCGCTCGTCTTAGTAAGCAGCGATAGCCACTCTTGAATTCCGATAACCTGCGTCAACTAACAGAAATTTCTACCGGATATTACTATGTCTATATTCTATAAGAAGCTTTGGGGAGGTTTGAAGCCCATTTGTTTAGTGAGTGGTGTCGCGACATCTTCTTAGCCACAAGGTATTTTATTATCTTACACTAACTTATCGCATCAACATTAATAATCAGGACCAAAAACTCGCCAGCCCCATCCCACTCCTGAGTGATAACCCCTCACCTCACTCCACTTCTGAGCGTGGAGTGGGAGTTTTGCTAGGAACCACACCAAGGCCACCCAATCTGTTGCGGTAGCCAATAGCTATTCTATAGATAATACTCTCAGACGATTCTTTCCATTCTTGATTGTGCCATGGACTTAGGATCCCCTTGTTCCGGAGCAAATTTCCCATTCTAGCCACTAGACAGGTGTTGGCAACTCAATCGGCTAGTCTTTTGGGTTGATAGAGTACGCTAGAAACCCGGCAAAGATAAGATACTTGTAATCTCAATCAATGCAGAAATTTATGCCAGAACGGCAGACTCTGTGGCTATCGGCGGGATTGATGGAGAATTCTTGAAGCGTAATCGGGTTTGCAGGAAATCATACATGAAAGCCAGCTCAGTAGGAACTTTACAAGGTACATGCACCTGAATAAAGGATTCCGGCAGCAGCATGGTATTCATAATCAAACTACCACGTCTAGCTACATCGTTGTATGAGAATGGGGATATCAAGAAGCTCAACTTATGGGATAATTGTTTTTTCTTACTCTCTCGCTTTTTTCTTCTGGCAATTGTGAGACATGGCACCCGGGGACTGTCAATGAGTGAATGAGCACGGGAAAACGCACTTTAAGAGTTACGAAGAAACAACCAATTGCCAAAAGAGAAAACAAACCACAAGATAAGGGGTTGCGCTCTTTGTTCTGAAATTCGAAGTAGTTTATAGAGATGCTGCAGCTGCAGTATTTCGAGATTGCCACCTTGGGCATACTGTAGCTCGGGCATAATTCGGTGACCCGTCCCAGAAATGGAAATGGGGGAACCCCTCATAGCTAGCCCCAGGTTTTAGCTGATCATCACTGTCTCTGTCACTGACGGGGGTGGGGAAGCTCGACTCAAGTAGACGCCGGACGATGCCGCGGGCCGTACGATTGTTCAATTATTGAGTTCTTTAAGAACCCTTCTTATAGTCGCTCAGTTGGCCTTCGAGTTTGGCATTTTTGTAGCAGCACAGCAAGCACAAGTTGGTCATTTTTGTCAAGATTCACGTCGTCACTTCAACAGAACTCCAACTGGTTCACATTTGACAATCCCCACTATCATTTTAGAATACTTTGCCCATCATGGCTGTTTCAACAGAAACGACAATAAACGGTGACAACACAACCTACGATGTTACTGTTGTCGGAGGTGGCCCAAGTGGTTTAATGTTGAGGTATGTCGTCTCCCATCCCATCGCCTTTGCTGGTGAGTCGTGCCACTAACCGTCTGTCCTTTGATCAGTACCGTCCTGGCTAGACTGGGTCACAACATCAAGATTATGGAGCATCGTCCCGATCAAACCACTGTGGGCCGAGCAGACGGCATCCAGCCCAAGAGTATCGAGACCCTACAGATGCTGCGCCTCGGTGACGAGCTGCTCCAGACTGGTGTCAAGGTCTACGATATTTGCATGTGGAGGGGCGCAAAAGGCGAAGGCCCCAAGCGAATGAGTCGCGAGGTCCACTACCCAGAATCTGTCGTCGACCTGAAGCACCCATACATCCTGCTATGCCACCAGGGCATGGTAGAGAGTATGCTAATTGACGACCTCCGTGCCAGTGGAACCGAGGTTACCCGAAACGCACACTTTGTCAACTACACCCAGGCACAGCAGGTTAAGAATCAGCCTCTGCAAATCACCTTCACAGACCCAGATAATAAGGAGCACAGTGTGATTTCCGAGTATCTGGTGGGTTGCGACGGAGCCCGATCCCTCGTCCGTGAAGCTATCCCAGACACCTTTGCCGACGGTACACCACACAGTTCAGTATGGGGTGTGATGGACGGCGAACTTGAGACAACGTTCCCAGACATCTGGAGTAAAACACTCGTGTACTCGGAGGAGTATGGCTCTATTCTCATGATTCCCAGAGAACGCAACATGACTCGCTTCTACATTGAAATGAAGGGCGCCGCCGCCGCCGATGATACTGGAGCATCCAACAACTACCTCGGCCAAGAGTATGTTATGGAGCAGGCACGAAAAATCCTCAGCCCTTACAAAGTTGAGTGGCGATCAGTCGAGTGGTTTGGTAACTATGCTGTGAGCCAGCGTGTCGCTAATCGCTTCTCTGACCCTGCACGGAGAGCTTTCATTGCCGGTGATGCTAGTCACTCTCACAGCCCTAAAGCCGCGCAGGGCATGAACACTAGTATTCATGACTCGTGGAATATGGGCTGGAAGTTGAACCTGGCACTACGAGGCCTAGCTAAGCCGGTCCTGCTCAACAGTTATGAGACGGAGCGCAAGAAGATCGCCCACGACCTTATTAACTTCGATGTGGAGCACGCAAATGAGGTCGCTGCCGGAGACCCCAAGCGCCTCGCGGATAACTTCCGCACAAATATTCGCTTCATCTCAGGCGTTGGCGCCGAATATATTTGCAATGAAATCAACCAAGGATCTTCGATTGGTCTCTTGAAGCCCGGAGCTAATCTACCTCCTGGCAAGGCTACACGATACGTTGACGCCAACCCTGTCAGTCTCGAGACCGATATCCCTGTTCTTGGACAGTTCAGAGTCTATGTCGTTGTCCCCAACCTCGTCAGTGACGCGCAAAAGAAGTTTCTCCAGACCTTCAACGACATTGTAGCGTCAGAATCATCTCTAATCTCGCGACTTTCCCAATCAGCACGAAAGTCTTACCAGAACAAGCCCCGAGCTGTGCGTGCCAAGGACACCTTCTTCCGACCTGAACGATATACCACAGTGAGCGATGTATTTACATTCTCACTGATCAGTAAGTCACTGCTGACTTTAACCATGTACCGTCTGCTAGTATAGTCAACTAATCATTCTCTTTCCATAGCTTCAACCGACAAGGACAAGTTTGAGATTGACGACCTGCCACAACTCTTCTCTCAAACCCCATGGACTGTCTACTTGGATGACGTAGCGCACTTGGATACGCAAGGCAAGGCCGTTACTCAGAAATGGCTAGGAGGACTAAGCAACGAGGACGTCGCTATTATCAACGTGCGACCTGATGGATATGTCGGTTCAGTTGACAAGTGGGATACAAGCACGGACAATGCGGCATCAGCTGCCGCCAACTGGATCTCGGCATACTACGATTCATTCCTGCAGGTGTAGACATGGTGTGTATCCCCGAGTATATAAGCAATAGAACTCAACTAGCCAATTTGATGATTATACTATCCCAGAAAGTCATGTGTTTGTGATAAAGGGTTGGAAAGACGCCCAAGTATGATGATTATACAGGTTGCCTATTTCCAATTTTCAAGGGTGGGTCGCGTACAGTTATATCGCGGACTTGCGGACTTGGGACAGGGAATGGGGAGGCCCTATATCAACCCCCCCAAAAACTATATTATGCTGGTATTTTCATATTTACTTGCTAGACATGCCAGAAGAGCTTGGCCCAGACTTATATTAACTACGCAATAGCCGGTACCACCTACTACATATTAATCTTCTCGAATAATTATAAGGAGCTTAACTTCTAGACAGCATAAGAGTCGCATGTTGTCAACCACAGAAGGACTAGATTCTGGTGCATTGCGTATAGGGTGATGTTAGAGTCACCACGGAGAAAAAGAGCCCAGGGCATAATAATGGTACAGCGCGGTTATCGTATTTTGTAAGGAAGATAAACGCTGATGTAGTATTTAAGGTCCAGCAGTCTATGTTATCTCTTTCCTCTCCCCCACTAGTTTTCCCCGCTTCAGAATAAATGTTCGTGATAAAACCACGGAGTTGGACGTGTTGGCAAAACTCTTCACATGCCACTCGGCTATGCAGCTTCCTAGACGACAGGGGGTAGGCCCCTGAAATACATCCCATCCGCTGCTGATATGCATATTCTACTCGACAGCTCTTCATGGTCGGACTAACATATACTTACGGTTTTTTACGTTATTGGAGCGCTCAATTGGTTGGTCTTGCAAGGCCCGATCGTTGCTCGGTTCAATCCTTTCTGAAGTACTTCTTGATGCCCCCGCTCATTCCTCTCGAGTAAATCTCCTGGCTGCTTCTATCATCAACTGTACAGCATGACAAACAAGAATTCTGAACCGGCTCCGCACATCGAACTTTTAACAACAACTCCTACCGATGTATCACCCCGTCTGCCTCTAAATGAAATGATACCAGCCAAATCTCAAGTATTGTGAGCCCTGAGTCCCCCTCCCAGCTTCGTCTAATATGCCCCAGGATGACAGCCATAGTGACGATGATTCATATTTTGACGATGAGCCGTTTGTCCGAACTTTCAAATGAAACAATTACATCCTAATTCCGTTAATAGAAACAGCTCAACCGCATCTATTTCCAGCAGCATATTGGAGTATCGGCAAATCCGGGGTCGCACATACCACAGCGACAAATTTGTTATCGAATATCTCTTTCCGAACGATGACCAGCAACTAGAGTCTATTGATATAACGTAATCTTCTATGCCTATAAGTCTGGTTGTGCGACACTCACTTTGACTAGCCATCATTACTTGACACTTCTTCAGGACAACGAACTGTTTCTTGCTCCTCTTGATACAACTGAAGTTAATGTGTAAAATCTTTATACAAATTTCAGGAAATCTTATCGTCTTATACTAATAATGATGATTTACCGTTCAAACAGCAAGTTCTTAACGTTAGCGCAGGAAGTGGTAGGTTAGAAGGCGATTCATGATCAATTATTCGCTGACCATCCTGAAAGGTATTTGGGCAATGTACAAAAGTCTATGTCCCCGCGGAGTTACTTTGTTTGCTCACTAATTATAGTGAATTTTCCCGACAAATACCGCAATACTGAGGTTATCGGCACTGATCTTTCTCCTTGTCAACCGACATGGGTTCCTCCGGATGTTCGCTTTGAAATCGAGGATGCTACAACGCCCTGTACATGGAAGGATAATGAGTTTGACTTCATTCATATCCGTTACTTATTCAATGCTGCTCAAGATTGGACAGCCCTGTTTCAGGAGGCCTATCGATGTTGTGCCCCACGAGGCTGGGTGCAATCGGCTGAGGCTGACGTTGGATTCCGGAGCGATGATGGGACTACTGACCTCCATCCAGTATTTGAACTGGGAAAGACAGTTTTTAAAAAAGGCAAAAAGGTATCTGGTCAGCTTGTCTTTGACGTCTGTGAAGCCCGCCTTCTTGAATGCTTCCTTCTGCAAGTCGTGGACAAAGTAATTGACTTCAAGGTAAAGGTTGACCAATATACAGAAAAGGGCTTGAAATAATCACTCGCATACGCTCTAGTTCCCTATTGGACCTTGGCCGAAACACAAGAAGCTTGCTGAAATCCGGAAGTTTGTGAAGCACACTCTTCTAAATAATATCGAAGGTAGGATCATCATTGTATCAAAGTGTGGGAACATCTGACTGATATTTAAGGCTACACTCTTGCAATGTGGCAAGAGGTTCTAGGCTGGCTTAAGGAAGACTACCAGGCGTTTGTTATGGATTCCCGAAAGGCCATCAGAGATCCCAACGTTCACAGCTACATGGTTGTATGTCATGTGTACGGACGAAAACCAGAGTAACAGGCCGGTCGACACTGTGGTGATATTTCCACATATTTATCTAACAATCCAATTTCACGATGTCTACCCGGATAAAGCCGAAGCAATTGTCGAAAGTTCAGTGAGCTCTTTCCTCGCTGACCGCAATGAAATCTCGTAAATATGCCGTAGTAAGCTTGGATTTCAGAAGCTTGATCAATCCTGAATAAGCTCAGGTATCCATAATGCACACCTGGGACAAGCTGTTTAGACATGACTGCGAAGTATTGAAGGCTGATTGCTTGCTGACTAAATTTACAAAGACATAATAGTGTACCCTGAAGTGAATCCCAACACAAGCCCATGAATTCTAATCGAAGTCTCGTACGATTCGATATTTCTTCAGCGGCCTCAGCACACCTTTGGCCGTTAGAACCCGGCTAGTGGTGACAGGATTACATCATTTAGTGACATTTTGGTCTTAATCATGTTGTGGAGGCAACACTGAGTCGTACATGACTTTTGTTTACTTTCCTTTTTGGGTCTACATAAGACTGGCCGTGGTTTCATAGATAATTTAATTTCCAGAAGTAGAAGGGGATGCAAACCATCATTTAAACATAGAGAAAACAAAAGAATTCATGAATTATCATTCATAAGCTGGTATCGTGGAAACTGACTTGAGCGTACTATCGAAACGGTTGATTCCTCAATGTACCGCCTTGACACTCCGCCTGCTAGCGACTTGATAGGACAAGAATTCTGTCGCATTCGTGGTGGATCTCTTTCATCCCGTAAGGTTGAATCTCGGAATTGTCCGTAGCTCGCTGCTAATTTCTGATCATCTTCCCCTACGCCATACTAGTGTTTCGTTCTGTGGGATCCGCTGATGTCATCCCCGTGTCTGGTTGACAGGGCTTAGAAAATGCAGCGGTTATATAACTTGAATATTTAGCGTGATAGACACGTAGGTAACAAGATTGCTAGAAAGGGTATACCCGTGACGCTCTCCGGTTTCGATCTTGTACGATCAGCCATTCAACTCAACTACCGGTAGTTTCGTGTGTATTTGCGGCCCATATTAATGGCAAAGGCCGTGCCTTGATCTTGATCCTCCGAGTCAGATTTAATGAAGCCATGCCGATCTAGACTTGGTTGATGCAAGAGCTCCGGGTTACCTGCATGTATATACTTACCCTCATCCTGTATGATCTACGCTTTACAACGCAACTTCGACTCTAAAAACATGAGACTACCGGTATTAAACACAAACTCAAAACAGCTACATCACGCGTCATTGATAATGGCCATGGCATACCAACAACCACACAACCTGGCCCGCCACCAAGCCAGCCTAAAGGCCAATCTATGTATGATCAACCTATGCCCGTTCATCCTATATATAGCCCCCCATAGGGACAAACTATGTACAGTCCGCCCCCAAACCAAATGAAGGGCCAAATGCAAATTCAGCCGCGTGGCTCTGCTCGTTTCAAAGTTGTCAGGCCTTCCTTCAATAGTCGATATGAGTGCAAGCCTGAGAACACATCTGACGAACCCTCTCCCTACACTATTGGGATCTCAAACAACCCGAAGAAGCGCCCCGACTTGGCTTTGACCGTTGGGGGTGTATCTGTCGCGGCCTGTTACCTCCCCGAGACCAGCAAGTACTACAACAGCGACCCGAAGATATTCCACATCGGTCTTGGGAACCTATCTGACGTTTACTGGATTGCGATGTTGTACCAGGGAAAGGACAAGTACGGTTGGTCATTCACGTTCAATATCCCAACAACGGGGCGCCCGTTCAAGTCACGTGGAAGAAAGACAACAACGTGGCTGTGAATGACATGTCGGCTTCAAGTCTGAGTAATAACAACTTCAAGCTTCAAGACCCGAATGGCCAGGCCATGGCGATTTTTACGAGTCACACTATGGAATTAGGTCTCAGCGCGGTAGACACATTAGAAATCAATACGGATCTAGGTCTGTCGTTTGAATCTGCCGTCATCATGTCTTTACCATACATCTACGTCTTCCAAAAGTGCGACGAGGAGAAGAGGTCTGGCACCGCCAGCGCTACTGGTTCGGCTGCAGTTAAAGGTTAAAGACACCACTGACAACTGAGAATTTCTGGCGACAGGCGATTGACCATTCAGTTATAGCAGTCATCGGGAATGAACCAAACACCTCTAAACAACACATCCACTAGAAATAGTATGCTCTTGAATCTCAACTGTATACCGAGCAAGTTTAAGTAGTAAGCACGTTTTGTCTATCACATCATGCGTTCCCAATGCTCTAGGTTGCAGTGCAATATTTATGACCTTTTGACCTTTTTTTGCGTCACTGAATTCGTTGAAGATTTAAAGATTTAACCATATCACAAACAACGACGATGAGCTCTACACTCAGATATCTGTTATTCCACACCACATACATACGCATCAAAATTAAAGAAGCGCAAAGCTAACAGAAACCAGTCTACAGAGTAACCGTCATAGTGAAAAAAGTATTTCTTTTGCGACAGATTAAGCTTACTACTTCTTTCTCACTCTTGCTAGAGAATTTAGTCACATGCTCTCCTCCGCCAATTGGACTCACTATTAGTTGTCCATTAATCTGGTCTTGGTGAAAGATTCATTTGATTGCATGGCTTGAGAGTCTCTGGCCATTGGTCGTATGATGCTCAGAGTGTAACCTAGTATTGACGAAGTGGTAGAGAGAGCAACGAAGACTGAAATTTCATGTCGCAGTCCTAATACTATACTATAAGTATAGTGTTCGAAGAGGATCCAACGCCAGAAGACATGGCAAATTGACATAACAAGCAGCTCTAACGCTTCTCAGACTTTCGAGTGTTGCAAGATCCTATCAACTTCTTCGTCCGCTGTCGCAAGAATGTTCTCCGCTGTATAAGCCGGCCTCCATCCAATCTTTCTCCCATGTTCAGCTGTGAAGGTGCATCTGCCAACAAATGTAAGATCTATCAGCATTCATGCACGAGGAACGTGGGCGATGCACTTACCTTCCTCCCAGTTGCGGAGCAACAAAGTCCTTGGGGCAGTCCAAAGCATTCGCCATTTTCTGGAGTACTTCGTCGTTCGTATCGTGGACGTCAGCGTCATCTACAACTCCTCGCTCAACGAGAGCCTCTGCAAATGCGTTATATATGTCATTCCATGGCACACTCCCGGATGATGCAAGATAATAACCATATTTTCCATGTCCTGGATCATGACCGCTCAGAATTGTGCGCAAGATCTGTATATACAGGCTGGTGTTGTCAGCTATATGGCACACAGGCCAGGTCTACAATAGTAGGTTAGTCAAGTAAGAGTTATCCTATTATGCTAGAAACGAACCGGATTTCCAGAATCTGTTCGATACACTCTTCGAAGTGCCTTTGCTGCCTGTACAATAGCGACGGTCTGAATCGAGATCGGGTTCCCGAACCCGCCGCCTTTACCATCTATGAAATAATGGTATGATTAGTGTACGAGTCAGAGGTTATCGAAGAGGATAGCCTACAAACTATGCACGGCGCAAAAACATAACTTTTGACCAGGTTGGTTTCGGCTTCTTCGATGATGGTATTGTTCGTTTCAAGAGCCTACCAATCTCGTCAGTGCGACAATAACAGCTAAGAAGCTCAAGCCGAGGATCACACAATATGAGTTGACTCACTTCCTGAAACCTTTGTAAAGGCGCCCGTTGATCTTTCTGCACGGTGTACAACTCTGGGTCGTCGTCGCTCAGTTTCCGGTCGGTCGGTGCTCCAGAATGACTCGAAAACATCTTTGCGCCAGTGGTCTATCGAGGTTAATTTCCATAATACTCATTTCGTTTCGTGTGATACTCAGTACATGTAAGAAGTGAACATCAGAGTTATTCTTCTTCTTGAGTTCTCCGAGAGCATTGATGAAGAGCTTTTGGGAGGCAGAAGAGACAGCATCAACCAAAAAGTAGATGACAGTTATTTCATGGCCCAGCACAGCTTCGCGTACAGCAACTTCGTCATGGATGTCCAGTGTGAGAGGTTGTGCGCCTAACTGCCTAACCGCTTCAGCTTGCTCAAGGCTACGAACTAGCGCAAGAAGCTTCCCATACTCAGGCAGGTCTGCCTTGACGAGTTCTGCTAGGAGGTCTCCACCAAGATATCCGGAAGCGCCGGTGATGAGAATGTTATGAGGCATCGTAGGCGAAATTATTAACGTCTCGAATGAAGGTGTGAGAAGAGACAAAGGTTGATATCAATGCTTGGAAGGAAGATATATCAATGATACAGGATGATGAAGGGTGTGATTATTAGCCCAAAGAGGCAACTCCGCGGAATGGTTGACTTTGTAGAAAAGAGGGTGATTTGTAATACGACATATCGGCCAACCTGCCTTTTCGCCGAAGCCCACGTTACAAGCCAAATTTCTCCACAGCATGTGACGATTACCATTGTATACGTCCCTGTCGCATGACTAAACTATACCTAGACAGGTGCCGTATATTAACGCTGATATCCGCGGATTGTTTTAAAGTTAACATCTACCACTTTGTAGATTTTTAAGTAGGGCATATGCGGCATCAAGGTGTACTGCTGGAAAGAAAATATTCCAGGTTAAATAAACTGTCAATCTTGGAAATACAGGAAGGGAGTAGCCTAAGGAGCCAAACGCAGATCCAAAATAGCAAGCGATCCTTTGTGAGAATAGAAGTTGACTATACAGGTAAGAAAAATGGAATTAGTTTAAGAAACTAAATGACAGGAACTACGCGAGTATAAATATGCCTTGCGCCCCAAAGTATTCAAGAGATCAGTCTCAGCTACATTACAAGACACAGCTTTGCTTTATATCCGCGACGAATTGCCATTTTTAACCCGTACATGACCCTTTCAAGCTGTGAGATGGAGCTTTGCCGAGCATGATTTCTTCTGCTTACAACGACCAGGTCATAGTGTTTATGAAGAGCTCTTTCAAGTCTAATACTTCAACAAGGAAACAAGTAAGTGAAACCAGTCCTGAAGGCCGCTACCACTCTTCATCTCTTGGTGATCAAAGTGTCGAGTTTCATTAACAAGACTTATTATCTTAGCTAGGGCATCCACCTTGCAGCTGTTATATAGTTCAAGAACAAGGGCTAATAAATCTTAGTTCAGCATAGATAAGTTCCTCCAGGGTCTCTATAAATAATATTAAAAGTTTTCTCTAAAAACATTTGCATCATCTCATACTGAACGACCTTTTCTTTTGAACGGGGAAATAGCAAGATTTATGCACCATATCGGTGATTTATTCAAGGCCTTCGCTGCAGACCATTTAGTCAACACTCAAGCAGTCACAATTGAAAAAAGGAAACTGACGACCGGCTTGCAACCTTACTCATGTTCACCAAACTGTCTGCCAAGCAACTATGTATGGCAAAACCTAGAGAAGTATCTATTGGGGCCTCCTGTCAAATTTCTTCAAAAGTCTAATTGAACTGTATCTATATCGAATACTTCAGAAAACGTGTCAACTCCGGGGTCCAGCTACGAATAGGGTCGTCTAGAGCCAAGCCCAAACCATGCCCACCATCTGGAAGAACTAGGACGTGAGCAAGTCGTCCGTGCGCTGCCATGGCTTCGGCGAACATATATGTGTTCTGAACAGGAACGGAACGGTCATTCGATGTATGGAACAGGAACGTAGTGGGCGTTGTTTCAGACACCAAGTTCTGCGCCGATAGCTTGTGTTGCTCTTCAATAGTTGCGTTAACGCCAATTAGATTGTCCCGCGAACCAGCATGTGTATAATTGCTCTCAAGTGTGATGACAGGATAAGCAAGAATGCCGAAGTCGACGCGAGCCTCCGGATTGGTAAGCGTTGTAGCTGCAAGGTGACCACCAGCTGAGAATCCCCAGATGCCTAGTTTCTTGGTTGCGGGATTTTGCTTGCGGATGTAGTCTAGCGCGGCAAGGGCCTCGTTTTGGGGCTTGGGATAGATAGGAGCAGTTGCATTGGAAGCCGTGGTGTAGTCGAGAACCCAGGCATCGATGCCAAGCTTATTAAGATATTGTGCAGGGGCAATTCCCTCCTTAGCCATAGACACATAGCTGTAGCCACCCCCTGGGCACACGAGAACACCGATGCCAGTCGAGTTGGCAGCTAGGAAAGCTGTTATCTGTGCTGGGTCGAGCCTACCGAGATAGTCAGCTTTTGTCGATTTCAGATGGCAAGGCAACTGTGGTATAAAGGAAAAGGCCTGCCTAGGCCGTGGCAGGAACGGACTTCATGATGTCTTTGACTAGCGACCGGATCAGGTTCACGATGGGGCGATGAGGGCAGCTCGGATAAAATTGTATAGGAGTTTCTCACACTTGAGACATATTAATTGGATGAAGGATAGGCGGCGCTATGTGTCAAGATATATTCGACTCAGTGAACAGTTTGGGGGCGGGGGTAGCTTCAGAAGCCGTTGATCACCCCACATTCTCAAACGTCGCTGTTATTTATCCGGCTAGAAACAGCGATATTATTCGTCTAACATTCGAGTGGCTAGCCTTTTCTGGTGTCAGCACCGACTTGATGGGATAAAGTCCACCAATGGTTTCACGGATCTCGATTTGATTTTGGAAAGACTGGTCTTTCCTTGTGAGCTATAACTAGGTCATTCGGATGTACTGCAATAATGGACATACCGATGAATACTTTCACCTCTCGAAGCTTATCATTTTGTAAAAAATATTATGTGCAATATAACGGCGCTATTAAGTTGGGTTCTAAAACAATATTGAGTAACCTAAGTCTGTGACATCGCTGTTGCTTTCACTTAAATTCTGCAAGCATTTCCAGTCCTGGGCCGATTAGACCTGAACAGTCAGTTTTGATCCAGTAGCTGCCGCGCATTAGTCTCTCTAACAGCAACTGCCTTACGCGGATCACTAAATACTTCGTTGATATCCTTGTCAAAGGCTGCAGTAAGTTTTGCAACGGCAGCTAATGGAGTGAAAGGTGTGTCAGTTCCCCACAGGATCTTTGTAAAATCAACCCATCGAAGTAATGGTGGGATGGCATGTACGACAGGGTATGGTCCTGCGAGATCAAAATAAAAGTTCTTGGCAAGCGTCTGCTTCATGGATGCCTCTGTCAAGTTCAGACCGGGGTAGAGAGAACTATATGTAACAATTCGATCCAGTGTGGGGAGAAGGCCGCCACCTGCGTGAGGAATGATCCACCTCAGATTGGGGAAGTTGGTCGGTACTTGCGAGTAGAATAAGTCAGCGAATGTCCGCGCTGTATCGAACGGAAAGTCGAGGGTAGGTGCAGCAAATTGCCTGGTCGCTACAGGTCGGTTGAGAGCTTGCCACTGCTTTTGTGGTATAGCGGGTGAATCTTTGTCGATATGGAATCTCAATTCGTTGAATTCGGTGCATGGCGTTGTAGGATGTTCGAAAATTGTTACGTTGAGCTTGTCCAAGGCCTTGTATATGGGTTCAAGCTCAGTGTCGCCAAGATACATGCCATAAAAATTCGACATCAGCACGACGCCGTCGGGCTTTGGATTGAGCTTCGTGAAGCAATATTCAATCTCCTTCAAAGATGATTTGACATCCGGAAGAGGAAGAGACACGAAGTAACCGAACTGATTGGGGTACTTGGCGCTGACGCGCGAGGCATACTGATTAACACGTCGCGCCAGATCTACGGCCCTCCTAGTAGCAGCACGAGAAGGGACGGTGAGATAAACACCGGGGCTCGATATCGACAGATAAGACTTTTTGATATTTTGCTCTTTCATGAACTCCAGGTGAGATTCGGCAGTCCAAGCCTAAATAAAGAAAGTCAGACTCGACAACGTGATTTGTGGTCTAAAATACGCACTGGAATAGCCGGCATGCCATCGGGCCCTGGCGTATGCCCAGCATCTTTCAGGGCTTTCGTGTAAAAGTCGGGAACGAAATGTGCGTGAACATCTACTTTTGACGGCGACTTAGTGGTTGATTGGCTTTGAACAGAGGACACAGCTAGGAACGAGCCGAGAAGAGATGAGAACCGCATCATGGACCGACTAGGATATTGCAACGAAGAGCAGTGCAAGGACAGAGGCAGAAGCAAGTCATCAGCTTGTGGGATGGTTGCATTTATGAAAGCGCCTCAATCTTGCCATGGGTCGAGTGTACGCTTGTCATTGGCGCCAGGGTTCTGGAAGCGAACTGCGAATTCCACTGCGAAGATAGTGGAATCCTGCCGCGGTAATCTGGGAGACGCGCAATTTGAACAGGGGCTTATTAATACCTTCTTTTGTTGGGTTAGACTACTGCTCCCAGTCTCAATTTGCCATTTGGGGATTGGTTACAGTCACACAGTGTTTTATTTCCGTAGGTACCTTAGCACGGAAAACACTCTGAAATACTTCGACATTCAATCAAGACTGTTTGCCTTGACCACGAACCGAAACTCAGTGTCATATAAAAACTGTCGTGTCGTAGCGGTTTGTTGGGACTGATTTGCCCAACTAAACCTATATCTTTCCTTGTTCTTGTGTCTGATCGTCGTAGAGGCTTCAAGTGAGGGCAGGGAGTTGACCCATCGCTTACAGTCTTGAAATAAGCGGTAGTACATAATAGGTAGTCTGTAGTGCTGTTGACGCCACCATTGATTATGAAGTTGGGCGAGTGGCTGGTTTTCTGAACAGGGTAGCCCCGACTGTTTTATAACGAACTACTGCAGACTTAAGGGGAACTCGGGGCAAATGGTCCAGGATGCTGCCGCCCCATGAAACCAGGTTTAAGCGAGGTGTCTAGGGCACCAAACGAACGATGACCTACCCCCCAGCTTTCCATTGCCAAAAGAACATGTTTCCTGACAATGTCTCTCTCGGATTTTTGGATGACCCTAAGTTATATCGCTAACCCTAGACTTATCTATTATAACCTCGCAGTCAAAAGGATAACATAGAACAGCGTTAAAGGTGGGAGCACATATTCGTGTGAGACAATTGAAACGCAGCATGTGACATCTTCATAACGTTGTCGAACTTATTCCCGGTGTTTCCGTCTTCCGTGCTCTCATCTCAGCTTTACCACTAGCGACGTGACACCCATGTTCAACCTCAAGATCTTAAAATCTTGAGCGTCTGGGTTGACCTTATGGTAGAACAAAGGCATTTGATATTACGAGCTTGACGTCTTTAGTTCATTACGAGATAGCTTGGTAAATGTGAAAAATTGCGTGTTCAAATCAGGCTACTGCTTTGTTCCTTGGACAAATTTCCGTCACGCTACCCTAGTTCTTCGGTCAACCTGCTGTAACAAGACCCGTTGCGTATACGTGTTCCGGGCTTATTATTATCGCGACAAAATAATGATTACGAATTCTTGGGGGAAGTTTGAGTATTGTAACATTCGTTCAAGAGTTCTAGGGGGGCGCAACTAATCGCTGTCGTCGACGTGTCGTTTTGCCTCTGATCTGGATGGAGCAGCTCAATTTGGTGGTAATTCAAGGGAAGAACTTCGCAGGGCAACAAATTGTATTGCTGGTAATCACGGATAGAACATCAAAAGAACACAACAGCATAAAGAACGTGGCTTTAAAGGATGAGCATCCTGGTTTTTTACTTTACCCTGTCCAGTGAGGGGTTTTCGTTATTAGGCTGAGATGGAGGTGCAAAGCAGCGTGAATGGCCGCCAAAAATTAATTCTCGAATTGGGTAACAAGGGTGCACCACACACCATCTTATACGGCGGCTGACGATGAGCTAACCAAGGTGGGAGGATAACTGGCCAACACTCTTGTCGATCTTCTCTTAGTTGCAAGCCCTGTTTCGGACATGCATGGAAACTTCAAGGGGCAGCGCAAGAAAGGGCCGAGTTGACCCTCCGGTTCGCGTGTAAGCCCGGCCTTTCCCATGCTGCCCTGGCTAGCCCGGGTAGCCTGAGTGCGCCTCTAATGATGGAGGCAGGTGGTCAGATGCTGTGATGCGGCGTAGCATGAATGAGACAACAAGAGAAGAGAAGTAGAATTTTGCATATCCAGGTACAAAACGAAGCTCAGATCTTCGGATCCGTCCGTTCGCTTCCCAACCTAAATGGCCTCTTGAGAATGTATGTTGTTGATATCCTCGTCCCTGAGCAATGTCATGCTCTGGTGGTAGTGGGGTTTTTGTTCACTTGCGTTGCCAGCATATTTGTGATCTTGAGAGTCATTACTCGTGTTTGGCTCGGGAAGAGCATCGGCGTTGACGATGCCTTTATCGTAATCTCAAATGTATGCATGAGCGCATCGTCCCGTTTGGACTTCTGCTCTGTGTTGCTGACACTCTTAGTTCGGTACCTTGGGATTCCTGATCGCCGTAATGCAACGTAAGTACTATTTTCGTTTGACCAGAACTTTGCTTGACTAATCGTGTTTTAGAGGTTCGCTATGGCCTTGGACTGCCGCCGGACCCGAAACTTCTCTCCCCGTTTATCCAAGCAACGACTGCCAGTGTTATCTCGTACACTATTTGCCACCTCGCCGTCAAGTTATCCATTTCCATCCAATGCCTACGCATTTTTATTACACCAACCGCTCGACGCCTCTTCATCAGTCTCATCATATTCTTCTCGATTTATGGGACCCTTTGTCTTATGCTCACGATTTTCACTTGCTGGCCCGTGGCAAAGTACTGGGATGACTCCATCCCCGGAAAGTGTCTGGACAACCGAGCCATGCGATACGCGTTTGCAGGAATCAATATTGTCAATGATATTACCCTCCTGGTTGCACCAATGCCATTCCTCCGAAACTTGCAGATAGCAAGAAGGGTTAAATTAATCCTGTTCGGAGTATTTGCGGCAGGTGGTGTGTGAGTATTCTCTTTCTTCTCCTAGACAGGGTTACATACTGATATAACGGACAGTGCTTGTGTGGTTGCTATCATCAGACTCTACTCCCTGTGGGCTTATAGCGCGGTTGCTATCCCAGAAAGGCCAAGTAAGTAACACTCTCATCTATTGGAAGCAAAATTATTAAGTGAACGATAGTCAAGGGTATCGATATCGCGATCTGGTCCGGACTCGAGTGTAACATCGCCATCATGTGTGCTTGCGTACCGGCACTCAAGCCGTTATTCTCAAGAGTATTCCCTGGCCTCGTCGCATCGCTGCACTCATCCAAAACGCATCCTACCGGAGGTCGCTTCGCACAAGGTAGTTCGCATACTTACGATAACATATCCAACTATCCTCGGCACCCTGGGCGATCCCATCATAGCGCCGACCATTCAAAAATAACAGTGCAACAGTCCTTCGAGATGAGGACTACAACAACAAGCGATGACAATGGTAGCGAAAAGAACTTGGTCACGGTAAACACAGCACAATACCAAACAAGTCGGCTATCCAACCAGGCACTAACCTAATTAAGTAGAGTAGAACCGCAAAATAATTCAGATGTGAAATCCCTATGTTATAGCCCCTGGAATAACCCGCTGTTGTGCTCGTCAGGTCTGAAGATGGTTCCAAGTCTCACTGCCATGCGACGGTTCCACTACCAATGTACTTGTTATTAGACATGTTTCTATTGCCGAGCTTCCATAGGAAGATTCATTAAGACTTGATGCCTAATTGTCTTCTGAATGCTCACTAGCTGACCAGACGTGGCTACACAACGATTGAAGGTGCGAGCACCTCTTTCAATTCAACAAGCAATAGCTTGCTCGCAAATGTTTTTTTAAATTTTATTCTTTCTTCTATAAATCGAGCAACTACTGACTGAATCGTTAGTACTTGAAGCATCAAGTTGAAGGGGACGTTATATGTATGGGCCAGTAAGTATAGATCTTCGGGTCCTTTGAGACTCTCCTGATATCAGCGAGGAAGATACTAAGCTTTTTGCTTGTCTAATTATGGCCTCTCGTAAGTAATTCTTTAGTTAATTATAACAGAGTGACCTTTACATTTGTGTTATTCCACGCTTTAATCTCACTCTACGTTTTATTCTTTAGCGGAAGCGCTTATCTAAAAGGTCGAGGGTTCAGTGGTAGCGTGCTTCCCAAAATGAAAAAGTACAACTAAATAAGAGCGAAGCTCAGAATAATGCGAAATGTCGCTATTCAGATCTGACGAAGCAAGAACCGGGAGAGAGAGCAGGGTGGTATGTTGGATGACATGAGTCTGATTTGAATTGAGTTCTCAGGTATGAATAAACTCGTCTCGTGTAGATTAAGCCAGCTTGAGGTCCCTTAGGTCACTGGAAACCTTGTTGAGCTGTATAAACTCGGAAAATATCCGAAGAAAACAAAAAGATGTCAAGATTGATGTTTTTTATGACAAAAATCATGCGAATCGACCTAATGATAGGCTCGAAGTGTGTTCCCATCTAGATCCTGGTTGATGTAATCTGATAGTTAATAAACTATAGCATGGATATTTTCCTAGGCCGACTACTACGGAGGTTAGTCCAGACAAGACAAGTGTTTCACTCGTTATTGCGCCATATGAGTAGTAGATATTCAAGTAGTGTTCACTCTATAACTGCTAAGAATGACGTGGGTGCTATTGGTTTTCTGAATCAACTGATTATCAGTTGCTCTGGTCAGGGGAGCTCAAATGAAACGGGGAGTAACCCGGCGTATGACTCAGAGACGACCTAGCCAGAGACTGAGATTAGACGAAAGGTCTCGGTGCGAACATGCTGCCACTACCACACATACTATCGTCTTTAGACCACGATGAGGTCCCTAAAACCTGACTATGTATGGTACGGGATTGTATTCATGGTTTGGTCCTGGGCTTTCTACGTTGCCTGTCTGTTGTTGCGTGTAATACTGTGAAACTAAGAATAAGAAAGACAAAAAAGGACAATAGAGAGAGGAAACTGTTGTGTCTCGCAAGAACTATTTCTGTTTGCCCACTTTGGACGTAGATGAAAGCACAATTTCATTAGTTTATAACCTCTTTTGTCCAAAAAGAATGTCCGAATAGAATGTCGCGTTTTGCCTGCCTACCACCGGATACCCCGCACAATGAGAGATTTGGAGCATCATGTCAGGCTTGCGAGCCATGGCCCAGAGGTGGGCAGGGAGAGACTGCGCTCTGACACCGGCATGGCTATGTCGAGTCCACCGCTCAAGTATCTCAAACAGGCTTTTGCGAGTAGATAGAGCAACTGTGGACAAATCAGCCGTTATAGCCTTGATCATAATGGATGTACCTACATTGGCCAGTAGCCATGGATCCTTGTGTCGTTCAAATCTTTTCTCACCCCAGTCAGGAAAACGTTGACCTCTTCTTTGGTTCAACTGTGAGCCCTCGAAAATGGGGCCATGCTCAGCGATTCCAGTGCGATCGCTATATTCTCATTACTCCACTTGCCAAGGGTTTTATATTTCTCGCCTTTTGGCCAATGGTTTATGGGCCACTTGAAGCGCATATCGACGATATTATTGAACCCTGCTTCGGCTAATAACTCCTTCAACTCGTCGATCTGTTTATAAGGTTGTTTCAACTTGACAGAGGCCTCATCCAGAAGCCTGCTCCATTTCATGATAGCCTTATCCTCTGTCAGAGTGCCGTCATCGGACCTCATGTTCACGTCGATTTCTTGTAGTTCGACATACCCACCCGGAACAAGATTTCTAGCGAAGTCAGACAGCGTCCAAAGAATAAAGGAACAGGTCAACCATACTTATAGATCTTCTTTAAATACACCGGCCAGTCAAGAACACTAAAGTTCATCATCCTGCTATGAATATAATTAAAAGGTGCAGAGTAGTTCCAGTCTTCATGGATGTCGTCGATCTCGAACTGAACGTTCGGTGGAATACTAACCAGTTAAAATTATCCATACCAGACAGGAGGGTATTCTAGGTCTTACAAAGCAGGTTGGATAGGAGACAGATCGACACCGATTACCTACATCATCAGCTTTGACTCCTTGTTTTCCGGACACATCATCTAACCACAGATTCAGGGTGGTCATCGCCAAAATCTATTGCCCATATTCCTGTACCAGTTCCCAAATCGAGAACACGCTTGACCTTAGAATCAGGCAGATTTGGGGGGAAAGGCCGAGTTTGTTGTCGAAAGTGAGCAAGAATAAGTGATGCTGTAGGTCTGGTCTTTCTTAGCGGAAATTGTCTTGACTACTTGCAGATACGAGTCGTACCTAGCCTCTCATTCTCTGGCTCATCATTTGGGAGGTGGTATTCTATGTGCGCGCTGAGCGTCAATATGGATTCTTAGGTCCTGAGTAGATATCACCAGCCACTCACTTCCATCCTTGTATTTATGGTATGTTCTTCCATTCTCTTGACGATATTGAAAGACTGTACTGCTTAGACTTGCGGTTGATGATGCCGCCGGCTCCTATTTATCATTACTTAGCAGGAGAGTTGCGTCTTGGCTTGACGACATCACGACTGAGGGGTAAATCCTACATCTCCAATTGACGAGTCGTTGTCCTCCTGTACCTAGACTGGAGATCAGCGTTGCTCTTGCCGAGTGATTAAAATCATCCAACATTTTTATCGGGGGCCAAGATTGGCTCTGTGCCGGTTGCTGCCATCTCGGGCGAATTCTTTGCTCGAGGAATTCAAGGGATGAGGGATGTCGAAGTCATTGGCATTTAATACCGCAATTTTCGGTTGCTAGATGAGTTAGGAATCAATCAGAATTTCAAGAGCCTGCATTGTTCTCTCTTGCCTCAATTAATGTTTTGCCAGGATGTCGACCAATACGCAAGAATGGCATGTTGAACCAACATCTCCACATCATACATCATCTTCTTGACGTTTCCAGTCTTGTTGGCTGATCTGACAGGTGCCACCCAATTGTCCCCTCAATCAGCTATGACTCCGGGGAAATCACCCGGCCCCACCACAGGTTGCCCAATCTCCGTGGTCCCTGGCTCTTAATATCATCCCTGTTCTTGACTGAGGCTGGCAAGATACAACCTCCATGGGTTTAAAAGGGCACCTTCCGCATTTCCGCCCGTATATTTGCCAGAGCTGAAAATCGATATTAGATCTTATTTGTTGTCTCCGGCCATAAGATGACCTTAGAGTCTATTCTTGACACTCGCTAATAGGCATAATTTACGGCTGGTATACCTGAGGTCAGCCTAGCACCTAGTTCCAACATGTACACCAACATCTACCAGAACTCTGTCCAGATTCCGACTGGTAGCGATATAAACTTCTCTATTACTAGCTAGTATTATAGAGTTAATAGAACCTCTTCTATTTAGTATACTACATTCTTAGAAGATACACTTTGATTATAATAAAGAATATAATATTTCTATAATTTAAGTATAATACTTTAAATTTCTATTATTTCTTAATTTAAGCTTCTAAAACTTTTTTTTTATATTATAACTCTAAATCTCTCTTATACTGAGTATCCGATCTCAGCTAAGTCAAGGGTCAAATACGTTATAGAGGAGACTAACTCGAGACCCTCGCTCGGTCTACAAATGTCAAACTGTTTCACCACAAATACACTCCCATTTCCGTAATAGCGGCCGGGAATCGAAACATGATTCATGGAAAAACACAGCAGCTTATCCGTAATTCGTACCGCAAATTGGATATTTTTTACACACTCATTCTCAAAAAGCATGTCGGACTAATTGCAACGGACGAAGTGTCTCGGGCTATGGAGGACCTACAATGGGCTGGACTCCACACAAATTACAGGGGATGGTTACTTCCAATTTCGAGGGGTTAAAACAGCCCAATGGAATTGAGCTAAGCAACGAGGAGATGGATGGCATCTGGCTTGGGTGTATTGAATGACTTCAGTTTACCCCGGATCTCATGTTATGTACCTTGCGGACGTTGACCGAGACGAATCTTAATTTGTTGATATACGATGTAATGGGGTCACAGCCGGTTATCTTGATCATGAACAAAGGAGGATTTTCTAGTATAGCTTTGCTTTCTTCGGGTGAACGGGATGCAGCGGCTTGCCATGTCGGAGATACATCTGGCTTCTGTAGCATATATAGACCTTCTTAGTCATATATAAAAACAAGATATATCTCCCATTCTTTGATGTCTCGAGGCAAGCTTAGATTGAACCTCGAGTCTCAAGCCTAGATACAGGTTTTCCTTATCGCTCAAACGCCACTCTACTTCAAATACCATGCATTTCAAGCTTGGATTTCTCTTGGCTTCGATAGCTAGCAGCAGCCAGGCTGCAGTCCTGAAACAAGAGGCGTCTAACTACTCGACCGGGTTTCAGAGCCTGAAAACTTTATTCGTATTGTAAGTTCAATGTAAAAATGTCGTTGGTCAGGTTTTGACTTTCCTTACAGTGGCGACTCTTACTCTCGGACAGGGTTCGACCCTTCAAGCGAGGATCAACCATCAAGCTCCAACCCGCTCGGCAATCCGGCGTTTCCGGGCAGGACCAGTGCTAACGGACCTAATTGGGTTGGACATCTCACAACAACTTATAACGAATCTCGCTTTCTAACCTACAACTTTGCTGCCAGCGGAGCAACCCTTGATATATCTATTGTAAATAACAATGGTTACGATGTTATCCGAGAGATTGATGAGGCCTTTAGCCCTTATTACAAAGTGGTCGAGGCATTTGATGCAGATACGTTCCTCTTCGCATTTTGGATTGGTATCAACGATATTGCAAACAGCTATCTGAACGAAGACGCAGATGTGCATGACAACATCTTCAACAGTTTCAGATACCGTATCGACACTCTTTACATGGCGGGTGCTAGAAACTTCCTCTTCCTAACTGTTCCGCCCCTTGAGCATGCTCCCCGTGTGACTGGGTCTAGCGCTTCTGCAACAAGAATTCCCTTGATGGCTAATGCGACGGCCGACTGGAACTCAAGATACAGAGTGTTCCAAAAGCGCATCAAATACTTACACCCGCAGGCTACTGTCTTTATTTACGACACATGTCCTCTTTTCCAAAAGGTCATCGACGATCCGGCCCAGTTCAAGGAAACGGCGGTATACAAAGACAGTGACACGTATTGCAAGGCCTATCAAAGGTATGCTACCGAGATGTGCAAACGAATACCGGTTTCAATACTAATGTTCCATAGTGGCACTGAAGAAATTGATACCAAGGTTGACGAATGCGAGTATGCAGCTAATGAATACCTGTGGCTCAACAGCTTCCATCCTACCTCACCCATGCACAAACTATTGGCAAAGGATGTTGCCAGATTTCTCAAGTCACAGTAAATATTTATATGGAGACTCACAATAAGCTTTGTTTGGGATTTAGTGATGATTGAACGAGTATGGGTCAATCCTAAGTATCGCCGGAATGGTTGGTTACTTCTGACTATGTGTCAAGTTGTGGAACCTCCTCGCAGTTACTCAATACCGTGGTAGACCTCCTTGAGCATTTTACCTAAGGGTTCTACTCAATGACATGAGCCTTTCTCAGCTTTAGCACAACTTGAAAGCCAAGTGTTTTGCCTACTCCCTCTAACTTATGGCGTGCCCGGTCCTTGATCAGTCTAATTGATGAAATTGTGAAACAGGCCCTCATCAAACCGCGGCACTCGTCAGAGTCGGGCTTTACAAATCTTAAAGAATGTCGCTAGTTATCATCAGGCCCACGGAGTCTTGAAAATGGAGTAAGGCTATGGACTGACCGTATGACCCATGTCGACGATCTTCATCTCTTTTTTACACGTTGTCAAAGCTAGCCGAATGTCACCCTAACGATTGATGATTAGTTACTTGCCACTCACTGTCTATAACCTTTCCCGTATATCGGCCGAATCATTATGTCTGAGCAAGGTTATTTGCTACCTTCTCATTTTTCCGAGTTCAGACGGACTTCGGCAACCCACACAGAGTTATCCGGATCTACAGCCTATGTATGCTTATCTCCAATCCACGAGTCACTATCACGTTGGCTGGGGTATACAAGCTCATGAGTCTCACATCTTTTACCTGATACCTCCTGTCATTCCCTTCTCTCCAAGTGGAAATTAAGAAGTGACAGGTACTTCGAAGACCCTCGCTAGCTCTAAAGCTAAAGTCGACCCCGAGCTTCAAGGTCCACTCCTACGCGTCGGACGATTGGACGATGAACGATCACATCATCTCACAGCTCATGAGAAGCAGCGGCAAACAGCTGAAAATTTGGCTATCAATCGCGAACCGGAGTGGAAGACACTATATTGAAATTGTGTAGAACAGGAGCGCTTTTGATCCTACCCATCATAGCTAAGCGAGATAATCACGTGGTAATTCAACGCTTTCACCGTCTCCAAACTTTCTTGAAGACCCACACGACCAGACGTGGGATTCCCACCCTTAACATAGTTTGTTTTTTCAACACCTGCACTTCGATCTTGTAAATAGTGGTGACAGAAGTCCAAAGAGAAACTGCGTCTGCATCGCTTCTCGTTCATACCTTATGTCCAACTTGAATATGAACGTCAGGGTCAATCCACGCCCACTACATGTTCAGATTGTGTTTGATAGTACCAGCGCCTTGAAAACTCCGTCCTCGGATGTTGAGATCTACCAGCAACTCGTAGGTGTAGTACATCTGGTTCATCCCTGAACAGATGATCTTGATCCTCCATCATCTACTAAAAGTGACTTGGGACCGGAATGCCAACTTTATCTAGCTTAACCCGCGGCTGGTCAAACACTAGTGCGACATTGACGGTTGGTACCCTTGAGGGGTAAAACGGCTTATGGCGAATGAGAGCATTGTGACCCTTGTAACCTCCAGCGGCAAGAATTAATCTTCAACAAGCCTAAGCGAGACATCCTTGTTATCGCTACAATCCTGCATGGAATGAAAGCACGCTTAAGATAAACTGTAAATACCCCTTTGCAAAGAAATATAAAGACGTTTGGCATGCTCCAACATCATCCAGATGGCTCATTTCATCGTTCGCTTTCATTCGTCTCAATAATTCATTCTTTTTATTCTCTTTTGACTTTACTTCCAACTACCAGTCTCTCTTTTAACCATGAAGGCTTCATTAGCTTTTATTGCTACCTCCGGGCTGAGCACCGTGAGCGCATATACCGTTACGAACGTAGCTAGGTTCATGTTGAAGAACATAGATCCTATCGTATTCCCGGGCCGATATGTCAGCCACATGCATAGCTTTTTCGGATCAGACGCGGTCACGGTTAACACAACCACATCCAAGGAGCTCCAGAACGGTTGCTCTTCCGCTGAGAACCCGAACGACTACTCGTCATATTGTAAGTAAATCTTGGCCATCCTGGTAATCTCGTCTAACAACCATTCGCTAGGGGTGCCGACTCTTTTTGCAAAGAATGGTACTGATCGCATCACGGTGCCTATCAGCCGTTTCAGTGCTTACTACGTGAGTATCGATAAAGCCGAGGTAGCCATCCCTCAGGACTATAAAGTTGTTGTCGGCAACGCGAGCGCGACATCCAACGCCGACATCGAGCCCCTCGCTGGTATCCAGTGGTTTTGCGAGTTTGGAGGGGATCCCAACGAGGTCAAGGATCGAGCCGCGTTTCCAACAAAGGGCTGTGGACGATTACAGACCATCCTACTTTTTCACGACTGCGTCAATGAGAAGACTTTGGACTCTACTTACTCTGGAGTTCAACACTGGACGAAAACCTTCAAGCCGGAGAACCGTTGCCCGGCCGGCATGAAGCGAATGCCACAGCTACGCTTTAGTATTCGTTATGACCTCCGCAAGGTCTTTCCCGACGGTTGGGATGGACCTGCTCCGCTTGAACTGGCTTGTGGCCCCTCGTTTTGTACGCACGGCGACTTCATTAACGGATGGGTTCCGGAAGCAGCTGAAAACATGCTCCTCGCCAACTCTAAGAGAGAGTTCAAGGGAGTCGATGGTCCGCTTGGAAAGTACAATGCAGGTTCATTGTGCAAGACCGAAGATCTGAAGGACGCTGATCCAGAGCACGGGACTAGTGATTACAAGGAAAGTAAGCGCACCCTTGCCTAACCGTAGGCGGCTCCGTCATTTGGTAAATTCTGGGCTCCCAGAACCATCGCAGGAGAAATGGAATCAGTTAAAGTGAGGCATAGTGCTACATGTTCCCGGAAGATTATAGCCTTCAAACTGGCTCTGTCTTGAGTATAAATTATATTGAAGGGGGAGCCTCTCGTCCCTATGACAATCAGATTCTAGTTTCAGCATTAAATTCTACTTGATCACTATAGTGCAGGTGAACTGAATTACACGTCCACTCGCTTCAATCCTTTAATAGGTGCTTCTCTCTAAAGCTTGTGCCTATTTGAATTGTTCTTTGGTTAGGTTTCTAACTAATAGCAGATTATATAGAAACTACTATTTTTTATCAATATGTATAAGAGAGTAAAAAGAAATAAGAATCTTGTTATAAGTAAGCTATATTAACCTTGGAGCTTGGCCTCGTCTATGAAAAAGCTACTAATAACCCCACGTTTGATCTCATCGAGGTTTTGGTGTTCAGCCTGGCGCTCACGAAGTTCGTTCCTCGACTTTCTTATAGCATCCGCTATTCCATCCCAGGATACCAATTCCTTCCCTGTAATAGGCTGCATGCTTTCTTCCACTGCCACATCAACTAGTTTTCCCCCAAGCTTTCGAATGATACCATCGATAATGACTGTATCCACATTGCCAATACTGCTGTGCAGAACAATAGCCGCAACCGCATCTTCATCGGCAGCACACAGTAATTCCGGGGTATTAGCGTCAAAGATAACGAGATCAGCTGGCTTACCTTCAGCGATACTTCCAAGCTGATCCTCTCTTCCGATTGCTCTAGCGCCCTGAATCGTGCCTAGGTTAAACGCTTCTTGAACAGTCTTTGATATGTGCTTTGGAGCCAGCTTCTGATCAATTAGCTCCTTGTTACTCGTTGCCCTTGAAGCTTGTAAAGCCAGTCTCATTTCGTAAACAATGCTCGAAGCTTGATTACCGTGGCAGTCGACGCCTAGGCTCGACTGTGCCTGTGCCTGAGGAAGTTTGTGATCAAAGCATACGGGATTCCCAAGTCCCATCTACATCTCGGTCGAGGGAGTGCTGCTGATATGTGCTCCGGCATCTGCTATGTTCTTGATGCTTTTGTAACCCCAATGGCGTGACTGATGAGCATATCAGAGTTTAACAAGCCCAGGTCTTTTATCTGTTGCACAGTATCGGCCATACTATACTGTGCGTTAAGAACAACATAGGTCGTGGCCAATTCTACTCCTGCTTTTCTGGCCCGTTGAAAGATATCTTTAATCACTGTAGCTGGGAGGAACCAAAGATCAAAAGCCAGGCCCATAGTCACGCGACCATCTCTAAAAGGCCCTTTCTTAGCTAAGTCTTGCAATTCGTCTATAAACCAGGGTGCGAGGGCGTCTTGAGCCAGCGTAAATAGCTACTATATACCAACGCGTGGATGGGCATAATACCCATAGACACAGCGCAAGCCTAAGAGTTATTAAGACATAATTAACCAGTAATTATCTAATAAGCTAGTTTATTTCGCTTGAGATTTAGTCTTAAATCGATTAAACTTAGGCCCGGCTACTAATTAGCTTAAAATAACCCTAACCCTATTACTTATTATAACTATAGGCTGCGCAGCTTACGGTTTTTTTATATATAACTTTAGCGCGGCGCTAATAGGTAGCTTATTAGCCTATCACTTATTGTAATTATAGGCTGCGCAGCTTATAGTTTTTTTATATATAACTTTAGCGCGGTGCTAATAGGTAGCCTATTAGCCTATAGTTTCTTTTGCTATTAGCCTATAGTTTTTAAAAAACTAGGTTTCTATTATTAGAGATTATTTAAAATTAGATATAAATTAAAGAAGTATCTAATTAGTTAATTCTAAGTATTAAAATATAATAAATTAATATTATTATCAAGGTATTTATTAAAATATAGAATTTATTAGTTTTTTAATATAGTTAACTTAAAGTACTAACTTTACCGGATTTATCTTAGTATAAGCTTATTTTTTTTAATATCTCTATATAATTAAATAGTTATATTATTATTTAATTAATTTAAGCTATTAAAAGATAAAAATAAATAAGAATTTACTTTTTCTAAGAAAGTAAATAAATAATAATAATTATACCTTTTCTACTATATACTCTTACTTTTTATTCTCTATTAATTACCTATTACTTATTATAACTATAAGCTATATAGCTTATAGTTTTTTTATATATAACTTTAGCGCAGCGCTAATAAGTAGCCTATTAGCCTATAGTTTTTTTTACTATTAGCCTATAGTTTTTAAAAAACTAAGTTCCTATTATTAGAGATTATTTAAAATTAGATATAAATTAAAAAAATATCTAATTAGTTAATTTTAAGTATTAAAATATAATAGATTAATACTATTATCGAGGTATTTATTAAAATATAAAATTTATTAGTTTTTTAATATAATTAACTTAAAGCACTAACCTTACCGGATTTATTTTAATATAATATAATTAATAAGCAAGTTAATTAAATAAGTAAGTTAATTACTTTTCTTAACCTTTAAGATAAGAATCCCTTTAAAAGCATTATAAACTATTTAATTAATTAAATCTACTTACTATACTTTTGCCTAAATAACTTCGGAATTACCTAATAGGTCTTTATATTATATCTAGACTTATTATATATACTATAGCGCCGGATACCTAGTTATGCCAACCCTTCTTAGCTATTACTTTTTAATAATTCCGTAATTACCTATATATTAATATCTATTTAATTAATTAATTATAATACTTCTTATATAATTAATACCCCTTTTTTTTATAATTTTATTCTTTTTAACCTTCGGCGCCGGCTTAATATCTTATTTCCTTCCCGAAGATTTTAGAGCTTATTTCTTATTAAGGTAATCTTATATATATTTCTCTTTACTGCTTTAATAAGAGACTAAAAAGCTTTAATAATTAACTCTAGAGAGCTATTATAATACCTTCTAATTTAACTTTCTAGGTATTTAATCTAAGATTAGGCCTTATTTGCTATTATTAGGGTCCTTAAAGTCTAAGGAGAGGAAGGTTTAGCTACCTCCTCTAAAGGTATTAAAGTCCATAGCTATATATTAAGCTTTGAGATTATATTTTCTAGGTTAAAAAAAATAAGTCTAGCGCCTTTAAAACCTTCCTAGATATTACTTTTAGTAAAAATAACTTTAAAAGCAGTATAAAAGGCAGGAAAAAACTTAGTCTTCGAAATATAAGTTATAAAATATCTAATTAAATACTTTATTTCTTAATAATATATATCTTTAAGCGGCCTAAAATACCTTATATTAAGAAGTTAAAGTAAGTAAGATATATAAATAGGCATATAAAATATAATAATCTTATTTTACTTATAATACTTCTTAAAATCGGCAAAGTAATAGCTTTTATAACTATTAAGAATTAGAAAATAATAGAGACTTTTTAATTACTTAGTTATAAATTAATTAAAATACTTTAGCTACTTAAGACCTAGCTAATTATTTATTTATTTATTTTAGCTTATTATAATAACCTAATCGCCTAAGAGGTCGCATTTTTAGTATTAATTTGCAAAGTAATATTAGCCTGCATTAATAATAAATAGCGCGATTAATTAGCCTTCCGTACTAATTACCTAGATTATAATAATCTATTCTTAATTTCTAGGCTATATTAATTTTAGTCTTTCTTACTTTTTTAAACTTATAATAATTATTCCGGTCTAAATAATACCTATTATAAAGCTAATCTTATTAAAGTTCTAAATATTATCTAATCGGATATTATACTTCGCGATTATATTTTATATAAGCTTAAACCAGCTATAAATAATAGTTAGATCTTTATATTTAGCTCTTTAATAATTATATCTCCGAAATAAATACGTTTTTAGCTCTAGTTATTACTTCGCAAAGTTATAAGCCTAGTATATACTAATAGGTAGTATATCGCGGTCTATAAATAAAGAATTAGCTATTTCTTTTATAAAATATAATCGCAAAGGAAATTCTTATAAATCTAAATTAAAAATAAATTAAATTATTATATTCTCTTCTTAATTAAATAGTTTCTATAAATTCGGGATAGAATTATATTATAATTTTATATTATTCTTTCGGTTACGGAGGGTATTATATTAAACCTTATATATCTTTATAACTTATTAGAGACTTAATTTTAGGTTATTCTAAAGGGCCTAAAATATAAAAAGTATTTTAGCTTTATTTAAAAATTATAATATATTAGGTAGTTAAGAGATATCTAATTAAATAAAAATATTATAAATTAAGGGATTTTTAGTTAACTCGCTTATCTAATTAACTTACTTATTAACTATATTAAGCTTATTTTTCTTAATATCTTTATATAATTAAATAATTATATTATTATTTAGTTAATTTAAGCTATTAAAGGATAGAAATTAATAAGAATTTACTTTTTCTAAGAAAGTAAATAAATAATAATAATTATACCTTTTCTACTATATACTCTTACTTTTTATTCTCTATTAATTACCTCTATTTTAGCCTTTTTTACTTTAAAATAAAATATCTTATTTATATTAAATCTCTATAGGTTATAATATATAAGACTTATTAATATATAATACTAGGGAATATAATATATTATTATCTCGGCTAATTTCCTTATAATCTATTTAAGAATTAAATCTAATTAGTAATAAAATAGGTTTAACTATTTAATTATATATTAAATACCAAAGTAATTTAAAGGCTTTTATATCTTATTTCTTTTAGACCCCCTATTTAAAACCTTAGGGAAGTTAAGTAAAATAGGTTTAAATATATATTTAGAACTAACTATTATTAAATCTATGCTAGCCTTTAATTTATATAATAATATCTTAGGGTAAATTACTTTAATAATAAGTAATATAATAGGAAAGATAAAAAACTAATAAAAGGTCTAATAGAAATAAGAGAGCTATTAGATTTAGATTAGCTATAGCATACTAGTGTTTATTATTAGTAGCTCTTTTAGAGAGGGGATTATAATAAGTATTTTAAGGTTAATCTAGAAGCTAGACTAATATAGCTATTTAATTAGAAAATTACTATTAAAGACTTCTTAAAGAATCGCTTATTAATTATCCGGAAGGATATTAATATAATAAAATAGCTAGACTATTTTATATAACTATTTTTATAGCTTAACTAGCTTAGCTATATAATATATTTGCAAAACTTTACTAATAAAAAGGACTTTTTATATAAGCTTATTTTAATTAATTTAGATTTATATACTAAGAGATTAAAAAAATTTAATAATTTTATTTATCTTATAGTTTTTATTATACTTAATTAGCTAATATAAGAAGCTTAGGGTCTTATTTATTAATAAAAGGTTCCTCTTAACGCAAGATTTAAGATAATAAAATATAATCTTAATATAGCTAATAGAAAGCTATTTAATTTCCGTTATAAATAAAAAACTAAGTGAAAATACATAAATATACTTAAGTAGCTTATTATTTACGCTTCTTACTGCCTTACTTTTAATAATCCAGCTAAGAGACTATTATTTAAAGTTAGCTATTAATAATAAAAGGCATATAAAGACTTAATAGAGGTTAATAATAAGCTAGAAAAGTAGTAAAAGGTAGCATAAGGGTAATTATCTAATTAAATACTTATTTAGCTATTAGAAAACCTTAAATATAAAATACTTAGGCTTTTTATAACTATTCTTTATTAATAAACTAAAAACTTAAAATATAAAAGTATTATAATCTCTTTTCTTTTTATTCTAAGTATTACCCCAGATAGGTTATAATATTAATATAATACTTTTACCTTATAGCTATCTAGACTTATAGCTATCTCTTATTTATTTATTTTATAAGAGGCCTATTTAATTAGATAAAATATTATTAAGGCAGAAATTACTTATAGTTATAATACTAAAAAAGCTAAATTAGCTACTTTAAGTATATTAAGTCTAATTAAGCGCTAAATATTATAATATATATTTAATAATATACTAGGAGCTAAAACTATATTAATATAATATATCTTATAACTTTAAAGCTATAATATCGCCGCTAAGGCTAATATAGCTGCCTTAGGTTATATTAGCTAGGATAGTTTTAACCTTTTATTTAAGGGCATTAGGCTTTTACTTTCTAATTTAGTATAGCTATTATAATTATCTCTTGTTGCGGCTAAATAAGTCTTATTTTAGGAATTTTTCTTTTAATAAAATTACTTTATTCTTAATATATAACTAGCTACTATTCCAGCTATACTATAAGGTAAGCTATAAGATAATATAAATAATAATATACTTAGCTATAAAATAACTAATAGTCTATATAAAAGGGCCGGTAAAAACCTAAAGACTTAGCTAATTATATATATCTAAAAGACCTCTGCGCTTAAAGCCAAATAGTATTTAAATGCTATTATAATAAGCGCACCCCCTAGTATAATAATACTTTCTAGCTATCTGAAACTAGTTAATTAGATACTTAAGCACTTATTCTTTCTTATATATCTCTCTGCTAGTCTTTTAGCTTAATTTACTAAGATATTAATAATACGGCACCGCAATATAGCGGCAAGTAATATCCGTAATATCTTTATTAATCGGGGGCTAATTATAATTATTATTAGTATTTATAAGAACCTCTCTTAGTTATAAAGACTTAAGGTTATTTATTAATTTCTTCCCTAAGAGGTTAAAATGCTTTTAATTTATTATCTTTAGCTTATTATACTATTTTATAAATATATTTTATTTAATTTGCCTTATAATATAAACTAAAAATAAATATTATTATTATTTTTATAAAAAATACTAGGCTTAGCTAAAAATAAAGATAATTTCTTAGCCTAATAGAATAAAATAATTAATTAAATACTTAGTATACTTTAATCTAATTTAGGCTTTCCTATTATATTAAAAAGTAAGGGCTAGTATTAAGGTTAGGGTTAGAATTTAAATTAGCTTTAAAAAGAAAGAAATATAAATATAATATTATATCTTAATAATAAATGTATTAGTTTATATATTAAGAGCTTTACGCTAGTATATATAACGCATATTATAAAGTATTAAGGTATAATTATTAAAATAAACTTACTGGGAATTAATACTTAGAGGTATATCTTTATAGCTATTAGTTATTAATTTATCTAAGATGCTACTATTATAAGCCAGGGTTATTTTATTAAAATTATAAATAGTAATAATAGTAGTAAAATATTTAATTAGGAAGATATTAGTAAGTAAGATATTATTTTAAATAAGCAGACTAGTTATTTAGCCTAAACCTTAATTATAATTTATAATTAAGGCATTTAAAAGGCCTACTTTAAGATATACTAATAGCATAAAAGCTTCTATTAGTTAAGTTAAAAATAATACTATCTTTTTAGCTTTCTCTCCGCTTTATATAATAAAGCTATTATGCCTATTACTTATTATAACTATAGGCTGTATAGCTTATAGTTTTTTTATATATAACTTTAGTGCGGCACTAATAAGTAGCCTATTAGCTTATAATTTCTTTTATTATTAACTTATAATTTTTAAAAAACTAGGTTCTTATTATTAGAGATTATTTAAAATTAAATATAAATTAAAAAAGTATTTAATTAATTAATTTTAAGTAATATAGTTAATAAGTAAGTAAGATAAATAAATAAGTAAGATATTTTTTATAACCTCTTACCTAAGAATTAATTTAAAAGCACTATAAACTATTTAATTAATTAAAACTACTTATTATATTTTTGCCTAAATAACTCTAAAACTACTTAATAGGTTCTTATATTATACCCGGCTTTACTATATATACTATAATACTAACTACCTAGTTACGCCAACCTTTCTTAATTACTACTTCTTAATAATTCCGTAATTACTTATATATTAATATCTATCTGATTAATTACTTATAATACTTCTTATATAGTTATTATGCCTCTTTTCTATAATTTAATTCTTTTTGCCCTTTAGCGCCGGCTTAATATCTTATTTACTTACTAAAGATTCTAAACCTTACTTTTTAATAAGGTATTCTTATATATTATTATAATTATTTCTTTAGTAAAAGATATTAAAGCTCTAAAAATTAACTCTAGAGAGCTATTATAATAGCGCCTAATTTGTTTATAAAAGTATTTAGACTAAGATTTAATCTTAAAAACTATCTTTAGGGTCTTTAAAGCCCAAGAAATTAATAGTTTTATACCCTCTTTTAGAGGTATTAGAGTTTATAACTATATATTAAGCTTTAAGATTATAATTTCTAGGTTAAAAAAAATAAATCTAGCTTCTTTAAAACCTCCCTTAATATTACTTTTTATAAAAATAACTTAAAAAGTGGCATAAAAGGTATTTAGAAACTTAGTCTTTAAAATATAATCTATAAAATATCTAATTAAATACTTTATTTATTAACTATATATATATTTAAGCGGCTTAAAGCACTTAATATTAAGAGGCTAAAGTAAGTAAAATATATAAGTAAGTATATAAAAAATAATAATTTTATTTTCTTTATAATATCTCTTAAAATTAATAAAGTAATAGCTTTTATAACTATTAAGAATTAAAAGATAATAGGTACTAATTAATTAGTCCCTATTATTTATTATAATTATAAGTTAGCTAACCTATATTTTATTTATATAGGAGTTTAGCGCAGCGCTATTAGCTCACCCCTTAACCTATATTTAATTTTAATACTAACTTATATTTTTAAGAAAAATAGGTTCCTATAATTATAAAACTAAGAAACTTTGCTATAAATTAAAATAATATTTAATTAGATAGTTTAAGCTTACCTTGCATAATTATATATACCCGCTAGTAAGATATATAACTAACCTTAAGATTAACTAGATTTTTAATATAATAGACTTATATTATAATTTACCCTAATTAAAATTAAACTAATTCTTAGTAATCGCAGCTAGCTAAATATAAAAATAACCCTAAGTTTTAGTTTAATATAAGAGGAATTAGATATTTTAAAATATTAAAAAAAACTATATTTTTATTGCCTTACTTAGCTAAAACCTCCTAATAAGTTAGATAGCTATCTAATTAGATATTTATAGCTTTTAGAATAATAATAACTAGTCTATAAGCTATAAAATAAGTATTATTAGTTAAATATAAAATTAACCCTAAGTTACCCTAAGTGCTAATTAGATAAGTAAAATAACCCTAAGTAACTTAGTAAATATAAAAATAACCTTAAGTACTAATTAAATCTTAGAAATAATACTAATAGTTAATTATAAAAATAACCCTAAGTAAGTTTATATAAAGAAAAGTATATTTATAGCTTTATATTAAGCTAAGACTTAGAAATATATTAAAAAACTATTTAATTAAATAGCTATAGCTTTTAGAATTATAATAGCTAGTTTATAGGCTATAAAATAAGTGCTATTAATTAAATATAAAATTAACCCTAAGTTACCCTAAGCGCTAATTAGATAAGTAAAATAACCCTAAGTAACTTAATAAATATAAAAATAACCCTAAGTTATATTATATAATAATAAAATTAAACAATAACCCTAAGTTAGCTAGGTAAACCTAAGAATAATACTAAAAAAGTGCAGATTTACTATATTTCTATTTAATTAAATACCTAACCTATTTTAACTAAATCTATATATTTAATATTATATTTTATAGCCTATTACTTATTATAATTATTAATAAAGAAATAAAAAAGTAGAGAAATAAAAAGATAAAGAAATAAATAAATAAATAAATAAATAAATAAATAAATAAATAAATAAATAAATAAATAAATAAATAAATAAATAAATAAATAAATAAATAAATAAATAAATAAATAAATAAATAAATAAATAAATAAATAAATAAATAAATAAATAAATAAATAAATAAATAAATAAATAAATAAATAAATAAATAAATAAATAAATAAATAAATAAATAAATAAATAAATAAATAAATAAATAAATAAATAAATAAATAAATAAATAAATAAATAAATAAATAAATAAATAAATAAATAAATAAATAAATAAATAAATAAATAAATAAATAAATAAATAAATAAATAAATAAATAAATAAATAAATAAATAAATAATTAAATAAATTAAGAAATAATTAAGTAATTAGATAATATAAATTCTACTAAACTATAAAATTATTTTATTACCTATTTAAACTTTTTAGATTTATCTAATATTTCTAAATTTCTTTTCTATCTTCTATTAATTTATTAATAAGTTTCTTTTTATTATAATAATAAAATATTAATTAGCTATAATAATAATTCTTATTGCTATATTATTATAAAATTTATACTCTCTATTAATAAAAATACTAAAATAAAAACCTATAAGTAAATTATTTATTATTATCTCTCTTCCGCTATTTTATAATATTATTACCGGCTAGTTATTATTATTAATTAATAAATTACTCTAAGACCCCTAAGACACCTAAAATATAATACCTACCTTTTTTTTAATACTTTCTTATTAAGTCAGGTAGTTTTACCTATTCTTAAGAATTTTAGAATTCTTATTATAATTTAATAAAATCTATTTATAAAAACTATTTAATTAAGTAGTTAAATTATAAATAAACTTTATAATAAAGCCTTTTAAGATCTCTAATAGGCTTAAAATTATCTTAATTACTAAGCTATCTTTATAAAATATTAAATCCCTATTAATCTAAAAGATATTAAGCCCCTAGATAGGTAAACTATTAAGTCTAAAAGGTTTAATAGGTATAACTAGTATAATAAGCTTTAAATTATTTTTAATTTCTTTAAAAAGAGTTAGCTATATAGCTAAAAAGGAGTTTATTATAACCTTTAAGGCTGTAACTTAGTTACTAATCTGGCTATAGTCCTGGTAGGACCTAAACCGCAGGTAGAGTTAAGGTTAGTATAAATATAACTCTATTAGTTAGAAGTATAGATATTCCCCTAGGACTATATTACCTTAGGGCTAGGGCTTAAAATTAATATTAAATAGCTAACCCTAAGTACTAATTAAAATTAAAAGCTAACCCTAAGGGTATTAAAGAATTAATTAGTGCTAAATAATAAAAAAAAGTAAGCTATTAATTATTATAAATAATTAAAAAAGTAAATATAAAAATAATATAAATAATAATAAATAAAAATAAAGAGAAAAACTAATATTAATACTAATTAAAAGTAAAATAAATAAAAAAAAAGGCTTATAAAACTATAAGTAATATATATTATTATATCTAAAGGAGTAGGCTATATCCCGCCGGGATTAAATATACTTTATTATAAATTATTATATATTATTATTATAGCTTTATTAGAGTAATTAATAGCAAAAGGGTTAAAACTAAGGCAGATAATTTAGCTCTGTAATAAGCTTAATATTTTACTATACCTACTTTATTTAGTAGCTATTAAGCTAGGTATAATTAAGATAGAATATTATTATTATAATTACTATAAGATAGCTAAAAAATAGCTATGAGAGGTTATTATATTTACTAAATTATTTTCTTCCCTAGAATAAAACCCCTAGATATTTTAAGACCTAATAAATAAGAATATAAAATTATTATTAAATAGGAGCCTATTAATCCCAGAACTTAAGATATATATAGGCTTTAATTATAAGAGCTATAAGTATTTAACTTATAATAAAATAAATAGAGATAAGTATTAAGTACTAGCTAAATATAATAAGGAGGAAAAAAAAAAATAAAAAAATAAAAATAAAAAAAATAAGAATAATTTATAATAACGCAATTAGGAATTAATTACTTTCTAGTTGCTATAAAGGGCTTTATATATAAGATATTAAATTATTAAGGCGATATAAACTTACTGCGGTAGCTATAAAAGTAATAAGAGTAAATTAAGAGAGGGCTTAGCTGGTATTAATACCGATATTAGTGTTAATCCCGGGCTATTAAAGCTTATTAAAAGCTATAAGAAGGAGCTTAAAAGGGCTACCGCTAAGCGCAGAAGAAAGGTTAAGGCACTAAGTAATATTAATTAGGAGTCCTGGTAGGTATAATTTATTAAGTAGGTAGTATATCTATAAGGCAAAAATAAGCTTAAGTTTTATTAGGCTAGTTTATTATTAATACTTAAAATAAATAAGCTAAAGCTATAAAAATAAAAGGCCTAAAATACTAATATAAGGCTATAAGCTTTAATTAAAAGCTTTTACTATAAGCTAATATAAAAATTAAAATATCTCGATAAGGTGCTAAATAAGATACTTAAATAGCTTAGAAGTATTAACGCAATAAAGCTAATTATAATACTATTTGGGTATAAATAAAAGATAGTAATAATAAAATAATATAGTATAAACTAAAAATAATATTTATATTATTATATCCGCATTTAAGCGCTTAGGCGGAATAAAGCCTAAAAGAAATATAATATTTAATTTATAAATAAGTAATAAAGGCATCTCGCTGATATTATAAGGCAGCTTAATATTATAGCTAATTATAATAAGAGGAAAATAAGAAGAGAAGGGAATTAGGATTAAAAAAGGTAGTAATAATAATAAAAAAGTAATACTAGCTAAAAGGCAAAAGCGAATTTAAGTATAAATATAAATAATAATATTAAAAGCAATCTTAATGCGCTTAATTAAGCTATTTGCCGCTTTTATATTAGTAATATTAAATAGAAGCTAGGCTAGAAATAATATTATAACCTATTATTATACTTTATAGCTATATTAGGTATTAAGAAAGATAGTAACTAGGTCTTAGCGCACTTATATACCTACTTTCTAGCTGGCTTCTTATAATATAGCCGGGTATTAATATTAAAGCACTTCTTTAAGGATAACTTATATAACTTAAAAGATTTAGCATATAAGATAAGCTTTGCCGTAATTAAATGCTTTTATAAGGGTTATTAGGAATAACTTATAAGCGGCTTATACTTGCTATTTGGCATAATTATCCAGTAAATAATATATAGCTAAGGGTACTATAATTATAAGGACAGGTAGGCATAGCTATAATAAGATAATAACGGCAAGATAATAAATTATTTAGGTAAGAGTATTATTATAGCTGGCTTCTAATTAACGGCTTAGGCAGTATTATATAACGCTAAAGACTAGCTTAATAAGCTAATAGGTAGCTAATAAAAAGGCAAGCTATAATAGATTATATAGCTATGGGATATTATTAATAGCTTAGTATATAAGGGGCTAGAATAATTATTTATAATAAACTAGAAGAATATATAATTATATTTCAGCGCTAAGAAGCTAGCAGATATTATAGGCAAGAAGCTTTAAAGGATAATAAACGTAGGCGATAATAGTAAATTATATATATATCGCCGGGAGGTAATTATAAAGTATTTTAGCTAGCTAAAATTATTTAGATAAAGATATATCCGGTAATATATATCTAGGGAGGATAGCCTGGGTATTATTTGTAGGCGATTCTGCTAGAATTATTTATATAAATAGGTTTATATAGCTAGTTTATTTCCGTAATATTATTTACCGCTAAGTTATATTACTAATTAGGTAAAAGTCCCTAAAAATTTAAAGTTAGGATTAACTATTATTAATTTAGGGTAAGAGTTATATAGGGTTAAAGGGCTTATTAATAAGAAGGTAAATATAAAAATTTATTACCTTATTAAATTAAAGCTTAGTTATATAATTTAAGATCTTATATATAGTAATAAAGGAGTTTATACTATTTAATATTAAGTATTAAATACTTATTTGCCGAGAATATTAGATAGTATTATAACCTACCGGATTTATAAAGTATTTTTATTAAGTATATTAGCTAATAGGTAATAAACTTAGGGAAATTAATAATTATTATATTAGTATAGACTTAGCCGATTTAGAAATTAAACTGCTTTTATTAGATAGTAATATAGCTATTAAATTGCTTTTTATATTATATAGGTATAGCTATAATATATATAGGTATTTTATAGTAATATAAGATAATATTATTTATTACTAGAGAGAAATAAGTTATAATATAGCTAAGATTTAATAGACTAAGATTTAATTATAAATTTAAATAGGTAGGAAATATACATAGTATTAGATTATCTAATATATATATAATACTAATAATATATTAAATATCGCTAATATTATTAGAGATAGCGCTATAAAAAAGATTATTACTAATAGTTAAGCCTAGCTAAAGGCTAAAAATATTATATAATTACGGAAGGGTGACTTAAAAGAGGATATTAATTATAATTTGCCGTGGGTTAAAAGGTTAGGCTAGGTAAAGTATTTTAGCTTATAAGACTTAATTAATATCTTTAAGGTAGCTAAGTAGATAAAAGCTAAGACAGTAATATATAGGCGGGCCTATTACTTATTATAATTATGGGTTGGCTAACCTACGTTTTATTTATATAGGAGTTTAGCGCGGCGCTATTAGCTCACCCCTTAACCCATATTTAATTTTAATACTAACCTATATTTTTAAGAAAAGCAGGTTCTTATAATCGCAAAACTAAGAAACTTTGCTATAAGTTAAAATAGTATTTAATTAGATAGTTTAAGCTTACCTTGCATAATTATATATACCCGCTAATAAGATATATAACTAACCCTAAGATTAACTAGATTTTTAATATAGTAGACCTATGCTATAGTTTACCCTAATCGAGATTAAATTAGTTCTTAGTAATCGCAGCTAGCTAAATATAAAAATAACCCTAAGTCTTAGTTTAATATAAGAGGAATTAAATATTCTAAAGTATTAAAGAAAACTATATCTTTATTACCTTACTTAGCTAAGACCTCCTAGTAAGTTAGATAGCTATTTAATTAAATACTTATAGCTTTTAGAATAATAATAGCTAGTCTATAAGTTATAAAATAAGTATTATTAGTTAAGTATAAAATTAACCTTAAGTTACCTTAAGCGCTAATTAGATAAGTAAAATAACCCTAAGTAACTTAGTAAATATAAAAATAACCCTAAGTACTAATTAAATCTTAGAAATAATACTAATAATTAATTATAAAAATAACCCTAAGTAAGTTTATATAAAAGAAAATATATTTATAGCTTTATATTAAGCTAAGGCTTAGAAATATATTAAAAAACTATTTAATTAAATAGCTATAGCTTTTAGAATTATAATAACTAGTTTATAGGCTATAAAATAAATGCTATTAGTTAAGTATAAAATTAACCCTAAATTACCTTAAGCGCTAATTAGATAAGTAAAATAACCCTAAGTGACTTAGTAAATATAAAAATAACCCTACTACTTATTGTAATGGTAATCAAGCTTGATTACCTTTTATTTGTATGGGAGTTTAGCGTGGCGCTAATATATGCTAGAGTAGATTACCTTTTTTAGAGTATCTAAATTACCTTTTTAAGAAAATATATTTCTCGTGGTCGGACCAGCTTTAAACTAGGATATATGTTGTGAAAGGATTTGATTAGATACTCTAAGCTACCTTTGCATATATATCTATTATGGTTCTTAAGATATTTAACTAACCCTGAGAATTCCTTGATTTTTATTGTGGTTAACCCCAATACAAGCTTTGCTATTTTCACTTTAGCTTCAAGTCTCCATCTAGCTAACTAACAAAGAGGATCTTACTGACCTAATAGCTTTAGCTTGGAATTTTTAGCTAGCTAATTAACAAAAAGGACCTTACTGACTTAATCTAGCTTTGCAACTCTGATTAAGTAAGGTATAGAAATAAGCAAATAATAGGGTTTGGGAATTTAATTACTATTTAGTGAGGGGCGCTCTTGTTTATTTATTTGTTTTAATCTTATATCTTATCCTTCTGTTTTAGTTAAGCAAATAAAGAACTATCTGATCAGGTAATCTGCAGTATAAAAGATATCTTATACTCTTTATTATGGATTAAATTACTTATATTCCTTTTTTGCGTATTATTATATGTAAGACTTGCCAAGTAGGAGTATTTAGAAATAATCTTAAGAGTTATCTATACTAATTCCCGCATAATATATCTCTATAAGGCAAAGAGATTAAATCTGTTATATATTGGGCATAACCCTTAGATCATATCCGCAATAAGAGAGACTTTAATTTACTGCTATATCTAATACCTCTAGGTCTATTTATTTCCGAGCTTGGAGAAGCTTTGCCAAATAGTCTTAAATGTATAGTTAAGCTATTTTGCTATAAGATTATCTATATGCCAAAGGAAATAAACCGGCACCTTCGAAAATCCCACTATATTTCTATATCGCAGAGTAAAAGAGGAAGACTAGCTAAAGGCATAGATATATATGCCTTAAGTTTATACTTCCGGTCCGGAGTATATTATTAGCGCCTCTTTCTAAGTTAATATCGCAGCGAGTATTTTGAGGTTAACCCGGAAGCTAGATCGACGGAACTATCTGATTAGGAAGTTGCTATTAAGGACTTCTTTAAGAATCGATTATTAATTGGTTAGAAAGATGCTAATATGATGGAGCAGCCGGATTAATTTATGCAGCTTTCCCCTTGGCTTGACTGGGTCGGCTGTATAATATACCTCTAGGACTTTGTTGATCGAAAGGAATTTCTATGTGGGCTTATCTCTTTTGACTTGGATTTAAGTCCCGCAATATTGGAGGAAATTGATGATTTTATCTATCTTATGGTCTTTAAAGTACTTGACTAGCTAGTATGGGAAGCCTAAGGCCTGATCTACCAATAAGAGGTCCCTTTTAGCGCGAGATTTGAGGTTGTAAGATATGACCTTAATATAGCTAGTAGGAAGCTATTTAATTTCCGCTATAAGTAAGAGACTAAGCGGAGATACGCAAATACCGCTAAGCGACTTATTATTTATACTCTTTGGTGTTTTGCTCTCGAAGATCTAACTGATAGACTATTATTTAAAGTTAACCGTTAGTAACGGAAGGCTTATGAAGACCTGATGGAGGTTGGCGATAATTTGGAAGAGCAGTGGAAGGTTATATGTGGATAATTATCTGATTGGAAACTTACCTAGCTATTAGAAGACCTGAAGTAGCAGACTTTGAGGCTGTTTATGACTCTTCTTTGTTAGCAGATTAAAGACTGTAAATACGAAAGCATTATGGTTTCCTTTTTTTCCGTTCTTAGTATTGCTCCCGATGGGTCGTGGTATTAATATGACGCTTTTACGCCGTGGCTATCTGGACTTGTATTTATCTCTTGTCTATTTATACTAAGAGAGGCCTATTTGATTAGATGGAATGCTATTGAAGCAGTGATTATTAGTGGCCGTAGCACCGAGGAAGCCGAGCTTGATGCATTAGGTATTTTGAGGCTAGTGGAGTGTTGTACTTCTTAATGTATGCTTAGTAGCACCCTCGGGGCCGAAGCCACGCCGATGTAATATATCTTATGACTTTGTAGCTATGGAATAGCCGCCAAAAGTAATATAGCAGCCGTTGGTTTTATTAGCTGGGATGGCTTTGACCTTTTATATAAAGGAATTAGATTGCTACTTCTTAATTTAGTATAGCTATTATAGTCCGCTCTTATTACTGCTAGAAGACTCTTATTTTAGGATCTTTTTTTTTAGAAAAGCTACTTTACTACTGATGAATAGCTAGCTATTATTTCAGTTATACCGTGAAGTAAGCTGCAGGATAATGCAAATAATGATGCATTTGGCTATTTTATAGCCGATAGTTTCTATAAAGCGGCTGGCGAAGAGTCTAAGATCTGGCTTATTTCTTTAATCTGGAATAACCCCGAGCTTCGAGCTAGGTGGTATTTTAATATGACGACGGTAAGCTCTCTGCCTAATATTATAGCACTCTCTGGCTATTTGGAATTAGTTAATTAGTTACTTAAGCACTTACTCTTTCTTATTTATCTATCTGCCGGCCTTCCAGCTCGATCCACAGAGATCTTTACGATATAATACCGCAATACTGCTACAAATAGCCTCCGTAATATCCTTATTAACCGAGGTCTCATTATAATCGTCATCGGTATCCATAAGAACCTCTCACAGTCCCAGAGGCTTAAAGTTATCTATCATTTTCTTCCTCGCGAGGTAGGAACGCTATTAATTTACTACCTCTAGCTTATTATACCTTTCTGCGAAGGGGCTCTATCTAACCTGCCGGCCAACTCAGATCAAATATAGACTTTATTACCCTTCCTGCTAAAAATAACAGGCTTAACAGAAGATAAAGATGGCTTTTTGGCCTAGCAGAGTAGAGTAACCAATTAGATACTTAATACTATTCGATCTAATCTATACTTCCCCGTTAACTTAGATCCGCAACCTCAACAGAGTAATAACAATAGGCGTGATATAGCCGAGGTTATATCATATCCCAACGACGCATATATCAGTCCTTCAGTCAAGAGGTTCACGCCAATGCAAATAACGCGCATCTTAAAGCAATAGGGTGCTCTAATCGGGATAAACTCGCTCGGTATTAGTGCCTAGAGACATATCTCCGTGGCCATCAGTTATCGGTTCATCCGAGACGCAGCCATTATAAGCCAAAGCCTCTTTGCCAAGGCCGCAAACAATAATAGCGACAGCGAAGCATCTAATCAGGAAGATATCGGCGAGTAAGACACTATCCTAAACCAGCAGACTGGCCATTTAGCCCAGACCTCTGCTATAGTCTATAATCGAGGAATCCAAAAAGCCCACTTTGAGACACACTAACGTCGCGAGAGCTTCTATCGACTCAGCCAAAAATGGCATTATCTTCTGGGCTTCCTCTCTGCCTTGCATAATATAGCAGTCACGCCTTTACGTAAAGGATCCAAAAGGGCAGGTACTTATCTTAACTTTAAGCAGTTCTAGCAGCTTCAGATTAGCCGCTAAAAGCAACTACGAAGAATTAATATGGCTCCCGAGCTAGACAGGCTATTTAACTAACCTTCCGTCTTTAAACCAGGCTAGCATAAGGTTCTGACTGCTATTATGCATAACCAGAGTCCTATAGTAGCCGTCTTGCCCACTAGCGGCGGCAAGAGTTTATTTTTTTAGCTGCTAGTCGCTAGTTGCCTTATCGGTGTGATAATTGTTGTTGTCCTGTTAGTTGCTCTCTAAGGGGACCTCTTTAGCCGTATGCAGCAAATAAATATCCCTATGGCATAGTGGCGATCTAATTAGATAGTTAGCTATGCTAGGCTCGTCTTTATGACGCTAGAGACCTTATTTATGAAGTATTTTTAGGGTTACTTAGATATATTATAGTCGCAAGCTTAGCTTAACCGTATTGTTATTAATGAGTGTTATACGATCTTGGAAGGTAATATAGCTTTCCGGCCTAAGATGTGAGACCTTAGTTGTCTAGCCTAGCGTGGTATCTAGATGGTCTATCTAATAGTAACGCTACTTATCGCCTAAGAGGCCTAGTTCTTTTAGCTTATCTATAGCACGCCCTAGAGTGCTATATTCTTTCGGTTTCCAATAACGAGGCCTAATATCAGATACCGCGTAGCCACCTTTAATATTTAGGGGGTTAATGATATAGGTGCAGTGATCGAGGCTGCTATTAGGAAGTTAATTAATTAGATAATTGCAGGATACGATAGTACAGCCAAGGTTATTATTTACTGCTAAACTAAAAAAGCAATATAAGTACTTGCCGATGCTCTGGGCTATAATACGTATTATAGTGATATAGGTACCGAAGATAATAAGGCAAGGCGTTTGCGGGATTGGATGTATGGTATATATTATAAGGAGGTATTTCTTAATGGCCGGGTTATTATTGCTATAAATGCTTTTGGTCTAGGGATTAATATTCCGGATATTAGGCTTATTGTCTATCTCGAAATGCCATGCCGGATCGGAGATTATAGTTAGCAGAGTGGCTATGTAGGGCGAGATAGGCTTCCGAGTTAGGCTTTTATGCTTTGAGTTAGTTAGGAAGTATCTGATTAGATGAGAGCTGATAAGTAGCTTGATGCTAGCTATTAAGAATTCCTTTCTAACATATAGTGCCGTCGAATCTCATTAGATTAAGGTCTCGATAGATATTAAGACCGAATAAGCTATAAGAAGGGGGAAGAAAAGTGTGATTTCTGCTAGTTTATAAACTCCTTTGCGGAAATAGAGGAGCCCTAGCTTAATAATAAAGAGTATAAGGATAAAGAGATTTGAGAGCTACGGCTATAGCAAGAAGCTATAAGTCTCGTCTATTATACAGTATTAACTAAAGTAAGGCAATAGAGATCCGAGTTCGATAGGTTTAGGGATTTCCTACAGAAGGAGCTATAGCAGGGATGTATATTCTGCCGTTTACTCTATGCCAAACTATCTGATTATTTACCTATGCGCTACCTTATTATATTAAAATGCGGCAAACCTAATATTTAGCAGAGTTACATCTAGGCTATCTCCTTATAAACCTTTTACTCTAAGGAAAAGGGGCTTGCTGACTTTGGGGTATGCTTTTATTGTTTTATACCTTAAGAGATTTGTATCCGCTGGGATGAGGATCTAAATGGTAATTAGTATTTAACGAAGGGTATTAAATGTTAGTTTAGAGGTATTATTCTTGCTATATTTGTAATTGCCTTTTATCGGCAAAACTAATCTATTTAGAAGATCCTATAAGACTAGGGTTTTATAGGGGATATCTTATCGCCGGGAAGGTTCTAGGGGAACTAATATCAATAACTCTAGGCGTAGCTAGGGCAGAGGGTTTAATAGGCCGAAGTGAAGTTAGTCCGTATTTGTTATATCTTTATAATGCTGGAAGGATTAGTTAAGTACTTAGGCTTAAAAGGAAATACCTAATTAGATGCTTAGGAGGTTTAATTAGAGAAGAAAGAGGCTAAATAGATACTTTGGAATATATAAATAAAGCAAGATGAAATTCGCTTTTAATTAATATCTCCCTTTACTTGGCTTTTTCTTAGTTTCTAAAGGTCTAAAGTAATTGAGACTTATATGATTATAATTACAAAAAAAAGCTTTATAATTTATGTTAAAAAGAAAAACCTGTTAAGGCTATACCGGAAATCGAACCCAGATCTTTTGATTCGCGAGTTAGAAATTCTAACTATTATACCGTATAGCCCGTTTCTTTTGGCTAGGTTATATAGCCCGATATTAATATCGCATAAGTAGGTCTGCAGCCCATTATATCCTATAGCCACATAAGAGGTGATATAATTAATTTCTAATATTAGTAGCTTAAGCTATATACTTTCCGGACTAAATGAAGGTGTTTATATCGTTATGTAATAAGTGGTTATGCTGTGAGGTCTGTTTTTTGTGTTTGACGGCGCCGGGTCTTCCGGGTTGCCCAGAGATATGGGGCTAAGACGGACCTGGTATCTAAAAAAGGAAATTCCATAATTAGATGGATTAAAGCATAAGGCTAACTAAGGTATGTATATGTAAATAGATGAATAAGTAAAGTAGTTTGGCAGAGAGGGGATTATATAATTAGATAAATGAAGAAACCGGCTCGGTAAAGGAAGGGTTGTGTAATTAAGTAACCGGATAAATAAGCGCGGCAACGAAAAGGTCATATAATTAGATGAATAAATAAATAAGCGCGGCAGAGAAAGGATTATATAATTAGATAAAGAGATAAAGAAGCCTGCCCCCCCGGCAAAGAATGGGTTATATAATTAGATAAACGGATAAATAAGCTTGGCAAAGTAAGGATTATGTAATTAGGCAAAGAAACAAATAAGAGGATTATATAAGTAGATAAATAAAGGAATAAGAGGATTATATAGTTAGATAAATAAATGAATAAGGTTATTAAAGAAGGGATTATGCAATTAGATAAAGAAATAAATAAGAGGATTATATAAGTAGATAAATAAAGGAATAAGAGGATTATATAATCGGATTAATAAATAAATAAAGCTAATAGATCAAAGATAATCTGATTAGATAAATAAGCCAGCAAATATATTATATCCTTAGTTATATTTATCCCCTATGCTCCTTTATAAGCTTCTCTTTGTCTAACCTATACTTAATTACCTACCCTTCTTTCCTCTACTTGATACTTAACTACCTACCCTTCTTTTTTTCTACTTTAATTAGCTGATTTACCTGCTATCCTCTAGCTAAGGCATAAAATAGCTAAGATAGATAATAACCAGCTTTTTATGGAGATTACTTAGTCTAGCAGCCTTATTGACCCATAGAGTGGTGAGGAGTAATTCGAGAGAGCTATTCTTACCTATTTAGGACCTGGCTATATACGCCTATATTTATAGATGGTAGCCATGGGGGGCCCCGCAGGGGAAACCTTTGGTCCTCTGAGGCTATTACTGCCTTTCTATCATCTTCGGTCTAACTAACCCGGAACTCGCTTAATTATAATGCCTTACTTCCTTGACTTCTGGCAGCTATTTGGGCCTCCTCGTAACCTAGTAAGGCTAGGGGGCCGCTAAGACCTTAGTATTTTAGAGGAAAAATTGCAAAACGCTTAGTCTAGGTTAAATTATGCCCTTGCTATCGTTAGAAAGGATAGCTATTTTATTGAGTATTGGATCTAAGTTAGTATGGCTGATCCTTGCTGCCCGGAGGCAGATTCCTTATAATAGAATCCTGCTTTTGATTCGGGTCGCATTTATAATTAGATTTGGGTGACTATTAAGATCCTTAACCGGGATAGTAAGGCATCCGCTAATATCGGTATTTTCTAATATTTCCGGGGCCGAGAACCTAGTATTATGGTTTTTAATTGTTATGGTAGTACATAACTTCTTAGCGAGCTAGATTTTTCCCCTATGGGATTAGCTGCCCTCCAATACTATAAGGATTATATTTATGGGACGGAGGCTATAAGAGAGCCCGGCGAGGATTATAAGAAGATATTAGTTTGTCCACCCCGCATATTAGGCGATGATATTAAGCAGAATTATGGCGCTGTATGGCTATTTGTTATGGCATGCCAGAATATACTGCCTAATTGCCCTACTTCCCTTATCTGGCTTTCTTAGGATATACCTATAGGGCAACGCCTTAAGGGTCTTAAGGTCGATGAGGCAAGCCACATCTTTGCCCTATCGCCTACCGATATTATCGCAGTTAAGGCTATAAAGAGGCTATATCTCTATGGGTAGTGCGCTAAGGCTTTGCGCTATAGCAGATTGCTAGCTTAACTCTGTAGTGGAATAGGAGCCTCTATTAGTAATAGAGAATGCTGTTGCTAAGGAGTATATATCGGATTAGATGGTTCTTTTATATCTAGTAATATAAAGATTAATATATAGGTAGAGCGCGAGGAGTTTCGTTTTATTAGTCTATTTTCTCTTTTTTTTTATCTTAGGGTAGTTTCTTTAATTAACTTCACCACTTAGGGTTATTTCCTTAGTTAATACTACTACTGCTGCTTAGTTCTTTATAGTCTTTGCTATCTAATTATATAATATTCTTTCCGCTAAGGGAGAATTAAAAAATAAAAAAAAAAGATTTAGCTATAATTAATCGATAGTTTCCCTCTTTTTTAATATGATAATACCTCTAATCTAGTATCTTTTATTCTAAGTTTAGTATATTTCCTATAGTCGCGGGCTGGCTCTAAACTAGGATATATATTATAGAAGCATCTAATTAGATACTCTAGGCTACCCTTGCATGCATATGTATTACATATAGCCCGTTTCCTTCGGCCAGGCTATACAGTCTAATATTAACGTCGCATGAGTAGGTCTGCAGCCTAGAGAGGGGACACAATTAATTTCTAATTCTATAAGATTAAGCCACGTATTGTCCGGACCGAAGGTAAGTATTTTTTTTTTTTAGGGTTAGGGTTAGGGTTAGGGTTAGGGTTAGGGTTAGGGTTAGGGTTAGGGTTAGGGTTAGGGTTAGGGTTAGGGTTAGGGTTAGGGTTAGGGTTAGG